>OX451219.1:87378120-87461970 GCA_949628195.1 Phasia obesa | reverse complement strand
CGTTGTTCAGGCGTGAGTCTATTCATGATAAATTGCCGAACCAAACTGAGAATAAATCACTTGACAGCTGTTTAATCGGTCGCCATCTTGAAAAGTAATGCCAACTTAAATTTCTATATGTTAGAACAGACCTATTATTATTTAAATGTGAACACATCTATTATTAATATGAATTAAATTGAATTTGTTTAACCAAAAACAAAATATTAAACATATTAAATTACATTAATTGCAATTTGTTTTGATTGGTCAATTTCTTATAAATTTTAAGTTTATGTAGACATTAGGTCAGCAATTTTGTTATTATTAAGTTAGTATAAGTATCTCAATAAAATTTAAATTTGTTTCAGTCAGTCACAAAATAAACTTGAGTTTTTATTCTTCTGATCCATTGTCTTCAAGTTACAAGTGCTTGAAGATCAAACAATAAAAAATTAGTACGGTTCCAATTCAAGTGTTGGAATTGAGTAATACTAATTAATAAACATTTTTTGGTGACCCCTAGTTCCGAAGCCATTTCGTATAAAATTTTGAGTTTCCCCCCACCAGCGGTAAGGAACTCTTAAAAATACAGAAAGCTCGTGAACGCGTAACCGCTGCAAAAGGACAACAATTAAACAATTGGCACTAATAAACATTTTTTCGTGTTCCCCGCTGAAGGATATACATAAGTTTTCCCACAAGTAGAAAAGGACTTTTAGATCCTTAAATAACGTCAACACAGCCTTGTGAAATTCAACATCCTGCGACTTACTTACTACAACATTCCAGTCAAGGATCATTCTACGAGGACATCCTCGAATATCCTAATTACAAAGTCAGGCAGCAAGAAGTCTACATCGTCAACAAACTACCAAATAACATTTTGGTGACAGCAGGCCTTTAAGAATCGTCAAGGCAGCTCGATATCAAACTGGACAATCAACATTTTGGCAAAATAAACAAATTTTTCTGGTCATCCATTATCTTTACCCACAACAGTCATGGCGTCGTTCGAGGAATTAGTCAACAACCAAAAACAAATTGGTAACAAGATTGAAGCCATAATACGAAATTTTAAAAAGGATCCTACATCAAGAAAGGATTCTGTGGATTATTTCAAGGAAAGGTTGAGACGACTCGAGGAGGAATGGTCAGAATTCGAGACTAATGACACCAAGATCCGCCTCATTGAAGCCCTTCCAATGGAACATCAGTATTTCACTGAAGACTACTACACCGCAGTCATGAATATCGTAGACCAATACAAGGCGATTTTTGAAAATTCAATATCAAAAATTACTGCATCTACCGGCAACTATACTTCCCACTGATAAATCAATAAATCAACAAGAGCTAGTCAAGTTCATGCGGAGGCAAGCCGCGATGATGTCATCGTTGGAGCGCCTTTTAGAAGAGGGCTTCACAAGAGAAGACAACAAGACCGCAACAAATTTGTGGCAAAATATTGAAAGCTTGCATTATCAAATTGCAGAACAGTGTGCCGATACAAGCAAGCAAGGCTATAATATGGATAGATTTGTCCAGTTAGAAAAAAAACTACGGACGACGATTAAAACCGTTGGATATAGTACAAATGATCAAGGCCATTACATTCCCCACAATATTCAGCCAAATTCACAAACAGTCCCAATTCCCAAGATAACGCTTCCTAAATTTGAAGGAAATTATTTGAAGTGGAAGGAGTTTCACGATTTGTTCTCTTCACTAATAATACAACAACCGATACCAGACATTCAAAAAATGTGGTATCTCAAAACACATTTGGAAGGAGAAGCAGCAAATCTTATCAAACATTTCGCTGCTACGGGAGATAATTTTGAGGCAGCATGGTCAATAGTTATAGAGCGCTACAACAACAAACGATTACTTGTTAGCAGACTGGTACAGGAACTAGTCGATGTTCCAAACAAAACTTCAAGCGATAATTATAAGTC
Organism: Phasia obesa; assembly: GCA_949628195.1. Taxonomy (NCBI): domain Eukaryota; kingdom Metazoa; phylum Arthropoda; class Insecta; order Diptera; family Tachinidae; genus Phasia; species Phasia obesa. Next base: position 87,460,033 of record OX451219.1, on the reverse strand, counting down.
ATTGCATGACAAAACTCAAGAATGTCTGTTAGCATTACGGAATCTTAATATAAACACAACTACTTGGGATCCATTGCTACTGCACTTTTTATCAAAAAGACTTGATCAAACCACTCGCCTTCGCTACGAGCAATCTCTTTCACATCCACGCGAAGTCCCAACAATCAAAGAATTTTTGGAGTTCTTGGAGAGAAACTTCCAGTCAATGGAGGCAGTTGTTTTCAAAGACAAACCACAACACAAGGTGGTATCAACAGTTATAACAGGCAACGGAAGCAATAATAATACATGTAGACTGTGCAATAGTAGTGAACACAAACTATATCACTGCAGCAAATTCCTGCGCCAATCAGAAGCAGAACGACTACAATGGGTACAACGAAAGAGGTTATGTGTAAATTGCTTTGGAAGTGACCACACTTCAAAAACTTGTAATTCAGGTAACTGCAAAAAATGTGCGAAAAAACACAACACGTTGCTCCACTTAGAAAAAAGAGGCAATACCAAAACAACGAAAGGCTCATCAACTCTATCTTCAAATCCGAGTTCAGAAGTAAAGCCGCCTGCCTCAGAAGTAGCAGCAGTTGCATCAGCAACAACAAATATCGGTGCGGGCCGCCAGGGTTATGTATTGCTAGCAACGGCAAGAGTTATCATTACGGCCCCAAATGGTATCTCAGATGAGTTTAGAGCAATATTAGACTCTGGCTCACAAGTAAATATTGCATCCAAACGGCTTTGTAAAAAATTGTCCATTTCACCATTTGAGACCTCACTCTGTATTGATGGTGTTGGCGAAATTCGAAGAAATTCAAAATATCGTATAAATATCGGGATGATGTCCAGGAATCGCAATTTCTCAGCAAATGTTGAAGCATACGTTCTACCCAGCATAATTCCCTCACAACCCAATCAGCATGTTGACATTTCAACTTGGGGAATTCCAAACAATATTCACTTAGCAGATCCGCATTTTTATCAGCAAGAAAAAATAGATTTGCTGCTTGGAGCGGAATTTTTCTTCAAATTAACTAAAAATGGCACTATACACCTTGCTGACGATCTTCCAACACTTCAAAATACAGCCCTAGGCTGGATTGTGGGCGGAGCAATCGGGAAAAATCCAATCCCGAGTCCCTTATGTGCAACAACATGTGCAATATTTGGAGACTCCACTTCATTGGAAGAAGCCATAGAGCATCTGTGGAAATTGGACGATATCGAAAGCAGCGAGAAAGTGCTTTCACTCTCAGAAAAGCAATGTGAGGCACATTTTACTCAACATGTTCATACCAATGGCGTTGGTCGCTTCATAGTCAGCCTTCCTTTTCGTGAAAATCCAGCTGCGTTAGGAGAATCCCATTCGATGGCATTCAACCGATTTATGAGTTTAGAGCGTCGACTCCAAAAGGATGAAGGCATTCGAACTGAATACATAAAATTTATGCGAGAGTACGAGCAATTGGGGCATATGCAGAGGGTAGATATCGACACCGTATTAGATCCTAAATACATCATTCCTCATCACTGCGTACTTAAACCAGACAGTACGACAACAAAACTCAGAGTGGTGTTTGATGCATCAGCAAAAACCTCAGCAGGCTACTCCCTAAACGATCTAATGTATACAGGGCCAAGTGTTCAAAGTGAACTTTTCTCAATTCTACTGCGTTTTCGATTCCCAAAATTTGTCTTCACCACCGACATCGAGAAAATGTATAGACAAATTCTGATTCATCAGGACAACCATCAGTACCAATTAATTATTTGGAGGGAGGACCCAGCACTTCCTATTAATTACTACCAATTAAATACAGTTACATATGGGACACGAGCAGCACCTTATCTAGCTACGAAATGCTTACAAAAAATTTCTGATGAAAACTCATTAGCCTACCCATATGGTTCACAAATGCTAAAAAAACAATTTTTACATGGATGATGGCCTGGGGGGCTCTGATAATCTCAATATCGCACTTCAAACACAACAAGAACTCACTACTATTTTAAAGGGCCATGGTTTCAACTTAAAAAAATGGTGTGCAAACCACCCGCAATTACTGAAGAATATTCCACAGGGTGATCAAGAGCTAGATTTGGATTTCAGTAGTAATAACGCTGATACTATAAAAACTTTAGGATTGTTATGGTTGCCTAATACTGACCATTTTTGCATCAAAGTGAAAATGAATAATGTACAGAATATCACAAAACGTACAGCAACATCGGATCTCGCAAGATTATTCGATCCGCTTGGTCTACTTGCACCTATTGTTATCAATGCAAAGATATTTATCCAACAGTTGTGGCAGTTAAGGCTAGATTGGGATGATCCTTTGCCCGAGGACCGTTTAGCACTCTGGAGCACTTTCAGAAAAGATTTAGACAGCTTGAATAACTTCAAGATACCTCGGCACATTTTTAAAGGTGAACTCTCAGCAGAAATGGAACTGCATATTTTCTCAGACGCATCTGAAAGGGCTTTTGGTGCAGTCGCCTATATTCGGGCAATTCTCAGGGATAAAAGAGTTATTGTGCAATTACTTTGTGCCAAGACAAGGGTTGCGCCATTGAAAAGGCAGACATTACCTCGTCTGGAGTTATGTGCCGCGGTTATGGCTGCCCAACTTATGCATAGAATCAAAACGGACCTTCAAATCAAAAATCAACGGATGTTCATCTGGACGGACTCTGAAATAGTACTTTCCTGGATAAACTCCCAATCCTCGTTATACCATACATTTGTGGCAAACCGAGTATCCAAAATTCAATCGTTGACATTGCCAAGTCAATGGCGTCACGTCAGATCAAAGGAAAATCCCGCTGACATACTATCCAGAGGTCTTCCAGCACGTAAACTATCGGAATGTAATTTATGGCTATATGGACCACTCTTTCTACACGGACGAGAAGACATGTGGCCTCCTCAACTGTCAAGGGAATTATCAATCTCCAACGACCTCGAGAAGAAGAAGGAGACATCACTAACTGCAGCAGTTACCGTCTCCAACAATGATTTCATATACAAAATTCCACATAAAAATTCCTTCAAGACTTTGCAAAAAATACTGGGGTATGTTTTGAGATTTACAAAAAATTCACGAATAAAAAAACAACAGCGCCCTGTACACAAATCATTATCTCCAGCAGAGTTAGACGATGCACTATATACAATTATTAGAACCATTCAGATGTCCGATTTTTCATCAGAAATCAACCAGCTTCGAAAAAAGAAAGAAGTCGACAAAAACAGCTCCATCATCAGTCTTGCTCCATTTCTAGATAGAACAAACATTTTACGAGTTGGAGGACGATTGGAGGCATCACTATTGTCATACGAAGCAAAACACCCAATGCTGATACCATATAATGACCCTATCATAAAGCTATTGTTTACAATGATTCACGAAGAAAACAAACATTGTGGCCCACAAGCATTATTAAACATAATACGACAACGGTTCTGGCCAATAAAGGGTAAAATAACAGCGCGTTCAACTGTACAAAGGTGCGTTCGATGTGCCAGAGCACGACCCCAAATGTGCCAACAAATAATGGGTAGTTTACCTCAGACTAGAGTGACTCCAGCCCGACCCTTCATTAACACGGGAGTAGACTACTGTGGCCCAGTGTGGATCCATCATAAGGTCAGAGGAAAAAGACCGACAAAGGCATATATAGCCGTATTCTGTTGTTTTGCCACAAAGGCGATTCATCTCGAGGTAGTAACTGATCTAACAACTGAGGCATTCATTGGTGCTCTAAAACGATTCATCAGCCGTCGAGGTCGTTGTCAGAACATATATTCCGACAACGCTACTAATTTTATAGGAGCAAAAAACCAATTGACAGAACTGGCTAGAAGTATCTACTCCGACAAGGGACAGGAATCAATCATCTCAACTGCCAGTTCAAAAGGAATACATTTTCATTTTATCCCACCACGAGCTCCGCATTTTGGTGGACTATGGGAAGCGGCCGTAAAATCGGCAAAACATCTTTTACTGCGAAGTATGGCAGCTGCATCATTGACCCAGGAAGAATTGGGGACTATCGTAGCAGAAATCGAGGCAATACTCAACTCTCGTCCACTAACACCTATGTCAAGTGATCCTAATAATCTTGAAGCACTGACTCCTGGTCATTTTTTGATTGGCGAAGCACTTGTATCGCAGGTAGATAGTGGCGCAACAACAGTAAATTCATCAAGACTATCACACTGGAAGCTGATATCCCATCTCAAACAGGACTTCTGGAAAAGATGGTCCTCTGAATATTTAAACCAATTGCAGCAACGCCATAAGTGGAATAAGCGTTTTGACAACCTCAAGATTGGTGATATGGTAATAATAAAGGAAGATAATCTACCAATCATGAAGTGGCCCTTGGCAAGAATAGTCAAAACACATCCTGGTAGCGACAATATTATCAGAGTTGTGGAAGTTCAAACAGCTAATGGAACTTTCAAACGACCAATACATCGAATCGCTCTCTTACCCATCGAATCAGATTGCGAAACATCTGTCACCCTTGATGATAACAGTTCGACTAGCAACAACAGTACTTATGACTCAATTCAGGAGCCTAGGATTAAAAGGAAAAGGGTTCTATCAACTCATCTGACTCTAGCCTTAATTACAATGTTTTTGCTGCTACCATTGGCATTTGGAAATCAGGTAAAAAACCAAAAATTTGGAATGAAATTAGGTATTCATTTTGAAGAAATCGGCACCGCAACCATTTCAAGCAGTGAATGGAACATTCTTGTATACTATGATTTAGATGCATACTGGTCGGAAACATCAATTTTGATCAATGGAACGAAAACCCTACAAAACCTTTGCAGCATGATACAATTAAATGAATCATGTCTAAGTATCATAAGGCATTTTGAATACATGGAAAATGATATAAAACTGGAAAATAGATTACTACGAAATAAAAGAGGCGCCTTGAATATAGTTGGAAATATTGCTAACTCATTATTTGGCATTTTGGACTCTGAATATGCTAACCAGATATCCGACACAATACAAAGGGTAAAGGAAAATGAGTCGCATTTACTAACCTTGCTCAAGAATCAAACCTCAGTTGTTGACTCAACAGTTAATATTATAAGAAAAACCCAGTTGGCAGCTAAGGCAAGATTTGAACAACTGGAGAAAAAAATTGAAGAATTATCACAAGCAACTAAGCAAAACAATCATGTGTTGTTCCAGATACAGCTCACCCAATTATTTAATAGTGGAGTTTTGGAACTGAATCTGGTTGCAAATAATATACGAACCATACAGTCCTCAATTCTTGATACTCTCATAGATACTCATCAAGGAAAAATCAGCCCATTGTTACTGACTCCAGAACAATTGCAAGAGGAAATTAATCAGATTAAACTCCATGCACCAACATCAGTAACCCTTCCTATCTTCGGAAAAGATGAATTATTACAGCTATTCAAACTAATGAAGGTTCAAGGCAGACTCACGCCCCAACATGCAGTATTCAAAATAATTTTACCATTAGTGGAAATTGAACTATTTAAGATGTTCCAGCTGATTTCCGTACCGACCATGATGAATCACACCATGGTAGCCATTAAACCATGTGCTGATTTCATGGGCATAACAGTATCTCAAAAACAGTACATTTTTCTTACGAAAGCAGACCTAAAGGCTTGTGAAATAATAAGGCAAGACGTATTTTTGTGTACCACCGTTCAATCTCGCTACAATTCTGGTTCAGAAATTTGCAAGTGTGAAATTCATTTGTACAACAACAAAACGACACCAACTTGTACTCTAGAGAAGACTACAACTAAATGGATACCACTTAACAAGGGAAATCAGTGGATATATGCCACGTCATCACCATCTCGGGCAACAGTCGTCTGCAACAGAGAAATTTCTCATCTTTCGTTAAAAGGATCCGGTCTGCTTTCGCTGGATCCGGAGTGTATACTGAAACACGAATCCGTCACTATGAACGGACGACAAAAAATCTTGAGCACAATAAATTCATCATACACTAGCCTCGGCACGATTTCCGATTTATCCTCGCAAAAGATTATTGCACCATCTATAAGCAATAATCCATCAACTTCAACAAACGTCGATAGTTTATATGACAATAACATCAAAGAACTATTAACTTTACAAGAATCGCTAAGGGAGCAACACTTACTGGACCTGCCCAATAAGTTCAAGTCCCATCAACAACATAATCATACGATTGGCTACCTTGCACTTTGTCTAAGCGTGATATCATTGACTATTATTTTTCTTCGATACAAAACGTGCAAAATCTGTCAAAAACTACACACAGCAAGGCCTGTTGAAGAAAATATCGAAATGCAATCGGTAGAACCACCGTTCAATGATTTGAAACCCACACCGAGACCACGTCAGCAACCACTTAGCTTCGTCCTAGATGTTTAGGCTTTATGATAACTCCTAAGTCAACTCACCCCAAAACAACACGATTTTGTTGAACAGCTGTTCAACGTGGGGGAGAATGTTAGAACAGACCTATTATTATTTAAATGTGAACACATCTATTATTAATATGAATTAAATTGAATTTGTTTAACCAAAAGCAAAATATTAAACATATTAAATTACATTAATTGCAATTTGTTTTGATTGGTCAATTTCTTATAAATTTTAAGTTTATGTAGACATTAGGTCAGCAATTTTGTTATTATTAAGTTAGTATAAGTATCTCAATAAAATTTAAATTTGTTTCAGTCAGTCACAAAATAAACTTGAGTTTTATTCTTCTGATCCATTGTCTTCAAGTTACAAGTGCTTGAAGATCAAACAATAAAAAATTAGTACGGTTCCAATTCAAGTGTTGGAATTGAGTAATACTAATTAATAAACACCCACGTTTACAAATAAAACCCTTTCTGGGCTAATGTTATGTTAAGCGACGTCAGTAAATTCGGTTCTAATAAGGCTTAAAAAATGATGGAACTATTGCCTATATATTTTACTTTCAGTGACCATAATTTAACTGTGATACATGATGGTGCTAATATCATGCTGTGGGGTCGCATATCAGCTGCTGGTGTGGGCAATTTTGTATTGATTGGGATCAAGATGGGCCTATTTGTTAATTTAAATCTTAAAAAAAATGATAAACAAATTGAGACTAAATACTGGTTGGTTTTTTCAATAAGACAGCGATACGAAAAGAATATCTTATATATGATGTATCTCCGAAACTAACGGTCGACCCCAATTTTTTCATTTACCATTTTTTGCTTAAAATTAAATTTTACACACAATAGGCTACTATTTTTTTAATTTTTATGATGTGTCCGTAAACTAGATTTGTTCCAAGGCAAGTTATAATAATGGGCCTAAATCATGTTTTATATGTAGTATGTAGACTTTTCTGAGCCTTAAAAATTATTATTTACCGATTTTTTTAATAAATGATTTGAACTTTTAATTTTTTTATCCACTATTATTACCTGTTCCTAATGCCAATTTATTTGGTGAAAAAGAAATACTTACATCTTGCTTATATTTCTTAGAATTAAAATAATTAGGGGGTATGTAGAGTTTTCTGTGTCACTGTATACTTTTTTCAGGCAGAAAACAATGCAATAAAATACTTTTCCCTATAATACCACAAGACATGCTCCTAAGTGTCTTTACCTTTTTTAATCGCTGCATATCATCCAGTTGGTCTACACTTACATACACGGAAGCTGGCAAACGTTGCCTTAAAACGTATTCGCATTCTTTTCCGGCTAAAGGATAATCAAACTGTATTGTATAAATAAGATTTCTAGAATCAGAAGAAAAACCTATCGTTAAAAACAATTTATATTTAGAGATTTATTTGTACTTGCCGATGAAAGCCGGCTTCTGTTAATTCTACGTCCAAGATTGGTGTTTGTATTATTTCGTTTTCATTTTGTTGTCGTGTAGACAAAATGATTAATAGAAAACAAAGTATTTTTAAAATCAATTTCATTTGATTTCAATTTTGTATAATTTGTATCACACAAGTAAAGAATTGTAAACAAACTTTTGTCACAAAGATGTTGCTATTTTGTCCCAAAATTAACAGTTGTCAGCTGATGCAAATGTTGCTAATAACACTAACAAAACGAAAAACCCCTAATTATTATATTAGATTAATATTATAAAATAAATAAATTAAAATCCAATCGTGATTTATTTAAAATAATTTATTATTTTATTTTAATACTAGCTATGCCCGCCACTTCTTCAGCAAGCTTGCAATATTTTTTTCGATTTTGCTTTGAAAGCAATCCACACCAAAGACCCTTACATTTTTAGTGCCGCCTTAAGCTATGCTGCATATCCGTTTATTTATTTATTTAAAGTTGTCATATCCGGTTAGTTCAGTTCAGTTATGGTTTATGTATTTACTTCATTACTAAAATAACTGCTTACTTTCAATGCTTTTTCTCCACTTTCTCTTGGAAATAAAATATTTTTTCGAAATAAAAAAGTATCCTATATTGGAATCGGGATGCTAATGTACCTCCTCACAAAATTTTGTTAAAATCCATCTAGTAGTTTTTTCGTGATGCGAACGCAAAAGAAAAGTAGACGGAAATAAGTTACTGTTGTATTATATGTATAGATTGATGTCTACAATATATTTTATCAAATTTAAATCTACTTCATTCTAATTACTATCTCATTATAATATTGTATAAATGATTTTGGGTTCGATTAACTTTAATAAACAAATATATATTTAGATAAAATTACTTACTAAAAGAATAGTCATAGGGCTCGATTAACTTTAATAAACAAATATATTTAGTTAAAATTACTTACTAAAAGAATAACATATTATTTACCTAATTGCTTAATATTTTTGGATTTTTAATTAGAAATATGTGAATATTTGGAAATGTTTCCAATGCATTGTCAGTATAGAGTTATTTTAACAGGAGTACAATCAAATTCGGTTTATCATATATGTATATAAAATTAAAAAATATTTTTGTTACTAGTGCGCGAATCCGTTCTCCGCAATTCGTAAAAGGTTCCCGAACATAGATTATTTGTAACATTTCTAGTTTAATTAAATTTACAATAATTCTGCATCAAATCACTTTGATACTTCTGTTTGAAGAAAAACTTCGATGCTATTTTATCTATCTTTGATTCATTGATCAGAACAGGAAACTTACGAAGCGTTTCAAATCTATGATTTAATAAGCCTGCATAATCATAGAATAATAGTTAAGTAAAATACCCCATAGTCTTCAGTTCAAATTTAACATTCACTTTGGACTTCAAATTAATATTAGCTAATCATTCACTAACCTTGGTATTACACTACACAACTTTTTCCGGTTATTTTCGATATATATTCAGTTAATACAACTTCCTTTATATATTTATATTATCCAAAACTTTGAAAATATGCAGAATATAAAATGGTTAAAGTTGCTTATATACTTGTAAAATTATGTTCATAATCGAAAATCCTTTGGAAAGTATATTTTATTATAAGTTTTGCAAATGTTAGGGTTTTCTTTTGATGTTTATAAAACTTAGATGTTTTACTTTACATTTAAGATAAAAACTAAACCAAATCTACATGTTAACAACGTTCATCCTTCTATGAATTTCAGATCCTTCTCGTGCCAATTTGTCTGCCATTTCGTTGCCTTTTATTCCCTTATGAGCTTTGACATAATTCTATAAATAGAAAAAGGAGAGTGTTAATTGAAAATGAAAAATAGTTTTAAACATATAAATACCCATTTAATTTTAATTTCATTGTCTTGTAATAATTCATCCAATTCTTTAAATTCAGTTAGATTTTTGACAGGCTCACCGCTTCTCAAACGCCAATTTTTGGCTTTCCAGCCTTTTATCCACAGTGTAATGGAGTTGATAAGAAATTGAGAATCAGTGCTTATGCATAGTCTGGTAATACCTAAACGTTTGGCAGTTTTGATGGCATAAATCGCAGCTTGAATTTCACCAACATTATTAGTGACACGACCAGTTACAGGTTTTCCAACATTACTGAAAATTAAAATAAAATTTTAATTAAATTAATTTTAAATAATACAAAACCCCAAACTTTCTTACAGAACATGATCGTCTCCAAAAAATACACCATAACCTGCACAAGCATTCTTTTGGCCATTATTAAAACACGAACCATCTGTATAGACTATAACATAGCCTTCGGAATCAAGAAGAAACTCCATATTTCCAATGTGTTTTAAACCAACCGGCTCCCATATGATAGATTCATGTCTAGGCATTTTACTTGTGGAACTACTGTCAGTACATGAGTCAGCTTTTCGTTTAAGATTTCCCGAATTATCAGGAAGACCTTCAACTTGTGCAAGAGCCATTAACTAAAGAAAATAATTGTAAATAAATTACTACTTTCAATAATTTATAGCAAATCGACATTTTATACCAATTCGTCATCTGTTATTTGGAACTCATCACCATCACAAGGTGGCCATAGATCATTTGCATCGTCTTCCTTTGTGACATTTTGTATGGCTTCCTGTTTTGTGTCTTTTTGCAAAGATCCTGGAGGAACAGCAATACCTTCAGGTTTATATTGTAGCTTCATGCCGTCCACATAATATGCGCCAATAAATTCTTCAGCTTCTTTTCGTGTGGGGAATTTTTTGTATCTAGCTCCTTTATAACCCTTAATTTTTTCTTCACATTCTGCCCTGCGAAAGAAATTTACATTTTCTTATTAGGAACTGGAATTGTCTACATAATAGAAAATATAATAATGTATGTATGTATATGTCCTCCATATCTTTTTAACAACACTAAGCACGAGTAATATATCGTATTTAAACTTTAAACAGTTACGCCCCTATTTATAAAAAATAAAACTTATTTGAAATGTATTTTAGAGCAACTTTTGTATGAAAAATTATTTCTAAAATAGATTTCAAATATATTTTATTTTTTATAAATATGGTTTTAGATTCTAATGTTCTGTAATTTGACAAGCCCTTATTATTAACATCTACTAGGTATATCTTCTAAATTTGATGTCTGAAAAAGGCTAAGTTCAAAGCGATGTTGACATCTCCTGAATATTCTCTTGAATATTGGCAATGTTTTGAAATTTTCTGTTATCTTCGATTGGCAGTCGCCCATATTTTCCGAGTTATGGGCCTCTGCACTGAAGAGCTGAAGATTTTACTATAAAAATTAGTTGCTAAATGATACCAACATCTATGTCACAAACTATTAGATATTAGGAACCTGATTGAAAAACTGCCAATCGACCTTCTTCCCTACCACTCCTGAATTTAACATCTAAACATATTACCTTTTTAAACTTACCAAGTGTTAAAAATACCAACTTTTCGACCCTTTGCTACTGCATAAAAAGACATTGTACGTTTTATTTGAATATTATTAAATGCAATTTTTATTAACTGCATTTAATGTACAACAGCTTTTTTATAAAAAAAATACAATTTGTATACTAGTAAATAAGAAAGCCAAAAGTAAAGAAAAAATGGAATAAAGTCCAACAATAAAAACAGCTGGCCAAGACTAAATTATTACAGAGTTGTTTAAATTATTATTAGGTACTAAAACATATTTTATTTCAATTGCATTTTTATGTAAAGTTATTACACAAATCAAATATTAACCATAACACTTCAAAAACCTCAGAAAGAATTATTTACCTTTATAATTTTCATATATTTTTTAATATGTTTATTATTTTATGTTAATTTTTGTGCCTTGTTTTTGCAACTCTGTTAGTTTTTGTTAAAACGGGTGGAAAGAAAATCAAATTCAGTTGAAGAGAAATATTTGTGGAAATTTTTATATTGTACTCTGGCGTTTGTGCGTGCATAAATTAATCGTTAATATATTCCGTTTACCTTATTAAAAGTATTATTAATCGTAATATAACAATACCAAATAGGTACGTCGGTTATAAATAATTTAAATATAAAACAAATTCCTTGAAGAATATATAATGTAGCACAAAAAAACAAATTGATTAAAGATATAAACTCAAAGACAGCACGTCTGTCAATAAGAAAAACAAGTTTTTTTTCTATTTAGTTGTTATTGCTTTAATAATGTGTGTGGTTTCTTTTCCTCTTCAGTTTTTTTTTAATTTGTGAATCGGAATCAAATCAGTAACCGCGACAACAGTGCAATTTTAATTTTGGAATGTTTTTATAAAAAATTAAATAATAGTCTCATTTATGCCCGCATATATTATCAAATTCATAAAATTTGTATGTTTATGTAAATTTTAATGGTTAAAGAAATTTTTGTACAATATAGTAAATGTTGCAGTTTCATTGGTACTTGATAAAGATAACAAAACCCAATAAAAACATAATACCTATAACAAAAAGAAAAATGAACTTAACTGCTGCAATTTTGTTGTTGCATTGCTGTTGCTGAGTTGAATGTTGCCCATTCCAAACATATTTAACTTTATAAATAGAGTCAACTAACTACCACCCTGTTGTTCATTTCTTCAGCTTTATTATTTAACATCCTTTACGTGTTTGTTTTGCTGCTACTGCCGCTTTTCGTGCTGTTTATAGGGCAATGATTTTAAAGGCTCTCCTTAATCAATTTAATACTCCAAGCCTTTTCAATGATTGGATATCTGTTCGGTTAAATAGGTAAGTCAGTTGGGTAGCTGTAAATGAATAGTTTAATTTAGTAGTAATTAGTTACATTATGTTTTTCTTAGTACATTTCACTTAAGATGGATGGAAAATGAACGAATGTACATAAATATACGTATGTAAAAGATAGTTTAGTACCTATGTAGGTATACAGAGTTGGTGTTTTTTTAATATATTTAAAAGTTGGTTATGCCTCAATTTCAACTTTTTTTTTAATTTAAGAATACTTGTGCAATGCTAAAGTAAATAAATATATATTTAATAATACCTACTAAAATAATATAGGAAATTAACTTTATTACCTATCTAGTATACAAATGCTGACGCTGTTTGAAAGTAAGTTTGAAGGCACTTATTGAGTTGCTGTACGTTATGTCCTTGCCTGCCGTTGTATCATAAAGTAGTGTTGTTTTCGAAAATATTTAATTATACTTATTATCATTACGGACACATCATAAAAATTAAAAAAGTAGCCTATTGTTTGTAAAATTTTATTTTAAGCCAAAAATGTAAAATGAAAAAATTGGGGGCGACCCTTAGTTTCGAAGTTACGGACCCCCAAAGTTTCTATGTAAAGTTTGATACCTACATAAATATATATCTCCATCATTTTATGACGAAATTAGGCAATATGTGTATCATTGGAATGGTAAATAAAAGTAATATCCAACTAAAGTGAAGTTAATAAAAAATAAATTAGTCAAGTGCGAGTTACACTCACACACGTAGGGTTCCGTACTATGTTCAGTATAATTTAAAAATTTTAAAATTAAAGTAATATTCGCGAAAATTGCATCACAATTAGAACACCCTTTAAATTTTAAAATGTAATTGATTTTATAGCGGCCATGGTAATACACTTTCTATTAAAATATCAGGAGCCTACTTATTGCGGTTAAAAAAATAAGGTAATATTCGTGAAAAACACGTTACTAATGGACACACTTCAATTTTAAGTATTTGTTATAGTAACACATCTACTGTAAACATTTCAAGAGGGTATCTATTACGGTTTAAAAATCTTGTCACTGTCGGAACACCCTTTAATTTTATTATTCATTATAGTGGCCATTGCAACTTCCTTTCTATAAATATATTAAGAGCCTACTTATTTCGATTAAAAAATAAGTCACTATAAGTGAAAAATATGTCACTTTCGGAACACCCTTTAATTTTTAGTAATTGTCATATCGGCCGTGGCAACACATCTTCTGTACAAAATTTCAAGAGTCTACCTGTTACGGTTCAAGAAATAAGGCTTTATACATGCAAAACACGTCACTGGCGGAAAACCCTTTAATATTTACTATTTGTGTAATAGGTATACACCTCCAGTAAAAATTTCAAGATTCCACCTATTCATTCAAAACTTAGGATATATACATGCAAATCACGTCACTATTGGGACACCCTTTAAAATTTAAGTTCAATTTTGTATACTTGTTTATAAAACAAACATAGTTTTAATTACAGCTCAAAAAAAGGACATAAACGTAAATAACACGTCACTGTTGGAACACCCTACGTTTTAGTATTTTTTGCTATTGTGGCCGCAGTATTACACTTTTGGTAAAATTTTCAAGAGTCTACCTATTATGGTTCAAAACTTAGGCCTTACACATACAAAGCACACCACTATCGGAACACCCTTTAATTTTTAGTTTTATTTTTTTATACTTGATTATATAATGAACTAAGTTTTAATAACTGTTTGTAAATTTCAAGTGTATCCCTCCTACAGTTCAAGAAATAAACACATTTTCGTAAATAACACCTCTCTTTTGGAACACCCTATAAGTTTTAGTATTTGTTGCTATAGCGGCAACAACTATACATCATCTGTGAAAATTTCAAGAGTCTACCTATTACGGTTCCAGAGATAAAAGGAGCTGACAGACGGACAGACGGACATACGGACAGACGGACAGACATTGTAGCGAAAATAATAGGGTTTCGTTTTTACACTTTGTGTACGGAACCCTAAAAATGGTAAAAAATTTAAGTGGGTAGAAGAAAAATATTTTTTAATTTTTATTCTGCGACCGGCTATGAAGAAAATCTTTAGTAAGCGAAGCCGGTGTTAGTTATACCAAAGAGGAGAAAATCCTTGCGCCCGGCCGAAGGCCGCCTATGCAGAAAATCTTTAGTTAGCGAAGCCGGTGTTGTATATACCATAGAGGAGAAAATCCTTGGGCCCGACCCTCAAATGCAAATTTTACATGGGATGAAATAAGAAGTTTAGCTGTGGAAGAAGAAATTGATGAAGAATTAAGTGATTTAGAATAAAAACTTTGAAAAAAAAAACTGTTTTTTGTGTGCACCGGCAATTTATTTTATTTTTATTCACTGATTTAAATTTAGCTGGACAGTACATTTAATTACCATTCCAATGATGCCCATATTGCCTCATTCCGTAATGAGGGTGCTGTAGCTTAAGTGGTTAGCACGTTGACTACTAAGCAATGGTCACGAGTTCAAATCTCAGCCGTGGCAACATCAATTTTTCTGATATGTATTAATTTTTCTTCATAATAATGCATATCACAGCGCCCTCCTTCGCCGGTATTACCACATAGCACTAAATCGCCGGCGAAGTAAAATAATTATAAATTGGCTATGCTAGCTTCGAACTAATTCGCCTAAATAACACCAGAGGCGCTGCTGCAATACTGTTTCTAAAAATAATCATAACGTGCAATTACAGTGTTGCCAGAATCGAAGCTTTACTATCACTAACCATCTGTCTAATCTACTACTATCCCTTTCCAAAGGAAGTACCACAGTTTATATAGGCATTAACTGCCTGAGTGGTACTTCTCCTTTAAAAAAAAAAAAAAAAAAAAAAAAAAAAAAATTGTCGAGATACACTTATGCTCATATAATTAGGTCACTCACATGGTTGTACCAAATATTGTTTATAATGAACTTATTTTTCACGATTTCAAATAATTTTCCCACAATATTAAATAAATTTTAATTCATTTCAAAATTAGAAAAATTGTTTTCTTTTAGATTAAACTTTATAAAAAATATTGTATTTTTTCTCTTTTATTTGCATATTGTGTGCTTAAGTCATCTGAAAAAAAGATAGTTAATAAATGAATATAGAATATTTTATAAGTTTTACCTTATATTTGGATAATATTAAGTTTAAAAGCCCCTATTCCCTATCACTTTAGCACATCGTTGTGGCATAGTTTGGACCTGGGCTGGACTTAGTTCCTCCCATTCCACCTGTATCATTTGCATTAAAATGAGTTTGTTTTTGAATTTTCATTAAGCTACTGCCCTTTTTATAATCCCCTATTGATTTTCTATAGGATTTAATTTACGACTTTGTGCTGGTTAACATAAGGTCATCATTTTATTCCCTCCGATATAGTTTTTTACACTGCGTGAGCAGTTCTTGGCGCCATTATATTATTGATATCCTCAGGCTAAAGGTAAAGAATCCCCATAATCACGTTCCAAATGATATTCTAACATTCTCCTGTTAATTTTACTTGCCATTTTCCTTGAATTTTAAAATATGGACCAACTACTGATGACAGTATTAAACAAATAAAAGCTTTTTCCAAAGAGCATTTGTATAAGGGCTCCAACTTTCTTGTATTCGCGGCTTAGAGTCACGAGTCGAAATTTAATGTTATCGGTAATGATGGCAAACCATATGTCAGTCGTCCAATTCTTCCAGAGTATAATCCAAAATATATTAAAAAATTTTGAAAGCATGGTGGCTCGTCAGTGATTGTAAGGGGTTGCTTAACGTAGTCAGGAATTGCTCCAGATGTTAAAATTGAAGGAGAACTGACAAGTGAAATGAACAGGAGATTCTTATAGAATCATTTCGAAATGATAAAGCGGATTAATTACCTTTAGCTTGGGAATTTCAACAAGATAATGACCCCAAGCACTGTTCACGTAGTGTCAAAAGTAGTGGCCAGCACAAAGTCGTGAATTAAATCATGTAGAAAATCAGTGAGAAATTATAAAAAGGCAGTAGCTACACACAAAATCAAAAACAAGTCCATTTTAATAAAAATTATGCAGGTGGAATTGGAGCAATTAAGTCCAGCCCAATGTGCTGAATTGGTCCAAACTATGCTACAACGATGTGCTAAAGTGATAGGGTATAGGGGCTTTTCAACTTAATATTATCCTAATATAAGGCAAAACTAATAAAAGATTCTATATTCATGTAATAACTATCTTTTTTTTTCAGATGACTTAATTATATGAGCACACAATATGCAAATAATAAATTAGTCAAGTGCGAGTTAGACTCACACACGTAGGGTTCCGTACTATGTTTAGTACAACTTTAAAATATTCAAGTTGTTAATTTTTTCATGTCTTATGAGTCACCCTTTAATTTTAATATTAAAGTCAAGTTGGAACACCCTTTAAATTTTATCAATTTTTGTTATAGCGGCCATGGTAATACACTATCTATAAAAATATACATGCGCCTACCTATTGCGGTTCAAAAAATAAGGTAATATACGTGAAAAACATGTCACTGATGGAACACCCTTTAGATAGTAGTAATTGCTACAGCGGCCGAAGTACAATATCTACTGTAAACATTTAAACAGTCTACCTATTACGGTTTAAAAAATAAGGCTATTTACGTACAAACCATGTCTCTGTCGGAACACCCTTTTTTTGTTATTTGCTATGGCGGCCATGGCAATTCTCTTTCTATGAATATATCAAGAGTCTACCTATTACTATTAAAAAATAAGTTACTATACATGAAAAACATGTCACTGTCAGAACACCTTTAATTTTTAGTAATTTTCATAACTGCCATGGCAACACATCATCTATACAAATTGGAAGAGTCTACCTATTACGGTTCAAAAAATATGTCGTTATACATGCAAAAGACGTCACTGTCGGAAAACCCTTTAAATTTTGATGGTTTTTATAGGGGTCATAGTAATACACCTTTTGTGAAAATTTCAAGAGTCTATCTATTATGGTTAAAAAATTAGTCAATGTTTATGCAAATCACGTCACTGTCGGCACACCTTTTAATTTTTACTATTTGTTATAGTTGCCATAGTAATACACCTCCTGTAAAACTTTAAGAGTCTACCTATTATCGTTCAAAACTTAGGCCATATACATACATGAAAATCACGTCACTATCAGAACACCCTTTAATTTTTAGGTTTAATATTGTATACTTGCTTATAACGCGAACATTGCAAATTTTAAGTGGTTGCCTATAGCTCAAAAAATAAAGACATAAAGGCAAATAACACATTAATTTCGGGACACCCTATAAGTTTTAGTATTTTTTGCTATGGTGGCTACAGTTACACACCTTCTGTGAAAATTTCAAGAGTCTACCTATTAAGGTTCAAAACTTAGGCCTTATACATGTAAATCACACCACTATCGGAACACCCTTTAATTTTTAAGTTTATTTTTTAGTCTTGTTTATATAGCGTACTAAGTTTTAATTACTGCTTGCATATTTTTAGTGTATTCTTCCTACAGTTGAAGAAAAACGCACATATACGCAAAAAACACCTCTCTATAGGAACACCCCATAAGATTTAGTATTTGCTACTATAGCGGCCACAGCTATACACCTTCTGTGAAAATTTCAAGCATATACGTATTATGGTTCAAAACTTATGCCTTTTACATGCAAATCACACCACTATCGGAACACTCTTTAATTTTTAATTTTATTTTTTTATAGTAGTTTTTATAGTGAACTAAATTTTAATTACTGTTTGTAAATTTCAAGTGTATCCCACCTACAGTTCACGAAATAGGTACATATTCGTGAATAACACCTCTCTATCGGAACACCCTATTTAGTATTTTTAGTATTTTTTGCTATAGCGACAACAGCTATACATCATCTGTGAAAATTTCAAGAGTCTACCTATTACGGTTCCGGAGAAAAAAGGCGCTGACAGACGGACAGACATTGTAACGAAAACAATAGGGTTACGTTTTTACACTTTGTGTACGAATATTGTGTTAAAATTTTTTTGAAATCGTGAAAAATAACTTCATTATAAAAAATATTTGGTACAACAATGTAAGTGACCTAATTATATGAGCATAAGTGTATATCATATTTTACATTTTATGATGTGTCCGTAAACTAGATTGGTTCCTTTATATTTTTTGTGCTATTTCTCTATTTGTCCACTATGGCCGATATCTTTCGAAAAACTCATACATACAGCTGCGGTCAGAAAATAGCACCAAGCCTGAGAAAATATGTCTCCGATACATATTTTCCTATAGGTTAACTTGATATATGTAAATATTTAAAAATTTGTCATAAGACGCTTAGGAAACTGTATAACTACATAAAATAATAAATTTTATTTTTCCTAATTACATATTTTATTATGAAGTTTATACCCACTTTATTTACAAAAACTTTAAAAACAATCAGTCAAAATATAATACTTCAATTTGTACTAATATTCAACACTAGGTAGGTTAGGTAAAGCAGGCAGCTCCAATACAGCTCACTTGGGTCCAAGTATTGGTCCCTATGTGTTACCTACAAAAGAGGAGGGGAAAAAGGAAAAAGGGAGAGGTGGAAAAGAGAAAAAGCGTTGAGAGAAGACATAGGATAAAAACACAGACAGTTTCAAGGCAGAAAAAGAAGATCATAAATGTGGGGAGGTTCCAATATAGAGGCACAGGAGAGGCTTGCAAAGCACCTTTGTCCAAGGTGCTGGAGGCACCTTTTATGGATATATTACATAAAGATTATAAGTTTAAAGTATATTCGAATCGAAAAATTAGGTATTTTCGGTTTGGGGTGTTAAGTAAACTAACGCTTTCCCCTTCCCGATTATGCCCAAAATTTATACAGCTCTTCATCTCCATAAACCAAAGGCACATACTGAATTTCATTTTAATATGTCATACGGTATGGCCTGTAGAGCGTTTACAAAATTTGGAAGCAAGTAAACTACCCTTGCCCCTTCCCGATTATTCTCAAATCTTACCCAACTCTTCATCTCCATATACTAAAGGCACATACTAAATTTTGTTTTAATATGTCATACGGTATAATCCGTAAACCATTTACAAAATTTGGGAGTAAGTAAACTACCCGTTGCCCCTTCCCGATTGTGCCCAAAATTTATACAGCTCTTCGTCTCCATAAACCAAAGGCACATTCTAAATTTCATTTTGATATGTCAAACGGTATAACCTGTACAAACTCCACAAAAATTGTGGCATGCACAACCAACCAACCCAAACACCCATCCACAGATATCATCGCGAAAATAGCCAAAGTGGATTCAGGAGACCTCAAAACTTATAAATCCGTCGAAATCCCCACCTATATTTTTCATGTTTACTATACTTTACCTTATACTACGTATAGTGAAGTAAAACAAAAATCAGTTAAATATGAGGCAGATTCACCAAATTTTTAATATTTGTTTTTATTAAAGCATAGTACTAAATACACTGTGTAAATGTCAAGTATCTGCCTATAACATTTAGAAGAGAAGGTCAAATTCATTATATTCGCAATCTCTTGGGTCTACTATTTTTTTTTTAATTTTACTTTCATACTTGTTACAGTATATTTATAAGAGTTAGGCTAATACTGTTTAAAATATGGCTACAAAATATGGCTACATTCATAAATTTATGTGACTTTAGCGGTCATAACTTTACACACTCTTCATAACTTTATTTATTTACTAGCTGTGTCCGCCACTTCATCAGCGTCCTTGCAATATTTTGTTCGATTTTGCTTTGAAAGCAATCCACACCAAAGATCCTTAGTTTTTAGTGCTTCAGTTATGGTGTATTTACTTTAAATAAAGTTTGTCATTTCTACTAAAATAAGTAAATAAATAAACCATAACCGAAGCACTAACCGATACGTATAGTTTAAGCATTGGAAGGCCATTTTTCAAAGATAAAAAGGATGTGATAATTTATAATCCTAGAAGCAATTCTCTCTCTACTTAAAGTGTAAGAGCAAATCGAGTTGAACATTTTTGAGCATATAAAATTGTTGCTGGTAAACAACTCTGCTGTTTATTGCTTTATAGTGCAGGTCACGTGCCGTCTTGAAATTATTACTTAACTTTATGCAAATACTATTTATTGAATAAATAAAAGTAAGTTACAAACAATAGTATGGTTTTAACTATAGTATGGTTTTCAAGGAAAAAAAGTGTTGTAAGTTGTTTATTTATTTGTTTATCATATCCAAAATATAAATTCATTAAGGTTTATAAAGTACTACCTTTAGGCCTATTATTATAACTTGACAATAGATAAATTTAGAATGTTATGCGAGAGATAAGAAATTTTTAGTTATTACAAGCCGAGTACGTATTTGGTACGTTTCTTTTGCACTGAAAAAATAGTCGAGAAATCTCCCACCTAACCATCTGAGTTTGAGGCTTTGTAATACCAGGTAGTGACACGCGATGTGCCCCACAATTTCCAACTCCTCGTCCTCGCACATCCTACAAAAGTCCAAAGTACATATCACGACTCTCAGAACTTTCCTGTGTACACCCAGAAGTAACTTGGCTTTCGCAGCCAAGTCTGCGCCAAATTGCCCGTGACACTCTGCAATCCCCCCTTACTTTCCAAGACAGGTTGGTTCTCCTAACTATCCAGTCGGATATATTCCTATAGTAATGACTAATCGGTGGCTTAGCCGATTCTACCCTAACTAAGTTTTTATCCTCCGATCCCAAGTTCGTTAGCGATTTCGTTGCCCTCAACATTACAATGATCCTGGTTCTCCTAACTATCCAGTCGGATATATTCCTATAGTAATGGCTAATCGGTGGCTTAGCCGATTCTACCCGAACTAAGTTTTTATCCTCCGATCCCAAGTTCGTCAGCGATTTCGTTGCCCTCAACATTACAATGACCCGCGACCCAACACAAATTAACCCTATATTTGACCGCCAGCACGTCGAGAGCCTTTTTGCACTCACCTACCAGCTTTGACTTGACACTATGTTCTTTCAAGGCTTTAAGTGCCGCTTGGCTGTCGACGTACAGGTGACCTCTTCCTCTTTTAAAACTTGTCCAGACACCAGCTCTATGGCTTTCAAAACCGCCAACACCTCTGCCTGGAACACACTACACTCATCTGGTAGGCTGTACGACATGCGGGTTGTAGTTCCCAGAATGTGGACACCAGCACCGGTGCCCGCTTCTATCTTTGAACCATCTGTGAACACAGCAACCCCGTCGTACAGTTTCAGTATTCTGCTGAAATCAAACTCAATGACCATAAAGTCCGTTAGCCCAGGGGTTAATGGAA
This sequence comes from Phasia obesa, assembly GCA_949628195.1. Taxonomy (NCBI): domain Eukaryota; kingdom Metazoa; phylum Arthropoda; class Insecta; order Diptera; family Tachinidae; genus Phasia; species Phasia obesa. The sequence goes on along the minus strand of OX451219.1, from coordinate 87,438,074 downwards.
GCGGTCTGTTGAATCCGACCTCAAGTAGAATCTTTGTGTGTCCTATATTGCTCGACTTCACCAACCCTGATTCAAAAAGTCTGAGCAAACTGCTCGCCGCCATTCCGACCCCAAAGCCCTCGATGGGGAGTAGGTGCAGAATGATGTCCAAAGCTGCTTGAGGTATACTTCTCCTTGCACCAGTGATGCCAATCGAACCACATCTCTGGACCCTGGCAAGAGTTTTCCTATAAGACTCCTTTCTAATGTAATAATAACTGTTAAGATAAAAATTAACAAATTAGTGTCCTAAATGAACTTCCTAATATGTTTCTAAATGTTTAGAGTGCACCATTTTTCATAAAAAGCCCCACAAAGCAACTTTCTTGAAAACTGGCGCTACTGATTAAATTTTTTTTTAGATTTGTGTCGTTCATGAACGGCCTAGTTCAGTTGAATGATTCAGCAAAGTGAATGATTCTTACTCGGTCAGAGTTTTTCTTTTCGTTTGATAGAGGTTCTGTTAAAACTTACTGTTTTTGGTGTAGCTGATAACATTACCCATATAACTTGTCATTCATATCCATTCAATAATAGGCCAAGCCAGTTGGAGATTGAAGCTAATAGACCAAACATGCATGTTACGCTTAATCATGATCTTGCCTCATTTTCTGAATAGGGTTGTGCGAACAGAGAAGAATTATATTTTAATAAAAGATAAGTTGATTTAACTATTTTTGTCTTTAAGGTCCTACTAATTTTTTTCGTTATTGTTACCTACGAAATTTGGTTCGGTGTAGTTAATTAAAAATATTGGGACATTTTATAAAAATCCTTTGGTATTAAACATTTTTTGTAATATTCTGACAACAACTGGGTCCCGGGTCATTGTAATGTTGAGGACGACGAAATCCCTGGCGAGCTTGCATGATTGCGATCGGAGGGTACTAACTATCGGTCGCCGGTACATCTGACTTTTGTAGGATGTGCGAGGACGAGGAGTTGGAAACTGTGGAGCTCGTCGTGTACCACTTCCCGGTATTACAAAGTCGCAGACTTAGATAGCTAGGTGGGAGATTTCTCGATTGGCTTTTCGACATCGCGTGGCTTAAAATCGAGGATGTCGTCGGCTTCATCAAGGAAATCTGGTGGCTGAGCGATAGGTAGCAGGACGCATAATAGGTCTCCCTTTCTTCTTTTGTTTTTTCTTAGTTTTAGTTAGATGAAGTGGTTCCGAGTGGAACCCTTCTTAACCTAAGCTAACCTATAACTACTGTTTCTCTGATAGATTTTTGAAAGTTGATATTAAATATTAAAATTTTGGAAAGCCAAAATAAATATACACTCTAAACCTTAAATATATCGATTTAAAACGAAAGTGTCTTATGCCACTCATATACATATTTATCATTATGTTACTAAAGAACTATAATAGATTTGGTTTCCAAATATGTACTACTAACCCCCATATTATTAAGCATAGTCTAGAAAAAGGACTGATTGGATTGGCAGTAGACCTGGTACCTGAATTTCAAGTGAAAAACTATTTTGGTTTACCTAGAAACTATAATAGGTGTGTCATGTACATAGATAGGAACTATAGTAGACTCCTAAAATTATGCAAAACTAACTCTTATATAAAAAAAACGCCATACTTTTACTTACAAGTGCTTATTTTATATTTTGTACAATAGTCTAACACGGAAATATTTTTTGAAAATTTTGATGCTGATGGAATATATAACGTCAATTTTTGGAATTTGTGTCTGTACTTTTAGTACCTCATGTTCAAATAAAAATTTTCCCCGTAAGAATAACTCATTTCCAATATAAAATATTATTAAAATAGTGAAAGTACGCAATTTTACCCATTTAATACCTAGTACGAAATACTTGGCAGCACCGTTTATTTCTGTGAATGGTAAATGTTAGACATTATTTATAGAAATCCAAAATAATAGAATTTTATATAAAACCCATGTTATAACATCCTGAACAATTACCTAGAGATTGGCACCTCTATAAAAAGTAAATACATATATGTATGTATGTATTAACCATATCTGTAGCACTAAAAGTAAGAGTCTTAGCAGCTGGCGCTGCCAGTATTTTATAAAATCAAAAATATAAACAAAATTAAATATGTATGTAAATCATGATTATAATATTGATGAAACTTATCAAAAATAGCCAGCGAATCATTTATTTATTTTATATTTATATGTATTTTACTTTTACTTTTAGACTTCTAGTGACAGTAGCTGATAAACCTCCTCTTGTACCCATGATGGAAACTTTTCTTATTAACAATAGTTTACGAATTGCAAAAACAAATAATATTTAATCTCAACATTGAAAAATACGCTAAAAACAACAACAACAACGAGTGAACGAACGACAAAAAATTCACTCTGCTTTAAAAATTATGCCAAGTGTAAACCTGAAAAAATAAAACAAATAAAAATAAAAACAAAAACAAACGCAGTTTTAACAACATTATATTGAAATGTCAGTGACTAAATAAATGAACGCGAAAGCAAACAACAAATTCATTAAAAAAAAAAAACATTTGTACCCAGAAACAAAAACAATAATTATACAAAATAGAATAATTTAAATATTTTAATAAATATTTTAATAGATACATACCAAAAAATATATATATCAACAGATAATAAATAAAACTTATTGTCTTGTGTAAATCAAAAACGACGCGATAATAAGTTGCGATAAAATTAAACTAATTTCCAATTTAAAAGAAATCAATTCATTGTGGAGGGCTTAAAGGAATATACTAAGCAAAAACTAACAAAGCAACATCAACAGCAACAACAAGAACTACTACTACAGCAGCATCAATATCATCAAAAGACACAGCGTTGGTCTATAACATCGACACCAGCAACTGTAAGATCATCATCATCATCATCACCATCTTTGGCGACAATATCAACTGCCTCGTCAGCAACATCATCCTATTCACGTCGCATACCTAAACATTACAAAAGTATAATAGCAATGCGAACAAAACATTTTATTGTAATACTGTGTTGTGTGGTCGCCACTACTCTGCTCTTTATCGTACTGGGCACAGCGGGCGAACCAAATGATTCGTTGAAAAATATTGTCTCACAAACACACCAACAAATCAACAAGTTACAGGTAAGAGATTAATTCGTTGTATAAATCTTTAATTATTTACATTTAAATACAATTTAAATCAAAACAAAATTAAATTAAATAATAGTGTTATATTCGACTGTACGGAATCTTATTTACCCTACACTCAGTAAAAATTTAAGTTTTCCATAAAAAAAATTCTTTATTTCAGAACTAATTAATGTTAAATGTAGATTTTCAGATATAATTCTGATATTTTAAACATTTTTAAAATTTTATGTGGTTTGTACCACGGCACATAGGGGTATCTTGCCAATATAACATTTTAGCTTATACTGGCTCTGAAAACTTATTGAGATTCCCTAGATTAAGCTGTCATAAGCTGTTAAGGCTATAAAATAAGAAAAATAGGGCCAAGGAGAAAAAAGTTCCCCTTAGAGGAACTAATCCCACATCTCATAATTTCATTTTTTTAAGTTTTCCCATGATTTTGTTTAGCAAATGCAACTTTTATAGTCAGCGAATGTTCAAAAACCTAAACTTGGATCCCGAAGATTATAAAATACCATTTCTCGACCCTCCTCCTTTTGTGGGCCTTTTGTGGCAAAAATAATGTAACTATTAAATGAAATGGATTACATACGCCTTAATAAAATTTTTAAGTTTTTATGGGCAGGGGGAGGAATTACATACACCCCGCAAAACGTCCATTAGAATTTCCTTAAAAAATTTTTTTTTAATATCCAAATAATATTAATTTTTTTAGCTTTTATGGTGAAGAGAAGAATTTTATTAAGTCATTTTTGTAATTTATTACTTGATAGCATTTAATTTATTTGAGAATAATTAATTTATTCATTACTAGCTATGCCCGCCACTTCGTCAGCGTCCTTATTTTGCTTTGAAAGTATTCCACTTTAAGACTCTTATTTTTATAATGCTTCAGATATGGTTTATGTAATTACTTTATATATAGGTACCCATCCCTGAGTAATTACTCAGAAACATAGGCTTTAAATAAGAATCTAAAATTTGTATAAAATTCCAAAATTATTGTAGAGTACTCTAAATAGTGTTTTAAAGTACCCGCTGACAAAAAAGTTGCTGCCAAGTTTGCTGTACCATTGAATGCGTAAAATTGCGTACTACTTGTTCTCCCTCTTACTCGGTAATGAGATATTTTTTTTGGAAAAAAATATGTTATATTTTAAACACGATACTAAAGTACCTCCTAAAAAAATTTTATTAAAATTCATCTAGTAGTTTTTACGTGAAGCGAACACAAACAGCCATAAAATCACATTTTTATTATATGTATAGGTAATAACTTACAATAATAATCGTATATAGTAACAATAATTTTTTTTTTAAATAATAACAATTAATTTATTTAAAACAACTTGGAAACGAAAAACATTTTATGACCGACAAAAATGTTTCTTACTCGAATCTACTTCTGCAAGATGAACAAAGTCAGAAAAAGGTGAAATTTGAAAAAAATCGTAATAAAATAGAGCAAAAACGTTTTTTTCTAGAGTATAAAAGTAGAGATCGTAAATTTTATAGTGATATATAACGTTTTTAGTATTGCGATGGCCCTAACTCTCAAAAACCTTAAAAAAAAAAATTGAACAAAAACATAATTTTTAAAATTGGAAAAAAATTTATTATAAAAATTTTTTTATGATAAATCCAAATCGTCTAAAGTCAATAAAAACTTATGCGATTTACTCAACTTTCCTAATTTTAACAGTGTCCCAAAACGATAAATCTCAAGCAAAATACGATGTAGAATTTTGTTGTCTGTCGAGATGTGTACTAAAATTTTTACATTTCTTAAAATTAATTTTTAGTCTATTGTCCGGCTAGATTAGCAAAATACCCCTCTATGCACTGTCCTGTTGAAACTACATACCGTTGGTGTATATGTACTTATATTATCCCATTCAGACATAGTTGGGGGTAGTGCACTAATTCTGCAATCTTCACTCACACTGAGTGATATTGCAAAATTATTGCATTAATTTTTTTGATTTCTAATGGTGATTGCAAAATTTGCAGCCTCAATCAACATTAGTGATAGTGAGTTAAATGCACTAAAATTTAATTATTTTGATTTCAAAAAATGCAATCAGCAATATATTGCAACTTTTTTTTCTTCACTCAAGTTGATTGCAAGAAGAAATTTTCCATTCAATTTGAGGGTCAATTTGATTTATTGTTATTTTTGTACACTAATTCAAAAGTGAAGACTAATACTTCATTAAAAATATAATTCAATTTATTTCATATTTATTAATGATTATATAAAACAGTAAATTAATTTATATATGTAACATAAATATACGAGTATGACCATCTAGACCTTCAAAAATTAATTTAATTAATTTTTATTTTAACAAACTTTTTTTTTATTTCAATAAACAAAATGGATACATAAAAAAAGTAAAATTCAAAAAATTATTTGCAAAAAACTTTTCAAAACTGTTACCACCAAATTTTTTATCTGCTATGAGTGTCTACCATTCCACTAAAGAAAAATAAAGGCTTAACAGGTGCAAAAGAAGGCAAATGCGTGTTGAATTTTAAAAACATTTGCCTAATTACTGGATATTTGTTAAGACAACCCAATTCAGTCTCATTATAGCATATTCATATGCTATCATTATGTTCTACAGTTGAATTATCTAATATCAAAGATATGAGAAGACTCGTGATTTAAACAATCGTTTTATTTACTCGTCAATTGCACTAAAATCTAGGAATCTAACTTACCTAGTAATGTTCGAACTGATTTTTTTTTTATGTAACTGTTATATAGTATTAATAATTAATTTGTTACCATTCTTTTTCTTTTTCTTTTTTTCTTTTGATTGCTAGTGCAGCTTTGCAGTTTATCACTAAGCTGCAAAAAAAAATAGTGCAATAATTTCTTTTGCAATATGATTTAGTGGTAGTGCAATGCTGATTTCAATCAAAATTTAGTGCTCTACCCCCATCTATGCATTCAGAATAGTGCTCTAAATTTCCACTATTTTTAGTTACTCGATACTACTCAATACTTTTCAAACATGGAACTTTGTTGTCGTTATCGTCAAATATTCTATTCTCTTCAATCTATACCCTGAAGCCCATTATTTTAACTTGCCAATAGCTATAGTTAGGATTTTATCGGAGATATAAGTAGTTTTCGATGTTATAAGTAAGCTAAAATAAACTTTAAATGTCACGTACTTTAAAGACAAGTTAAAGTAACGAGGCTTAAGGCCGGGGCACATAGAATCCATCATACGTTATACGTCGCAAACGTATAAAATACAACGCAAAGTACGAAAGTTGTGCAACTTTTGACGTACGTTGAGATCCATTGAGAGTTACAAATTTGTTTCTCTTTCTCAAAATTAAATTTTTGTGTTGAGTGGCAGCAAAAAAACCAAAATACAACAAAATAAATAAATTAAATAAAGTAAAATGGTAAGTGTTTTCAAGTGTTTTCTTTTCATATTTAATATCCTTCAACAAAGTACTCATTGTGTAAACCTCTTCCGTTGTTACTTTGATTTCAGTTAAGTACGTTAAAGTATAACGTGTGACCGATTCTATGTGCCCCAGCCTTTAAGGTAGATTTACTTGGTTTGTATTGTGTCACGATTCGTACTTTATACTAAGTTAGACTGTAGTGTATGTATTAAACGTGAGCGCAAGATATTAAAAAGTGTACAGTATTGAAACGCAAATATTGATTGTATGTGTAGTCGAATATTACTAAACAGTAAATACAGAGAACAAGAGAGCAAACAGTGCATCTGATTTGACCGGACAGTTTTATCAAGTGCAATAAATATGCTGAGCATTTCATATTGTTCACTAGTTCATTTTACTTAAATTTTCTTGAAAGTAAAATCTCTGATTTTTGAGAGAAAAAATTAAATTAGATTTTTTTATTCATCAATAAAAGTTAAAAAAATTCAATCTACTACAGTTTTCTATTTTCAACCACTCAACGCGCAAATTAATATAAAATAACTAAAATACAAAGTACAAACCCTTGCTTTTAACATCATACATTTACATACATGTTGTCTGCTATAACAGTATTTCATATCAAGAGACACTATTGAAACAAAATATTCACTACTGAAATTTAATTTCAAACAACAACAAATATTGCATTGGTTGGAAGAAGAGCAAATGCTACTGTATGTTTTTATTTAAGTGCACAACAATATTTGTATACACATGAAATCGAGTGCAAGAAAAAAAGAGACCAATTCATTATTGAACATTATGAAGTTAGTCTAACAAGACGTTTTATGCTCACGTTTGGTATGTATGTACTATAATTTAGTACATCACTGTATGTGCTATATTTGTGCACATAAGTTTTGCATGTGAAATAGGAGTATTAACAAACAAAAATAAAGAACCCTAGAATTAAAGTTATTTTATGAACTGTCAGCAAATTCCACGGAGTTCAGCCACCAACACAAATTATTGATAAAAATTTCGTGATATTATGCTGAAATAATTTAGTATACAAGCTGAAAGAAAATCAAATAAAAATTAGAATTAATCTAGAACACCAAATTGAAAGTTTCTATTTTAATTCTCAAAAAGGGCGTTTTTGCGCTCGGTTAATGCAGCAGAAGTGCTAAGACAATACTTAATAATATACTATCCCAAATAATCCCACACTACAAGACTAATCGTAGCTGGTTACTTTTGTTAAATATTTCGTAATTTTTCATTTTCTTAGTATTAGTTTAAGTCATCCTATCCGTAATACAAATCAACTAATTCTACCTTTACTCTCGTTGTTATAACGAAAAACTACTTATCTCTCCCATAAAATCTTTACTTTAGCTATTGGCAAGTTATAATAATGGGCCTAAAATAACGATTAACTACTTATACTATTTATTACTCAAAAAAGGATCAAATATTCGATACTCAGTACCCACTACTTTGCCAGCACTAATTCAGACCAAAAGAAGTTTGTAATCAGTGAACTCTGTCAGTTGTTGGTAATCAACCTGCTCAATGGGAAATATGGACCGATGACGTCGCTAGCCCATTATCCACAGAAAACAGGGACTATTCGATATGCATTTAACGCTCTTGAATCTCATGTGGATTGGTATCGTCCCAAATTCGACAATTTAGTTTGTTGATGAATCCAATTATCGCCCATTATGATTTTTCAATAAAAATTAAGGTCAGTTTCAGAACACATGTCGTAATCACGGCCGTTTCCCTCAGCTCCTGGGTCGGTTGAATTTTGTACAAGTGGTAGAGTTTTAAGGCACGACGCAAAATCCACCAAGGTGTGACCTGCGAAAGGACAAGAGACGTGTTATCGAGTGTCTCGGATTTTTCTGCACAGATTCACGGAAGTTTTTTGAAGATCTTGCGATTCATAATTTATATTTGGGTATTAAAAGCTCTATTATTTTAATTTTTAGTTAATAGCGTGCTATTAACCAAAATTATAAATTCCTTGTCAAATCCACTAAAAATAAAAAATTGGCGTCAAATTTACCATTCCAAATTTTATTCATACTTTAATTTATATTCCTAAATCCTGAATTTTTAAAAAATTCTTTCTCTTACAGTACTTTAGCTATAAATTTACAAAAATTAAAGATATAGCGCTTGAGGCTGAAATATGTTCCAATTCCAGTTCCAGTTCAGTCCAGTTCCAGGGCGTTTCAATTTTTTAGGGGTTTTTCGAAGCATTCGTCCTCTCATTCTAATAGCGAAATTCACGATTTGCTATTGTAGACCTTTTACATCTTGTAGCTTTGTCAAACTTTAAATTTTAAATTAAAAACACGACAACAACAAAATGTATACATTTTCAATTTCCTATGTTGACAACATCTACATTTTATTTTATTTACAAGTGTATTTATTTACAAGTGTGAAACAGCTAGCATATTTGGCACCATACTGTTTTTTGTTGTTGAACTTTTCTTAATTTAAAAATGGAAACTACCGTACACAAAGGTAAAAAGGTAACCCTATTGTTTTCGCTACAATGTCTGTCCGTCTGTCAGCGCCTTTTATCTCTTGAACCGTAATAGGTAGACTCTTGATATTTTTACTCAAGATATATAGCTGTTGCCACTACAACAACAAATACTAAAACTTATAGGGGTTTCCGATAGAGACGTGTTATTCACGTATATGTGTTTATTTCTTGAACTGTAGGAGGCATACATATACTTCAAATTTACAAACAGTAAATAAAACTTAGTTCGTTATATAAACAAGTATAAAAAATCAACCTAAAAATTACAGGGTGTTCCGATAGTGACTTGATTTGCATGTATATGGCCATAATAGGTAGACTCTAGAATTTCAGAGAACGCCACTATAACAATAGCAAAAATTAAAGGATGTGCCGACAGTGACGTGATTTGCATGAATATGGCCTAATTTTTTAACCATAATAGATAGGCTCTTGAAATTTTCACAAATGGGGTATTATTACGACATAAAAAAAATAAAAGGGGTTTCTGGCAGTGACGTGATTTGCATGTATAACGCCTTATCTCTTAAACCATAATAGGTAAACTCTTGAATTCTATACAGTAGATGTGTTGCCATGGCAGCTATGACAATTACTAAAAATTAAATGGTTTTCCGACAGTAACATGTTTTTCATGTATAGTGACTTATTTTTTAATCGTAATAGGTAGACTCTTGATTTATTCATAGAAAGGGAATTGCAATGGCCGCTATAACAAATAATAAAATTAAAGGGTGTTCCGACAGTGACAAGATTTGCACGTAAATAGTCTTATTTTTTGAACTGTAATATGTAGACTCTTGAAATCTTTACAGTATATATATGTGTTACTCCGGCCGCTATAACAATTACTAAAAATTAAAGGGTGTTCCAAAAATGATGCAATTTTCGCTAATATAACTTTAATTTTAAAATTACAGGGTGCCTCATGAGTCTAACTCACACTTGAATGATTTTTTCTGAACTTTTAATTTTAACAAAGTATTTGATATTTTGTGATTTTGTGCTGAATATTATTTTTACTTTTGAAATTAAAATTTTTGGTATATTTGATCAATTTTATTTTTATGTGATTTTTAATTTTTTTGTAAAATTTAGTTAATTACTTGAAATTCAATAATATAAAGCAGCGAAATATTTTTAGCAAATAATACAAAAAAAAAAAAAAAAAACAAAGTATATAATCGCCCAACTCTCGTTCTGTCAATTAAAACATTGACCTTCTCTTCACATATACGGGTGCCGTGTGAATTTTGCACTTGAAAATGCGTATTTATTATCTTAAATAACGATAAAATTATATTTTATTTAGTTGACATTCGATAAGTGAAATTCATAGACATGCAATTTTCTTCATTCATTAAAGTAAATTTTTTTAATCCACTTTATTTTTATTTATGTATTTATTTACAAAAATTTGTTTGAGAAGTATCTACCACTGGTGAAAAATCTTTATTCTGGTTGTTTGATATTTTTTCTATTTTAAAAACTTTTTTGTTTGGTTCTAATAATATTTTTGTTTGATTTTAATTTTACGACTAACAGTGTTGCCGTAATAAAAATAAAAAATAATATAAAAAAATAAGGCCCTTTCAATAGTTTCTTATTCTATGTACACACCTGATCAAAATAATAGATACATCGACAAATTTTAGTATATTATGTTTCATGGTTCAGTTCAACAACAACCCTTTGTTCTTTTGTAGTACAGTGTATATTTCGACGCATCTATACAATAAAATAAGCATACATTCAAATAAATTACTTTCTAATAGGGATTACTTACCTTACTTTAGAAAAATTATACCTTACTTTAGAAAAAAAAATCGTATTATTTATGAATTTGTGTTTAAATTTTACGTGTATCTATTATTTTGATCAAAAAAAATTTTGACTTTGAACAATAAAAATAATTTTTTTTTATTACGGCACTTAATATATTTTTACGCTTGCCAGATTTAGTGCTGACGAACATGGTTCTAATATATTAAGAAAGTGTAGTAAGCTAAATTTACCAGAAGGATAAAAAATCATTGCCTAAAATAAGTACCCACTAGCGTATCTATTATTTTATTCAGGTGTGTATAAGTTGTTACATGTGCTGTATAAATATTAAAAATTACACTAAAAAATCTTTTTTTAAGCTTACCAAATTTAAGTATGTTTGCTGGTGTGTTGTTAAAGTTTTTATGCATTTTGTTAAACTTGTAACAGCTAAACCTAAACAAGCGTGTAAGGCGTAACGACATCTAGCGTCTAGCGAACAAACCTAAATAAGAGCGCAACGCTCTGAAATAAATAGTAATGTTAACATATTGTGTTTAGTAAAATCTAATAAATTTAATTACAAAGAGAGATAAAATCGATATACTAAGCAGAAAGTAGCTAAAATGACACCATCTTACACAAAAGAAAAACAACAGTTTGGTATTAAGTACTTACTTTACTACCAAAATAACTGCGTACTTTCACTACTTTTTCTCCACTTTCTCTTGGAAATAAGATATTTTTGCGGAAAAAAGTATCCTATATTGGAATAAGGATACTAAGTACCTCTTTACAAAATTTTGTTAAAAACCCATCCAGTGGTTTTTACGTGATGCGAACGCAAAGAAAAGCAGACAGACAAACGGAAATGACTTCCCACCAAACCAAATGTTCCGATTTCGTAAAGAATTCGTAACGACTGTTGGAAAAAATCTTCCGATTTCGGAACCGAAATATTACCGCAATCGTAACGATTTTTATATGAAAGGGTTGACACGTCTTCGCAACGATATGTAGTTACGAAATCGTTACGATATGTAGTTTCGAAATCGTTACGATATGTAGTTACGAAATAAATCGTTACGATATGTAGTTACGATATCGAAACGATATATAGGTACTAAGTCACAATGAAATGTTGTCTGTGGGTATAAGCTAAAATATCGTTCTCTGAAAGTTAAGTGAATAAATGTAATAATTATTTAATGATTTGGTAGTCAAGCCAATACTTTACCGTAATCAATTCGATTTCAATTGTCCATCTTATATATACTATATATTTTTTTATTCAATACAATTGTGGTTTTTGTTTTCTTACATATAAATCAAAGTTTTATATATTTTTTTATTTGTTCAGGCAAACAACCGAAATGTCTTAACAAATTCGTTAATTTTCAATTTTCAGACAAACTACCGAAATTTCTTAACGAATTCGTTACGACAAGTCTGATTTCCGACAAACTACTGGAATGTCTTAACGAATTCCTTACGACAAGTCTGACTTCAGAAAAATTCGAAAGCTTTGGTTTAGTGGGTTACTGTTTTATTATATGTATAGATGTATAGATATAGATAAAGTAAGGGTCTTTGGTTTGGATAGCTTTCAAAGCAAAATCAAACAAAATATTGCAAGGATGTCAGCTAGTTTGTAAGTAAATTTTAGCAGCTGATACAGTGACCATATTTCCACAGAAAACACAAACTACAAAACACAAGAAAACACAAATTAAAGAGTACAAATAATAATAAAAAAATGTAAAACAAAATTATACAATTAAAAAAAGTCTAATGAATATTTATGCCCATATTTATCTATCTCTATCACCCATCCACAAAAAATACAATAAACTCTTGGAAGAAAAGTATGGCCAACCTTTAACTTGAAAACGCACGCTATTCTCACATCGAAAATGTTTTAATTTATATGCAAGGTACGACGCCTACTGTTTTCATCCAATTAGTTTTTTATACGTATTAACACGATAATATTTTTCTACTTCTTATGGGAGGTACTACTCCCACTATCCTAATCTAGTTTGCATTTTGCTACTACTCTGAGGGTTACTTATGCAAAGTTTCAAAACTCTACCTATTATAGTTCTCCAGGAACACGATAATATTTTTTTACTTTGTATAAGAGGTAACACGCCTACTGTCCCAATCAGTTTCTATTTTGGTAGACTATGTGCATTAGCTAGGGGCTACTCGTGCAAAGCTTCAAGGCTTTATATATTGTAGTTCGCCACGATGAACATTTTTCACTTTGTATGGGAGATACCACGCCCACTATTCCAATTTAGCTATGCACGTTAAACTGGTGCGAAATTCCAAGGTGCTACCTAATTCAGTTCTTTAGATAAAGGATAAAGGTTCTTTCAAGACCATACATATTGTAGTGCTCTATGTAAACGATAATCATTTTTTACTTTGTATGGGAGGTACCACGCCCACAGTCCCAATTCATTCTGTATTTTGGTAGATTTTACGTATTTGCACACTATTCCAATCCAGTCTATGTTTATCTAAACTATGTATGTTAATATAGAGGTACCGGGTGCAAAATTTCAAGGTGCTACCTATTAATGTTACCAAGCTACACGACTTACCCCTATGCTAATGCGCATAGTCTACCAAAATACAGAATTAATTGGGACAGTGAGCGTAGTACCCCTCATACAAAGTAAAAATTATTATAATGTATCTAGGGAACTGCAATAGGTAGCGCTTTAGAGTTTTGCATCAGTACCCCCCATATTAAGATACGTTGTGTAGAGAAACTCACACTGGATTGGGACAGTGCGCGTCCCTACAAAGCGAAAAATTACTATCCTTTATCGAGAGAACTGCAATAGGTAGAGCCTTGGGACATCGCACCAGTAACCATCATATTAACGTACATAATTTAGCTAAATATAGATTTTCCGAACCTTTCGAGCCCCATAAATAAAAATTAGTCACCAATTTCACCAAACTGAATATAGGGTTTTACTCCCCTTTGATAGTAGAATCGAACCTATATTGTCAAGTTCGTGTATTTTTCAAATTTTTTCTATATCACTTAAATAAATATTTTCTTATATTGCGCAAAATTGCCATAATTTTGTATTTTATTGCATAATACCTTACTATAATATAAAACAGATGTGATACAGATTTACGTCAGTGCGTGTTGGGTGTTAACCTGACGGTGGTCTTATCACTGGGTAAAAACAATGCGTCTACCAACGAAGCATTTTCATAACATGGCTCGTAGGACCATGCTCATAGCCCTTGTTTTGGGGTTGGAGACTAAATAAACTCCTGACACCCTATTGAAGTTTATGGTGCAACACCATACCGGAATATATCCCAGCAGCATTGGCGTCAAGGTGTTAGCAGTCAACAAGACTATAAAATGTTCACGGGGGAAAACTACAAAAAAGATACCAGAAACTATAGTATGATAGAGATTTACGATTGCAACATTTTGCAATGATATTTTACACCAATATCTTCATTAACTTTTAAAAATATGTATTTTAAAAGAAACAATAATGTATTTTATACCGGTGTCCCTGGGTGTTTGTTTGTTTGTTTTAGATAGTACTTTACGCTATCTAAAATGCGCTCGCCAACCGTACCAAACAAACAGCTAGTGATGACGGTCTTCACGGGAAGGTACAACGACATTATTTTAGTTACTGGCGGAACAAACCCAATCAACTTAATACCAAAATTATTTAAATTTATGTTAAACAAACGAAAAAATAACAACAAAAAAACAGAATTGTGCTGATTACTAATTTGCACTGTGATAATAGAAAAATAAATATTAATATTATTTATTTATTAAACACAAACAAATTAATTAACTTTATAAATCGTAGTGTAGCTGAGATTCAATTAAATTGAAATATTTTTCATATCGTATATAGTTTTATCTTTAAAGACCCAAAAATATCAAAACAAAAAATACCAAAATTAAATAAAAACAAAAACAAATGAATCATAGGAGGAGTTTATTTACTTTGGAATCTGTTAAATTTTTAAATTACACTGACTTGTCGGTAATTTGTTGTTACTCAAACAAAAGGCAAATTTTTAGGGTTCCGTACCCAAAAGGTAAAAACGTAACCCTATTGTTTTCGCCAAAATGTCTGTCTGTCTGTAAGTGCCTTCTATCTCTATAACCGTAATAGGTAGACTCTTGATTATTATACACCTTTACAGAAGGTGTATAACTTTGGCCGCTATATCAACAACTACTAAAATTTATAGGGTGTTCCGAAAGGGACGTGTTATTCGCGTATGTCTTTATTTCTTGAACTCTAGGAGGCAGACACCTAAAATTCACACGATAATTAAAACCATATTCGCTATATGAGCAAGTATAAAAAATAAACCTTAAAATTCACGATAGTGAAGTGATTTGAAATTGTTACAAATACAAATTAAACGGTGTTTTACAGAATATGTGTTACCACGGTTGCTATGGCAATTACTAAAAATTAAAGGGTGTTCTGACAGTGACGTATATTACCTTATTTTTTGAATCGTAATAGGTAGGCTCTTGATATATGCATAGTAAGTGTATTAATATGGCCGCTATAACAAATAAGAGAATTAAAGGGTGTTCATGATTTGCACGTATGTGGCGTAATTTTTTTAATCGTAATAAATAGACTCTTGAAATTCTTACATAAGATGTGTTACCACGGCCGCTATAAAAATTACTAAAAGTTAAAGGGTGTTCCGACAATGACATGTTTTTCACGTAAATTGTCTTTTTTAACCGCATTAGGTATGTTCTTGATATTTTCATAGAAAGTGTATTACCATGGTCGCTATAACAAGAATTACTAAAATTTAAAGGGTGTACCGAGAGTGATGTGATTTTCCTCAATATGACTTTAATTTTTACAGTGTGTAAACTTATGTCCGCTATAGCAAACTATATAAACAAAAATTTTGAACCGGATTGAGAAGACACTTTAAATCTATACAAAGTATGTATAATTTGTCGTCTACAACCAGTAAAAAATGAAACCAAAAATTAAAGGGTGTTTCGATAGTGAAAAGATTTTGCTCTGATCTTATATTTGAACAGTAATAGGCTGACGCTTAAAATTTACGCAGATTATATTTACAATCTATACATACATATAATAAAACGCCAACTTTTTTCCTGTCTGACAGTCTGTCTGTGTTCGCATCACGTAAAAACTACTGGATGGGTTTTAATATTGTTGATTGAAATATAGTATTGATTGAAATATAGAAAACTTTTTTACGCAAAAATATCTTACTTCTAAGAGAAAGTGGGGAAAAAGCAGTGAAAGAACGAAATTTTACCGATATTCATACATTCAGGCTTCTTTTATTTTGGAAACGGGAAATTTTAAACACCTTTATATAAAGAAAATGCGTATACGTGAAACACTATACAAGTAAGAGTCCTCAAATTTGGTGTGGATTACTTTCAAAGTAAAATCAAACAAAATATTGTCAGGACGCACACAACTTGTGTGGGTACAACTAGTATCTTGTATAAAAACAAGTTACGAATGTGCGGAATTTTGCTTTCTCTTCTAAACGTTATAGGCAGACACTTGATATTTACACCTAGTGTTTAGCACTATGCTCTAGTATAAAAAAAATTAAAAATTAAAGGGCGCCCGTAAGACGTGAAACAATGAACAACTTGTCGTTCTTAAGTTGTACTGAACATAGTACGGAACCCTACGTATGTTAGTCTGACTCGTATTTGACTGATTTATTTAGTTTAAAGAAGGAAATTATTTTTTCACGTTTCAAAAATAAGGCTATTTACGTGCAAATCATGTCACTGTCGGAACACCCTTTAATTTTATTATTTGTTATAGCGGCCATGTCAATTTTCTTTCTATGAATATATCAAGAGTCTACCTATTAAGATTAAAAAATAAGTCTCTATACATGAAAATCATGTCACACCCTTTAATTTAGTAATTAGAACTATGTTCAAGTCACATCTTCTGTAAAAATTCCAAGAGTCTACCTATTACTGTTCAAAAAATAAGGCGTTATACATGCAAATCAATTACTGTCGGAAAATCCTTTAATTGTTACTGTTTTTAACCGACTTCAAAAAAGAAGGAGGTTATCAATTCGTCTGAATGTTGCTTTTTTATGTATGTAACCGCAGAACTCAGCCATTTCTGAACCGATTTTAAATTTCTTTTCTTTATTTGAAAGGTTATGCTTTCAGGTTGGTCCCATTATATTATATTTTATAAAAATTAAAGGGTGTCCCCATACAACATACATGTTTTTTAACAGTATTACGAACCGTAAAGGGCACCAAATTAAAATTTAAAAAAATTAAGTGTCGCTGTAGCTCCCAACAACAGAAATTAATAAAAAGAGAAATAATTTTAAAGGGTGTCCCCATAGGTGACGTCATTTGACCTATATGGGCCTATCTTTTGAACCGATATAGACAAAACCTTGAAAATTTGACAGAATGTCGATTACTATGACCGTTATAATAAAATGTATAAATATTCAAAATTTTAAATTAAAGGGTACTCCAATAGTTTATTTAATTTGATGCATATGGCCATACTTTTGAACAGTTGTACACAGACCGCTGAAATTTACAAAGAGCCTGTATTGCTAAGTCAGCTATAACAAAAAGTATAAAATTTGAATTTGGAGATAAAAGGGTGTCCCAATAGTTAATGTAATTATTTGTATGTGGCCAAACTTTTGAACTGTTATAAATAGACAGCTGAAATTTACAACGAACCTGTATTGCAAAGTCCACTATAGCAAGTATACAATTTGAATTTAGAAATTAAAGGGTGTCCCCATAAATTATGTAATTTGATCTATATGGCCCTATCTTTTGAACCGTTAAACACAAACACTTCAAAATTAGGCAGAATGTCCACTACTTTTTCTGGTATAATAACAAGTATATATATTTGAAATTATAATATAAAGGGTGTCGCAATAGTTCATGCAATTCGATAAATATGGCCAAACTTTTGAACCGTTATAGACAGATAGTTGACATTTACAAAGAACCTTCGTGGCCAAGTTCTCTATAACAACAGGTCTTTAATTTAAAATTGTAAATTAAAAGGTGTCGCAATAGGTGATGTTATTTCATCTATGAACCCGTTATAGACAAAGGCTTTAATAGTGTCCCCATAAAAGACGGATGCTGGTGAAAATAGCTTAACTTTTGAACAGTAATAGGGAGAGACTTGACATTCACATAGTCTTTATTTTTTTCCCTCTAATTTTAGCGCATCTTTTATTTGGTTTAAATCTAATTCTTACAGATTACTTCCTACATTTTTAGTTTAGAATTGGTGCCCTTCTATCTGTTTTGAAGTCGGTTTTTTTTTGCAAGAATTATTTATAGCAATATACCATCTGTGAAAACTTCAAGAGTCCAATTTCTGGTCCTATTTTAAAAAAAATTAACCGTTTGGAACATTTTGCTACAAACGATATTGTTGCATTCCAACAAATAAACAAAATTTTCCTCTCTTATAAGTGGACACCTCTAATAACCGGATAAAAGTACCTCGACGGTTAGTGTCCGGTTATGAGAGGTTTCACTGTAAATAAAACGAAAAGAAGAAAATAACATACATACATATATTTATTTATTTACCGCTATGTATATCAAGTTCCCTTAAAAGAAGGTGAGTATAAATGGTTCCCAACCCTCATACATAATAATATCATACAAAATATTAATCCCTACTATCTGCATGCCAACTTATAATAACATTAATTTGATTATGGGATTATAATTGCAAAAGCTATCAAAGGAGTGTCTCTTATTAACAATCCCATTACATCAACCAAAATAATAAAATACTTAATACAAAGCAAATGGGATCCACTTATATTAAAAAAAAATTATACTTAATTTTAGCCAGTGAAAGAAAAAAACTGTAAATTTTCCATGGTTTTTTCTATCATTTGGGATTCATCTGTCTGGCAATATCCCTCCTTAATCGATGTGCCAGTGATAAAATGAAGCTTCTTTAAATACTTATGTGTTTGAAGTTAGTTCCGTCAGTTAGCTTCGTTTTTAACAACCCTGATTTCGTTAACTCATTTGTACAAAAGATGCTAAAATACACAAAAATGAATTATTTTAAACATTTTTATGCAAAAGTAATTAAAAGCAGCTATTATATTAATATTTTATTGATAATTAATAATAAAGGCTTGGAAAAAAAATGAAAATATGCATTTTCCCATATGGACTTTTTAAATGTCAGAAAAATGGTCAAAATCGGAAATATGCGGCTTAGCGGACTATAGGGGTTGAATACTATAATATTAGATATTTCAGAACTTTTTTTTTTTACCATAAATTATTTATTGTATCTTCAATATTTTTGAACTAACAATAATTACTCATATCTTAAGTCTAAAATCAAAATATAGTTTTTAAGTCCAGCCAGTGCTAGACAAAAATAATGTTTGTTTCACGGATTTTGCAATAATTTGCGGATCATCCCTCTAATGTACGGCCAAGAAAAGCAGTATCTCTTCTTTTTAGTCGAATGTAACCAGGTCCATTCAGCATGTTACGCGCCAAAGGGTTTGGATGAGATTCAAGTCTCTTTAGATATGTGACTGCATGTTTCGCTATTTCTGCTTTAACTGATGGCATGTTTAAGTCTTTGTGGATGTTCGAATTTTTTATATACCAGGGAGCAGATGTAATCATACGTAGTATCTTATTTTGGCGCCTTTGAATTTTTTCTACATTGCTAGCTGAGGCAGTGCCCCATAACTGAATCCGATAACACCAAATTGGTTTGAGGATCGACTTGTACAGTAGGAGTTTACAATCTAAGCTTAGGGTGGAATTTCTGCCAATAAGCCAATTTAGTTGTACTGCTTTTAGTTTCATTTGTGTTAACTTGAAATCAAAGTGGCTTTTCCAAGTAAGGCGACGGTCAAGATACCCAGATATTTAATTTATTGATTTTTATCATTTGGTTATTTATGCGAATAGGAGGGCATGAGTCCCTACGCAGTGTGAAACTTATGTGATATTTCGGAACTGCTTTGATTATATTCAAAATTTGTATAGTTAAGTAAGGTCTTTTAACCATTTCTCAAATTGTTTCTTAAATTTAATATTATTTTTCGTTCAGATTCTGTGGTTTCTTTATGCTTTGGAGCTACATATATTGACAAGTCAATAAAAATAATATTACTCCTTAAAACAACTGTCACTGAAAAGATTTTTTTGCCAACATGTCATGATATTTTTTTTGTAAATATGAAATCATTAGTAATTATTTGTAATTTATTGCTTTTTGTTTTTAGTTTGAAAGGAAATTAAATTTGTAAACTTATAATTTTAAAAGAGTTTATTATTTTATTATTATGTAGGGGGAATAACGAAGCAGACCACTACTAAATGGGTCGCTTTTCGACACCCTTCAGTCCTCAATAACTATAGACAACCGACATAATTTGCGGCAATCCTACTATCATTGAGTCTCGTGCTACAACCAGCCTTTAATCTAGACTCTAGTGATTTCAGAGTGTCGACTGGGAATTATCGGCATTCTTTCTCATCACGGTGTCTTTAGTGATTGCTAGCATTTGTCTAAGGCTTAGTTCCCCCATGGCATCCACATTTAACAAGCTTCTGCCCGTGGTCCTAGCTAGCCAGCCAGTGCTGGACATTCACACACAATGTGCGCTACCGTCTCAACGTCTTCCAGGCATAGTCTGCAAGTATCATCTTCTTCGATTTTCATCTTGGCTAGATGATACTTGAAGTTTCCATGACCTGTCATTAACGCAGTTATCCAGCTTAAGGTACTTCTGTTGTATCTAAGAACCTTGCTGGCTCTCCTGCCAAGGGGCTCTTTGAGCACCATTCGAGCCTGTCTACATGTAGTAGCCTCCCTCCACCTTTTCAGGTTAATGAGTTCAGCCATTGTAGGACTTTTGCTCGTATTATGCCATTACCCAGTGATACTCTGCGTTCTGGTCCACAGAAATTCTCAGCAGATTTCCTTTTTGCTAGTTGATCTGCTGCTTCATTCCCAGCAGTGCCAATGTGTCCTTTAACCCACATCAATGTTACCTCGTTAACCGAGGAACATCTGTTAAGCTTTAAAACACATTCCAGCACTAGTTTGGAGTACACGTTCACCTGGTTCATGCGTTTTATAACCGATTGGTTGTCAAGTACAATGAGAACCTTTCTTCCCTGCACTCGATCCAACGAGTGCAGCAGCCCAAGCAATTCTGCCTGGTAAACGGAGACGTACTCCCCCAAACGGAGACTACAGGACAAGTTTAGCTCAACTGAGTGTACACCTGCTCCTGCTCTACCGTCCATAAGAGAACCATCAGTGAAAATGCTGATGTCATTCTCCATACACTCATTGTGTATAACGCCTTCCGCAATTAGTGTCCGATGCAGACTTTCGACTACCTTTCTTCTACTGATGTGTTCCGTCGGGATTTGAGCTTCCCTAACCTCCCTACTAATAAGGTCCAGGATTCTATTATGACCGATGTTCGGCCCGAAGCGATGCCAAATGTCATCACTCTTCATACGCAAAGCAGACATCGCAGCCGTTGATCTAATAAATAAGTCCAGAGGCAGCAATCCCAGCATTGCCTCAATTGCCTGTGTTGGAGCAGTGCGCATTGCGCCACATATGCTCATAGCGGCAATTCTTTGAACCCCATCCAACTTACGTTTTACTGTTGTCTGAGAGGCTTTAGGCCACCAAACCACTGAAGCATAAGTTATTATGCCTTGGATGGTATCGATGAACTTTCCACCAACCATAAGTGCCAGATCGTCGGCATACGCAACTGTATGGACGCCCATTGAGTCCAGTAATGTTCCACAAAAGAGGTGATAAAACTCCTCCCTGTGGGCAACCCCTCCCCCAGATTCTAGAACTCCCATTTTTGAGATTCACAGCTCTAGACCTTAGCATAGTGTTGATCCATTTTACAATAATAGGCTCAACCCCACGCTCGTTAAGAGCACCTCTCAACTTAGAGAAAGAGATTTTATCAAAGGCACCCTCAATGTCCATAAAACGGACAAAGCAGCGTCGCCATTGAAAATTTCTCTTTCCGCCACCCTGACAAGTTCATGCAGAGCGGTGTCAGTAGACCTACCTGCCCTGTATGCTGGTATCTACTGTATGTTGGTATCTACTCAAGGGCCTATCCGCCAACGTGTGGTTCTCCAGAAAGTCAGCCAACACCCTCTCCATTGTCTTTAACAGAAAAGATGTAAGCCTTACTGGCCTGAAGGACTTAGCTTCCGTATAGTCCCTTTTACCCGGTTTGGGAAGAAAAACCACATTTGTTTTCCTCCAACCTACGGGATATATCCCGTCGCTAGTCTGGCTATGAAAATTTCCCTAATCCACTCAAGCAGGGTGTTAACACCCCACTGTAAAAGAGCAGGGAAAATTCCATCCATTCCAGCCACTTTAAATGGTGCAAACGATAGTATTGCACTTCTTACAAGTTTTAGAGTAATTATCCTTTCAGCTTCAGCCCTTTTTCTCTCACTTGCCCCCCTAATAACGGGAGTCCATGATTCATTAGACCTGAAGCTTCCAGGAAAATGAATCTCCATAAGCGACTGCAATGTCTCACCCACAGTCTCCGTCATCTGACCATCGCTTCTGCGAATAAGTCCAATTTTGGCGACAGGGTCATTAGATACTATCTTCTGTATTCGGTATACTTCAGATGTATCCCTTATGTTAGAGCAGAACTCCCTCAACGTATTCCGTTTCCGGAGACGTATCGTGAGCTTGAGTCTCTCTCCCTCATCTATCGATTAAATGCCTTTCTTGTATCCTTTTTCATGGATTCAAGTTCTCCATTCCACCAAGGTGTCGGATCCCTCACATCCACTACTATCAAGGGACAAGAATGTTCGAAAACCAGCTTCACTGTGGAATTTAGAAGCTCCACAGTTCGCTCGATTTCGACAGTATTACGAGGTGCCCGGAAAGGAGCACTTCGCATATGTTCCGAAAGATACTTCTCATAACTGGTATGATCAGTATTCTTCGGTATTTTTATACGTCTGCGGGTTTTTTTCCGTCTTTTGCCGTACAGAATCTCGAACTGGATAGCTCTATGGTCAGACATGGTTAATCTGTCCGTGACCTTCCAGTTCTTAATCCTATCTAGCATAACGGAACACAGGGTGATATCGATCAGCTCTGCCCTTCGTCAATCAACAAAAGTAGGTTCTACCCCCCTGTTCAGCACCAGCAAATCGCATCTTTCTACAAATTCCAACAGTTGTTGTCCTCTGTAGTTGTTAGCTGTGCTTCCCCACACCGTATTGTGCGAGTTAGCATCACAGCCAATGACCAACGCCATGCCTCTCTTCCTGCAGAAACTAACCAAATTTTCCACCTCCTGTGAAGGATGTGGACCTGGCGTCTCAAAGGGAAGATATGCTGATGCAATGAGAAATGATCCCGAACCACTGCCGACCATTACCACTGTAAGATCCGGCGAGCAGAGATGTTGCATAGGTACTACTTGTTCTCCATGCCGCACCAGGAAACATGACCTCAATTTACCATCAGTCTGTGGATAGTACAGCTTGGCGGTCTGATCTTGTTGTGCACAATCCAGGGTTCCTGTAACAAAGCTATATCCAGCTTATCCTCAAGAAAGCACCGCATCAACATTGCTGAAGCTGCCCTACTGTGATGAAGATTAAGTTGGTATATACTAAGTTTTTCCTGGTATGTAAGAGTTTATGTAAGCTATAAAAATTTAAGTTGATTTTAAAAATTTATGATCAAAAAGTTAATATTTTTTTATAATATTGAGCACTCACTTTCTGAGTGAACTTTATATTAATAATAAATTGTAATTGAATTCAATTACAATTACAAGTAATGTGTAATTGAAAATTTCCAATTACTAATTACAAGTAATTATAATTGAAATCAGGGACTAAAATAAATTATAATTATTTGTAATTTGTAGTTGAAAAATTTCAATTAAAATTACTTGTAATTACTAATTGCATGCAATCGTAATTGCAAAACTTCAATAACAAATTACAAGTAATTGTAATTAGGCAGTAATCATTACTTCCAATTGAAAGAAATTAGATTATATTCTTAAAAATTTTAAGTTTATCCTAAAAAAGAATCTCTCGCGTTGTAATTTAAAACAACAAAAATAATATTTTACATAAAGTTACCATTGAGCTATTAAGTATTAAAATGTAGAGATGGTCAGCGCAAATGTGATAAGCGTAAATCACATGTGATCAAGTGTGAGCTTGCATGATCAACATTTTTGTGCGTAATTGATTTCAGATTTTTTTTTGCTCTAAAAAAATAAATATACATTCATTCATGGAAATGTTTAATATTTAATTACATGTTATTTAAAATTGTGTGAATTTTTTTAGTTTTTCCTTACTTTCGTTATATTATTTGTTTTGTTTTTAAATATAATGAATAATTTATTTATTCAAATAGGCATGTTATTATTTTTTATAATTTATATGTAATTAATAATTTTTGTAATTAAATATTTTTTGACAATAAATACAAAAAAAGTATTCATTACTTAAAATTTTCAGTTACATGTATTTGTAATTGATTTTTATACCCTTCACCACAGGTGGAAAGGGTATATATAAGTTTGTCATTCCGTGTGTAATTTCTACAATATTCATTTCCGACCCCATAAAGTATATATATTCTAGATCCTTATACATAGAGAAGTTGATTAAGCGATGTCCGTCTGTCCGTCTGTCCGTGTTAGTGTGGTAATGTCATTTGCCAAGGCACCAGAAGAGATACAAAAATTTTAAGCACACCAATCTGTCAGGCATAGTTTCGAAAATTTTGGTATTGCAATTCAGCAACATCGGATTATTCCTTTGGAGGCTACGGACCAAAAACCGCGCCAACCTTTATTTTTTTCATGTTTTTTCAGGTTTTTTTTAAATTTTTTCAGCTTTAATGATTCTGTTTTGCCTTTTTTTCTCAAATAACTATTAGACTGCGACAGGTAGATCGCAAGGAGTGCATACAGATCTCGGGGGATCAATAACCCCCTGCGAGGGGCGATTTTTGTTTGTTTTTAGATTGGTAGGGTTTTTCTGCTTTGATTTGTATTAGAGACCTTAATAGAAAGCAATACGCATAGAGGTAGCCAATGGACCCACAGGGTACCCAGTGACAAATAGGAGCAGTTAAAAGGACCCCCCATGTGTCAATATGAGGAAATTTTTTTTTGTAAGGATTTTTTTTTTTGCTTTAGTCAGACCATTCTAACTCAATATAGACTGCAGAAAGGTCCTTAATTTAACAAAAAAAAAATTCAATAAAATTTAAAAAATAATTTTTTTTTAAAATTTACAAAAAAATTTACAAAACGAAATATTAAAACAAAAATTTCAATATTTCTTTGAAAATGAAAATCATGACTGTAACATAACATATAATTAATATTAAGATTATACATATGTATGTATGTGTGTATATAGAGTAACATATTTTTTTAAATGCGTTTGATTTTTAAATAGATGATATCTCTGTTTTAAAACCTATGTGCATTAAACACATAGACATCATCAGGATACCGACTACAAACTGTCAAAAATAAAATACACTCGTTTATAGGTAAACGATTCTTTTGAAGCCAGCAAAGCTACATGGCTAGACGACCACCGTTGTGGCTGTCGTCAACTTAGGCTAACTTGTATTTTATTCAACAAAAGAAAATGTCACAAAATTGTAAATTACAAATTCATATACAAACAAAAAGTATTGGAGTAAATATTTAAAAGTTTTTGAAAAAGTTTTTTAATTTTATAAAAGCAAAATAAGTATTTTTACAACAATGTCAGAGTTTACGATGTAGCTGTCGGCTTCAATATCATTAAGTAGCTGACAACACGGCGACAATTGTAGCAAACGGAATTTGTTTTCATTTGTCTTCTATTTCTTTACAATATGGATAATGCTGTACATGTCTGTATAAATAAAATCACCGTGGTGAAGGGTATAGAAGATTCGGCACGGCCAAATATAGCACTTTTACTTGTTTTTAATTACAATTACAAGTAATTTTAATTGGAATATTCTAATAACAAATTACAAGTTATTGTATTTTTTTAATTATAAATTACGTGTAATGTGTAATTGAAAAAAAATCAATTACAATTACAAAATTTCAATGTAATTGTAATTGAAAATTTCCAATTGCAATTACATTTAATTGAGTAATTGAATGTGTAATTAATTACAAACTGTACAACTTTACAATTCTGCACATAAACAAAAATAAAAAAGTTCTTTGTAGGAGAAGTACCACACCCTCGGTTTTTAAATTTTCGCTGTACTTCAAACTTAATAAAAACATAAGATAGAGTTTAATATGACATCAATGCTGCTTGATATTGAACGAAATTTTAATAGAATTTAAGTAAACATTTCCATCGCTACCGTTTGTCGGAACCTGTAACCTGCATATTTATGAATTATTATTAGGGGCGAGAGAAAAACGCACTGTTAAGGCTAGGACGCTTATCTTATGAAGTGTTAATAAAGTAATAAAACAAATCTTCGCAAGAACTCAATATGATATCTTAAAGTTAAAATTGATTTGCACTCATGTATCGGGCGGTTAAATTTTAAGGGCCAATGTCAAGTTTTTTCTGGCATTTAATTTGACATTTCCCAATTTCAGACTAACTCAATTTGAACCATGGAAAGCGTTGCTCGATTGTGTATCTTTTGCACGACAAATTATCTCACGTGGTGGCGATGTCAATTGGCCGCCAAGATCATGTGATTTGACACCGTTGGCCTTCTTTCTTTGGGGTTATTTGAAAGAAAAGGTGTAAGTCGATAAGCCAGCTACAATTCATTAGCTGGTGGGTGAGATAAATCGGCCCATTAGCGGCATATAAGTAATTAATTATGCCTCGGCATCATCGTAAATTTGGAGCATCGGATGGAGGTGTGCCGCCGAGGTCGCGGCGGCCATTTGACCGATATTTTGTTTCATACATAATTCAACCATACCAATATTTTAAAAATAAAAAGAAATGGCACCAATTTCCTAAATAATTTGTGTGATAATCAACATCGGCCCTTAAAATTTAACCAACCTTTATTTACAATTCTTTAACGCTTTGTTGAATCTGTAGTTTTTTTTTAGTTATATCGCAACAGTTATCAATGGGTACTTGTTGTGAATATTTAGTTAGATTAGCGTAAGTAGAAAAGTAAATGATAAGTTATCATAATAACATTGACTCTAGTAGCCAGTGTTGCCAAATTTTTTTGGGAAAAAAAGTTAAATCCCCTTTAAAATAAGCCTCAAAAAAGTTTTTCAGTCTAAAAAGAATGGCTAATTTATTTCAAATCTTTTTGTTAATTTTATATAGGTAAAAATCAAACAAAAATAACAGAATACCCGGCGATTAATACATGTTTAAATTGTAGACGATATTTTTTTTTTTTTTTTTGATATTTAATTTAATTATAAAATATTTAATTATATAACATATTATAAACTAAAATTATCTTGTGGTTATAAATACAATATTGTTTTGAAATACAAATGAAACTTTTGTTGTGATTTAAAAATTGTATAGTTCAAACCAACCATGTTGTATTTGTTGAGTTTAGTAACTATTTAATTATAAAAAAGTAACAAAAACTTGTTACTTGTGACCATAGCAATGATTAAAACAATTATAAGTTGTTCATCGCAACCACATATTGTTACAGAGAATATAAAATGATTCTTGTGACCATACCATAACAATGGTTTTTCTCTGCGTGTAAATTAATTAATTAATATTAAGCATAAAGGGAACTATTTTTAGAAATGAAGTCAATATACAATATATTGTCACCTAAAATGCAAAATGTCCTAATTGACAAAAAATTCAACATCGATTTTGTTTGTTTATTTCGCCATGTTTCTTAAATAAAACGCGAAATTATTACAAAAAATCGATGTTGAATTTTTTTGTTAGTTAGGGCCTTTTGCGTTTTAGGTGGCGATATGATTCTTTTCCCATAAACCTAAAAGTATATTGGTTCTTGCAGTGTCCATATGGTTTTGAAACTCTGCAATTTTCTATACCTTTCTAAATACTTTGTAAGGTATACTATTTTCAGCAACATTTGTCGAGAATGTGTTTCAAAAAGTATTTATAGGATTCAGCATTAATGATTAAAGAGGTATATATTGTAGATGTAGGTCGGTCGATATCTGCTATTATAGCACTAAGTTGTACCGCGGATCTTGGCAATGTTTCAAATCAACAGGTTCTTGCAAAAATGAACAAAATTTGTACGTTTGGGTTAATTTAATATGCGTGTAGGTTAAACTGATTTCCGTTGTGGGTAAACAGGTAATAAAATTGGGGAACAGATGTGAAATATGGATAAAAAAGTGCACTTAAAGGGCCCAAGCTCGCGCAAGGGCAAATGATAAAAACATAGCCTTGAAATTAGAAAGTGAAGTTCCTAAGCTTTTTTGCTTTAAAATTTTCTTTACTATTTGAATTATTTTCGGAACTAGTTTATGAAATTTAAAACAAGTTTAATTTGTTAAAAGAAATATAGTTGTATGGCACGATTCAATTGTATGTCCCATCATAACATGACTTTAGTACCAACTAGTGGTTTAAATGCACTTAACACTAGTTTTTAGAGATAACCATCTTCTTTTACACGATATCTATATTAAATAAATCAGTCAAGTGCGAGTTAGACTCACACACGTAGGATTCCGTACTATGTTCAGTACAACTTACAAATTCCAGTTGTTAATTTTTGTATGTCTTATGTGGCATCATTTAATTTTAAAATTAAAGTCATATTCGTAAAAATTGCATCATTATTGGAACACCCTTTAAATTTTAATACACTTTCTATAAAAATATCAGGAGCCTACCTATTGCGGTTCAAGGAATAAGGTAATATTCGTGAAAAACGTCACTAATGGTCGCTCTTTAATTTTTAGTAATTGTTATAGCGGCCGAAGTAACAGATCTACTGTAAACATTTCAAGAATCTACCTAAGACGGTTTAAAAATAATGCTATTTACGTAAAAATTATGTCACTGTCGGAACACCTTTTAATTTTATTATTTTTTATGGCGACTATGGCAATTTCCTTTCTATAAATATATCAAGAGTCTACCTATTACGATTAAAAAGTCACTATATGTGAAAACATGTCACTGTCGAAACACCCTTTAATTTTTAGTAATTATCATATCGGCAGTGGAAACACATCTGTAGCAAATTTCTACCTATTACGGTTCAAGAAATAAAACGCTATACATGCAAATCACGTCACTACCGTAAAACCCTTTATTTTTTTTTTTTTTTTAAAGTAGTCATAGTAATGCCCCATCTGTGAAAATTTCAATAGGGTACCTAGTATGGTTAAAAAATTAGGCCATATTCATGCAAAACTCGTCACTGTCGGAAAACCCTTTAATTTATACTATTTGTTATAGTGGCCACAGTAACACACCTCCTGTAAAAATTCCAAGATTATACCTATTATCGTTCAAAACTTAGGCCTTATACATGCAAATCACTTTACTATCGAAACACCCTTTAATATTTAGATTCAATTTTGTATGCCTGTTTATAAAGCGAATATAGTTTTAATTACTGTATGCAAATTTTAAGTGGTTGCCTCCTACAGCTCAAGAAATAAAGACATTAAGGCAAATAACACGTCACCTTCGGAACACCCTATAAGTTTTAGTATTTGTTCCTATAGTGGCCACAGTTATACACCTTCTGTGAAAATTTCAAGAGTCTACCTATTATGGTTCAGAACTTAGGCCTTATACATGTAAATCACAACACAATCGGAACACCCTTTAATTTTTAGTTTTAATTATTGTTTGCAAATCTTTAGTCTATGCCTCCTACAGTTCAAGAAATAAACACATATTCGTGAATAACACCTCTCTATCGGAACGCCCTATAAGTTTTAGTATTTGTTGCTATAGCCGCAATAGCTATACATCATCTGTGAAAATTTCAAGAGTCTACCTATTACGGTTCCAGGGTTAATAGGCGCTGACACACGGACAGACGGCCAGACGGACAGACATTGTAGCGAAAACAATAGGGTTACGTTTTTACCCTTTGGTTACGGAACCCTAAAAAGGGGTACAATATACAAAAAAGTTACATCAATTTAAAAAAGCCTATTATGGCTTAGTTACAAAAATTTCGGCTACAAAGAAGTAAAATGGCAACGCTGCTGGTAGCTACTAAAGTTTTGCAAATATTGAAAGCTGGCACAATTAATTTTTTAATAAACACATATCACGAACTTAAGTTGACTCACTCGTTGTAGATATTACTTATCAACCAGAAATATCGTAAAAAGAGCCTGATTAAAAAGTAAAACTGCGTGTGTAAATAAAATTTCAAAATCACTCACATGTTTTGACGTACCATAGTATCTATCAATTAATAATACTTGTAAAAAATTGTTGTTATACATTTATGCCCAAATTCAAGTTTTAACTGAGGGCAGTTTGATATTTTTTTACGTAGGAAATCCAATCACTGAAACCGTATAAAGTTTTGATAAATACTATAGACTCTGCACTATCAATTTCAAAGGTCAAAGGTTTACAGAGTTTCGTTGTCGTACTAGCACAAATAATGCAAAAGGTTCATGTGGCCCAAAAGAGGTTGTAACGCCAAAAGTAGTGGCTGAGACAGTAGACATCTCATCCATACGAATACATAACATTTAACATGAATATTAGGGCATGAAAAAGTTATCCGCACGAAGGGTGAAGTAATTGCTACATATAATAAAATAGTAACTCATTTCCGTCGTCTGTCTGTCTGCTTTTCATTTGTGTTCGCATCACTTAAAAACTACTGGTTAGATTTTAACAAAATTTTGTGAGGAGGTACCTTAATATCCTGATCCCAATATGCTTTTTTCCGCAAAAATATGTTATTTCCAAGAGAAAGTGGAGAAAAAGAAGTGAAAAACGCAATTTCCGGTTTAAAGGCCCTGAAATTTTTGGTTTAAAACTGGGATATTTTAAACACGGCTGCTCACCTTTTATTTTAGAAAGTGAGATATTTTAAAAACTGGGATATTTTAACACGGTTTAAACACAAAATTGCGTAACAGGTGGCGCCAATTGTTTATAATTTGTATTTGACTTGTATTTTTACTTTGGGGAATTATATTGTTATTAAAATATTAGATTTTAGATTTTTATTTGTGACTGTTTTTGATTTAGTGTGCGATATGTACAACATGTACTTGTTGTACATATACATATATATATATACATATATAGTGAAATTTATAAAACATCGATTTTTATTTGTTCCAGGAAAACTTGCGGGTTTCAGAACAAAAGAAACTAGAAATTGATCC
The DNA here is from genome assembly GCA_949628195.1 of Phasia obesa. Classification (NCBI taxonomy): domain Eukaryota; kingdom Metazoa; phylum Arthropoda; class Insecta; order Diptera; family Tachinidae; genus Phasia; species Phasia obesa. The sequence continues at coordinate 87,406,735 of OX451219.1, read as the reverse complement.
AAAATATTTAACAATTTTGGGATTTACATCAGAGTTGCTACCATCATTGTCGTCGTCATCGTCCTTATCGCATCCAACAAAATATTCCGAATCCCAGTACTTTAAATATGAAACAGATCAAGAGCAAAAAAAGACTCAAGCAACCAAAGACGGTCAAAGTTACGTAGTAGAAATTCAACATTTACCTCTTGCACATGATCAGGATAACAACAATGATGTGGATAAACTCCATACGAAAACAGCTCATGTGCGAACAACACCATTCTTTAATGGCACAAAAGCAAACTTTACAATTGTCACCTACGTCCAAGAGGGTCAGGCACCCTCAGCCATATCACTCTCGCAAAATATCGCATTGCAATTTCCAAATGAATACTTACTTATCTATGATCTTGGTCTATCGGAAGAGGATTTGAGAGCCTTAAGCGGTTATTGCAACAGCTCTCGGTGTACAGTCGTATCTTATGATTTATCAGTTTTTCCCTCATACGTTGCTGACCAACGTATGCACGCATATCGTCCAATTGTGATAAAAGATGCATTAATGCGTTCCAAATCTATACTATTTGCTGAAAATTACATGCGCATACGCGGATCTAGTCGAGATCTGTACGATCTTCAAACAAAGGTAGCAGAGTCTGGTGTACTTGGTTGGAATACACCGACTGCAGTTTCGACGCGTACACACCCAAAAATGTTTGAATATTTTCAAACGGATGCCGATGATTTCTTTTTTTTAAGAATGGTAGACTTAGATACAGTGCTGTTTGTCGATTCCGTATTCGTGACGGAAAAAATCTTATTGCCATGGATTAAATGTGTCCTAACATTGGAATGTATAGATCCTATAGGTAAGTTGACAATACTAAACTTTGCTTATTTATTTATCTCGTTTTTATTGTGGCGAAATTATGATTATGTATCAAATACAATTATCATAATTATGAGTGCTTTCACTACTGGACCTTTCTACGGTCACGTACAGACAAACTCAACTATTTTTTTAGCACTAATTTTACATACAACCGTTAGCTGTTACATTAGATATCAACATTTTTATTTTATGAATTAGTCTTTAATTCTAGGTAGAATTATTTCTTTTAATTTGCGAAATATTAAGGGTAAAAAATCGGAAAAAGTTCGTCACGTGTGAACATTTGAAATTATTGTGGTTAAGAGCTTTTTTCAGCTAAACTAGTTCACATATGGAAAAAGGTATCTACGAAACAAATTTTAAATAACAACTAGGCATACTAATGAAAAAGATAAATTTTTAATAAAACATATGTATATTTTTAATACAAATTTACGTCACGTAAACCCAACCGATTTCAACGAAATTTGTTCTTTATGTTTCCTGGGCTACCAACTTGATGGGCGTTAAAATGTTAAAACTATCCTTTTTTAGGGTTCCGTAACCAAAGGGTAAAAACGTAACCCTATTGTTTTCGCTACAATGTCTGTCAGTCTGGCCGTCTGTCCGTGTGTCAGCGCCTATTAACCCTGGAACCGTAATAGGTAGACTCTTGAAATTTTCACAGATGATGTATAGCTATTGCGGCTATAGCAACAAATACTAAAACTTATAGGGCGTTCCGATAGAGAGGTGTTATTCACGAATATGTGTTTATTTCTTGAACTGTAGGAAGCATAGACTAAAGATTTACAAACAATAATTAAAACTAAAAATTAAAGGGTGTTCCGATAGTGTTGTGATTTGCATGTACAAGGCCTAAGTTTTGAACCGTAATAGCTAGTCTCTTGAAATTTTCACAGAAGGTCTATAACTGTGGCCGCTAATGTAACAAATACTAAAACTTATAGGGTGTTCCGAAAGTAGCGTGTTATTTTCTTTTATGTTTTATTTCTTGGGCTGTAGGAGGCAACCATTGAAAATTTGCAAACAGTAATTAAAACTATGTTCACTTTATAAACAAGTATACATACCTAAATCTAAAAATTAAAGGGTGTTCCGATAGTGCGGAGATTTTCGTGTATATGGCGTAAGTTTTGAACTTATTATCGTAGACTTTTGAAATTTTTACAGGAGGTGTATTATCATGGCCACTATGTAACACTATTGTAAAAATTAAAGGGTGTTTCGATAGTGACGTGATTGGCATGAATATGGCCCAATTTGTTAACGATAATAGGTTGACTCTTGAACTTTTCACAGATGGTGTATTACTATGTGCCCTATAAAAAACAGTAATAATTAAAGGGTTTTGCGACAGTGACGTGATTTGCATGTATAATGCCTTATTTTTTGAACCGTAATAGTTAGACTCTTAAAATTTTGCAGAATATGTGTTGCCACGACCGCTATGACAATTACTAAAAATTAAAGGGTGTTCCATTATTGACATGTTATTCACGTATATTAATTTTTTTTGAATCGTAATAGGAAGGCTCGTGATGTTTTTATAGAAAGTGTATTACTATATAGCAATAATTACTAAAATTTAAAGGGTGTTCCAAATGTGCTGCAATTTTTGCGAATTTGGTGACCGCCTAATTTCACGTTTTGGACCTGTGAATTGGCCTCCAAGATCTTGTGATTTAACGCCGCTAGACTACTTTCTGTGAGGCTATGTAAAGTCATTAGTCTATGCGGATAAGCCACAAATGCTTGACCATTTGGAAGACACAAATTTTGGAAAAAGTCATCATAAATTGGACTACATCCGCGCCAGCCGTGGCAGTCATATGCCAGAAATAATATTTAAAATGTAATGCCACAAGATTATCTTTCGGATAAATAAAACTCATGTCAATCGAATAATCCATCGTTGTTTTATTGCAGCTTAAAGTTCTATACCTCTATAAAAAACACCCCTTATAACCTTATATTTGAACAGTGATAGGCTGACACTTAAAATATATACAAACTATAGTTTACAATATGTGTAACAACAATAATGAAAATAAATTCCCTAGATGTCGCGAATTTGAGTAATTTGGCATTCTCTTCTAAACGTTATAGGCAGTCACTTGATATTTACTCAGGGTATTTAATACTGTGATGCAGTATAAAAAATAATTAAAAATTAAGGGGTGCCCTATAAGACATCAAAAAATTAACAACTTGAATTTTTAAAGTTGTACTAAACATAGTACGGAACCCTACGTATATGAGTCTAACTCGCACTTGACTAATTTATTTTAAACACTCTCCGTACATCAAACAAATATTTGCGTTCTAAGATATTATTTCATGGTCATTTAATACTAATGAATCAAGTCGTTATTTATGTACCTAGAGTATCAAATATCTGTTGTGTTTTTGTTTACTCTTATTCTTTAATAACTTATGAACTGAAAAAACCATTAAATTGATTTGTTATCGCCATAAACTATATTATTGTTATTGCGCTCTTTATTACTTGTGGTCTATATGATTATAAATATAAAAACGTAAATTTCTTTTTATTCTTGGGTATTTTAAAATACAAACAAATAGTTTTTTTATTTTTAATTTTTAATTATTCTTGGACCAGCATAATAAGTATTTAAATGAAAGTCAATCGTAAATTATATTTTTATTAAAAATAAATAAAGTATAGCTTATTAGGGTGTAGGGCCGTTCTAATCCGTTCTAATAGTGATTAAATTTTGTGTTTTTATGTGAGAAGTTATTCTAAAAAGTTTTATTGTGATAGAACCACATCTTCAGGTGCGCAAAACCCTTGAACATAGTTTTTTGTCTTTAAATTTTCAAATTTTATATGTTGTATTGTATTGATGTTCTTTTAAGTTTATTATCTCAATTTTATTAAAACTACGCCTAAAATAATGCAAAACATAAAAATTGTTTGATTTGCTGATTTCTCTGCATTTTGCTGATTTTTCATTGTAAAATTTGCTAGGTGAGATTTGCAGATTTTCTTCCTTAAATTGCAGATTTGTTTAGGTCACACACTTTTTTGCATTAGTAAAACACGTAGAATATACAACTAAAATAATTCTTGCAAAAAAAAACCGACTGCAAAACAAATATATTTGCATCAATTCTAAACTAAAAATTTAAAAGGAAGTAATCTGTAAGAAATAGCACTCAAATCAAATTCTTTTATACTTATTGGCTCTAACGGACATAGTAATATACGTTCTGTACATTCAAATGTCTATCCATAACGGTTAAGCAGATAAAGCCATATACGACAAATTACGTTAGATATGAGGACACCCTTTATTTTTTTACAGTTATTATTACTGACACAGTAATAAAAAGTAACGGTTCCAAAGATATGGCTATATAGCTTAAACAATATCACCTAGGGGACACCCTTTAATGTACAATTTTAAATTAAAAACTTATTTTAAAGGACAGATTCTTTGTAAATTTCTAATGTCTGTCTAAAACGGCTCAAAAGCTTGGCCATATGCATCAATTTACATCAATTATTGAGACACCCTTTAAAATTTTAAATATTTATAAATGTTAATATACGGTACATAGTAGTAGAGATTCTGCTTAATTTTCTATAACGGTTCAAAAGATAGGGCTAGATAGGTAAAATTATATCAGTTATGAGGACACCCTTCTAGTTTCTAAATTTAAATTATATACTTGATGTTATAAAGGACTTAGATATACAGGTTCTTTGTAAATTTCAACCGTCTCTCTGTTACGGTTCAAAAGTTTTGCAATATACATCAAGTTACATCAACTATTGGGACACCCTTTAACTTCTAATTATAAATATTTAATTTCTGATTATAAATATTGGACATTCTGTCTAATTTTCAAGTGATTGTCTACAATGGTTCATATATTTAAATTGACGTCACGTATGGGGACACCCTTTAATTTTTAAGTTTATTTTTTTATTAATTTCTGTTATTGGCAGCTATAGTAATAAGCAGTTTTCTAAAATTTTAAAAGGGTGCCCTTTACGGTTCATAATACACGTAAAAAACACGTATGTTGTATGGGGACACGCTTTAATTTTCAAAATTTTGAACTTCTTTTAAAATTGGACCAATCTGTAAGAATTTGCTTTCTAATAAATAATTTTTAAAATCGGTTCAGAAATGACTGAGTTCTGCGGGTACAAACATAAAAAAGCAATATTCAGACGAATTGATAACCTCCTTCTTTTTTGAAGTCGGTTAATAATTTTAGGCTATTTAAGTTAAGACATTCAAGCAATTGAACAAGAGCTTAGCCAAGTTAGTCTTAATGAAACCAAACAAGAAGTCAATTTATATAGTAAAGACTTTCTAAAATTAAATAAAACCAATTTTTTTAATTACTCCAATCGAGGCACTCGATGCTAGTCTACCAGTCTGAGGGTTGCGGGTTCGAATCCCGCCAAAGACTTTGGGTGTTTTCTGCAGAAAAGGAAGAAGCTTCGCAGGTAGTATTGTCTTTTAAAAAATAGTACGGCCGATGAATTCTTTGATTTTTGTGGTGGTCTTAAATAATGTATTTATATAAAGATTAAACATAATATTGTTTTTCTGTTGAATATTAATAAATGATTTTTATTGTTTCATTTTAAATGATTTTGTAATAATTTTCCCAAAAGAAATTCATAAAAACCTCATATTTATGTGTTTTGTTATTTTACAAGATTTTTGCAGATTTCAAAAAATTTATCCAGATTTTGCAGATTTTTTTGCCCAATTTTGAAGATTTTATAGGTAAATTTTCTGGCAACACTGGCCCATTGTCATTTTATAACAGGGTTGGTAAAGTTGGTACAATTTTACCTTTTTTGAAACATTTTAAACCTGAAAAGTACAGAGGTACACCAATGGCTTATTTGGTACAATTTAAAAGCTTTCCTGGCTTTATGTATTGGATGGTTTGGAATGTCACAAAATTTTATTAAGTTTGTATTTTGTGTTTCTCCACTTTATACAAACCTGTGAAATTTTAAATAATGAAAAACTAATTCATATATACATATGTAAGTTAAATTGTTCTCATAAGTAATTTACATTATTGTTGTTTCAAGCCTTTACTCCTAAAAACATTGTTTTACTTTTATGTGTTGAGAGATTTTAATAAACAAAAATCCCTGAAGAAGTTGGAAAATACCAACGAAACGTCTGAAAAATGATATAAATAATCTTTTATTTATTAAAAATTTACCTTGAAAGCTCAATATAAATTATATATAAATGCAATAACAATTTAAAAAACTGTCTCATTTGTAATTACACAAATCCTTTAACTTTCAAATAAAAAAATCAAATACTTAAATTAAGGTCGGGATTACATGCAGCCTACAAATAAGTTTTATGTCAGTTTATTTTAGTTGCATGTAGAGAAAATAGAAAAATTATCCTTAAAACGTATCGGAATATATCTATACATATAATAATATAGTAACTCATTTCCGTCTGCCTGCTTTTCTTTTGTGTTCGCATCACGTAAAAACTACTAGATGAATTTTAAAAAAATTTTGGAAACTCAGCATCCTGATTCCAATATAGGCTACTTTTTTCCGCAAAAATATCTCATTTCAAAGAGAAAGTGGAGAAAAAGCAGGGAAAGAACTCAATTTCCAGTTTAAAGGTACTGATATTTTCGGTTTAAAACTGGGATATTTTAAACACGGTTGCACACCTTTTATTTTTGAAAGTGTGTTTTAGTTTAGTGGATTTAAAAAGAATAAATTAATTTATTGAAAGTAAATTCTAAGTGTCATAGAACGTATATACAATGTTAAGTATGATTTCGTTATTCTGATTTTAAACAAGTAATTATACAACAAGTTATAATTCTAACACCCCCACTCGAAATCTACTAATATAAACCCAAAAGTTTGCAAAATTTCATTTGTTTCTCTTTAGAAACAGACTTAGTTAAAAAATCGGCAATTTGGTCATGTGTTGATATTCCATTAAACGAAACTTGATTCAGTCGATGTTTTTCTCTTATATAATGATGTCGAATATCAATATGTTTGGTTCTTGCACGATAAACTTCATTCGAGGCTAATTGTATTGCACCTTGATTGTCACAATGAATTTTAGTGGGTATATTTTCATCAAATTCGTAATTCAGCTCCTTTTCTAGCATTCGTAGCCACATGACTTCTTGAATTACTGCTGATAATGCCATATATTCGGCTTCGGTTGTAGATAACGCAATAGTTGGTTGCCGTTTACTATTCCAAGATATGGCAGCGTTTTGTAACAAATTAACATAACCCGTTACTGATCTTCGATCTTCTAGATCATTGCCCCAATCAGAATCTGTGTAAGAAATAATTTCATTATTACCATTTGCAATAAAATGTAACTTATAATGAATAGTTCCTTTTAGATAACGAAAAATGCGTTTTACAGCTATCCAGTGAATTCGAGATGGAGAGTTATTGAATTTACTTAAAAAATTTACGGCTTGAGTTATATCTGGTCGTGTGCATTGAGCGGCGAATAATAAACTTCCAATAGCTTGTTGATAGGGTACATTTTTCATAGTTTCATCATCACATTCTCTTTTTGAAAACTTTTGATTTATGTCCATCGGTGTAGATATGGGATTGCAATTTTCCATTTCATACCTTTTTAACATATTAGAAATATATTCTTCTTGATCTAAAGTTATAAAATTTTTAGTTATATTTATTCGCATTCCTAAACATCGTTTTGCTTCACCTAAAAACTTTATTTTGAAATCAGTCATAAGATTTGACTTGAATAATTGATTAAAATGTTCATCATTAGTAAATAAAATCATATCGTCTACATAAAGCGCCATAAAAGTAATTTTATTACCTTTAATTCGATAATAAATACAGGGATCCAGTTCAGAACGTGTCATACCATATTTACCTAGCGCTTCATTTAGTTTATTGTTCCAAACATGACTTGCTTGTTTTAATCCATATAATGCCTTTTGAAGTTTTAAAACATGGCCATTGGGTACATTTACAACTGACGGAGGTTCAACATAAACATTTTCAACTAAATCACCTTGAAGAAAGGCGGTAACTGCATCCATTTGTTCTATTTTCAAATTGTATCTTGCAGCTAAAGCCATTAAGTACCGTATAGACGTATAACGTACAACCGGGGAATATGTTTCCTCGTAGTCAATTCCCTTCCGTTGAGAATATCCTTTGACTACAACTCTGGCCTTGTAACGAATTGAATCATCCAATTCCATCTTCTTCTTAAAAACCCATTTCGTCTTGATAAGATTGCAGTTATTTGGTTTGGGAACAACTATCCATGTCTTATTTTCCTCTATTGATGATAATTCGTTTTTAACAGCTTCCTGCCATTTATCGCTTTCGTTTGATGAAAAAGCTTCCTCAATGCTAATGGGTTCATCTTCTGAAAATTCTGCACAATAACTTAGCCAATTCCATCTTTGATTTTCTTTATTAGCTATTCTTTCACTTCTTCTAGGTCCTTTTACATCTGCTGCACTTTCATTAGGAGTTTCAGTTTCAACATTTTGACAAGTACGCTTTGAACTTAATTCCTGACATTCTTCTATATTGCTGGATTTCTCAGTTACTTCCTTTTGAAGACTATCTCGAGTTTCCCCCACTTCATTTGCATTAATGGAATTAAATGACAATGAACTTGCATTAGATTCGTTCTCTTCATCAATGATGTTCCAATTTACAGTTCTGTGTTCTTCTAAGATGTTTTGATTACTGAAAAAATAATATTCTTTATTTTGTGATTGCAATAAATAAACACCTTTCCTATTTTCATCAAACTTCACATCTCTAGCTGTAATTATATTCATTTTATTTACATCATATATACGATATCCTTTTGTGCTAATACCATATCCAACAAAAATACCCTTGCTGGATTTTGGGTCCCATTTTTTCCGCTTTTCCTTTGGTTTGAGTGAAAATGCTAAACAACCAAATATTTTAAAATGTTTTACGTTTGGTATTTTTCCTGACCATAATTCTTGAGGTGTGCATTTCAATAATTTATGAGGTGACCTGTTCACAATATATGCAGCAGTTTGCACTGCTTCAGCCCAAAAACTCTTAGGAAGTTCTGCATCACATATCATTGATCTGGCCTTTTCCGTTAATGTTCTATTAACTCGTTCAGCAAAGCCATTTTGCTCTGGATTGTAAGGAACTGATGTTTGATGCTGTATACCCCATTTCTTTAATGCATTTTCAAACATTTTGTTAATGTATTCCGTGCCATTGTCGCTTCTTAGTATTTTTATTCTGCTATCGGTTTGATTTTCAGCCATTGATTTAAATTCCTGGAACTTAACAAAAACATCAGATTTATTTTTAATAAAATAAACAAAAATTTTACGTGTATAGTCATCTATAAAAACAACATAATATCGGTTTCCACCTAGCGACTTGACCTCCATAGGTCCACAAACATCACTATGAACTATTTCCAAAGTTCTCAAAGCTCTGTTTCCTTCATTCGAAAATGTCAATTTAACATGCTTACCACCAGCACAACCCTCACACAGTTCATTATTTAATGATTTTATATTAAAATCTAAACCAATTACCATTCCTTTTCTTAAAATTTTTAAGCCATCGTAATAGAGATGTGCAAAACGTTTATGCCATAATTCTACCGAATTTTTCGATTCAGCATTAAACGCTTTCTGAGACTCTGGTATATTTAAACTGTACATACCATTTTCACTTATGGTTTTTGCAATCATTGTTCCATTTGAATTAAAGATTTTCCCACCAATTTCATCGAATACTACACGATTACCAGCACTGCACAACTGACTTACAGATAATAAATTTTCATTAATATCTGGAACATATAAAACGTTTTTAACTGGAAACACATTATCACCAAATTCGCTACAAATATTAAAATCTACATCACCCTTCGACTTAACTTTAAGTGAATTACCACCAGCTGTTTTTATTTCACCTTCGTAGGGTTTAAGTTGTTTAAAAATGTTTCTTTCTTTTGTCATATGTGCCGAAGCACCACTATCGATATACCATTTTGATTTTTTAATACCCGTATACCTACCGCTCAATGCATAAAAAGTTGTGTTGTTCTTATAATTCTTTTTTTTCTTCATACTTGGACATTCGGCTTTAAAATGTCCGAAACCATTGCATCCAAAACATCTGCGTTCAAATCCATTACCTTTTGGCTTTTTCTGCAATGTTTTCTTACTCACTAAAGCATGGCTTGAACTTTGAACACGAACATCTTGAAGCAGTTTCATTTTAATAGAATCCGCTGTTATTTTTGTACCACAGCTTCCTAGGGACATTATCATTGGCATATAAATTTCCGGCAATCCTTTCAACAACAAGCAACCCAACCATTCATCATCAACAACAAAACCAATTGATCCCAATTTTTGAGATACAGATAAGATTTGTGACACGTAATCCTCAATTGAATTACAATCTTCCAACTGAATTGAACATAGTTTTTGTAACAATCCAACTTTTCGATCCAAACCTGAATCCTGAAACAAATCCTTTAGAGACTTCCACACTTGACTTGTTTTTTTACAATCCCGAACATACACATACAGGGATTTATCCAAAGCTAAAATTACACGGCATCTTGCTTTTTCATCAACTTCTTCTTTATAATCTACCGGCTCCGGATCAATGTACATCCATAAATTCTCCAATCGCAATTGAGTCTCCATAGCAAAGCTCCATGTAAGCCAATTTTCCGAACCAATAAGTTTTTCAAATTTCTCGATCTGTCCAAACGCCATTTTTCAGAATTCGTTAATTCCAATGTTTTATTTCTCCTTTCTTTATATCCTTATATCTTTTTGGCCTTAGATCTTCCTTAAAAATTTTGTTTTATTTTTTAATATTTTGTGTTGCTGGGCCCATAACCTTTTAGTTTAGTGGATTTAAAAAGAATAAATTAATTTATTGAAAGTAAATTCTAAGTGTCATAGAACGTATATACAATGTTAAGTATGATTTCGTTATTCTGATTTTAAACAAGTAATTATACAACAAGTTATAATTCTAACAGTGTGATATATTAAACAACAGATGTCGCCAACTGAATTTGATATGTATTTTTACTTTGTGAAATTACATTGTTATTAACATATTTGAAACACCTCTTACAGAGCTTTACAATAATTTTCAGAATTTTAGAATTTTTTATAAATTTTAGAATTTTATCCAGTGATGGGTACCTTTATATAAAGTAAATACATAAACCATAACTAAATCACTATAAAAGTAAGTAAAATCGAGCTAGTAGTTAATAAAGTGTAAGAAATGAAAATAATGAATCTATCGAAAATACGTGCATATAGGTAAGCGTGCAAAATCTTAAAATATATTTTATCCCATAAACCTTTTCTAGAACCAGTTACAACTAAATTTATTCGATCAGACGTAGAAGATATTATTAATTTTCAAACTCCTGTATCGACAGTTTAGTGGAGCTACCAGGGGAGAGCTATATACCGAAAAACGTGCTATTCCAAGAAGACTAGAAGCCATAATACCGTTTGACTTATCAAAATTAAATTTAGTATGTACCTTTGGTATATAGAGATGAAGAGCTGTATACTTTTTTGGCATAATCGGGAGAGAGCAAGGGGTAATTTCCTTACCCCCAAATTTTGTGAACGCTCTACAAAGGTCAAACCGTATGACATATTAAATCGAAATTTAATATGTGCCTTTAGTATATGGAGTTGTGTAAATTTTGGGCATAATCGGGAAGGGGCAAGGGGTAGTTTACTTAATCCCAAATTTTGTTAACGCTCTACAGGTCTGACATATCAAAATTAACACCCCAAACCAAAAATAATTAATTCTTCGATTAGAATATCCATAAAAATATCTATTTCCATGTGGTATGGTGAAGTTGAGTGTAGGCCACACCAGTTTTATTTATTTTTTTTTTTTTTTTCATTTCAAATGAAAAATGTAAAACCAAACTACTGCTACTTTAGCAGAACATCAAAAATAAAAAGTTTAATTTTCAAATCGTATTTTACTTTCATTCTATTACTTTTCTGGAACATGCCTTATAGCTAGTTTAAAATATGGTCTTGATTAGTTAAACTAAAGATGAACACTCATTTTTTAAGTCAACTGTGCATACATTTGGGTAAATAAATTTTATTTAAAAAAAAAACTTATTTTTTAATCAAAAACTAAACCTCAAAAAAAAAAATAAATATTATAGTTTTCGAGCAAAAACTAAAACTCGAAAAATAATTTTTATTTTGTAAGCAAAACATAATTAATAATTTTTAAATTCATTTTTAAATTCATTTTTTATAAAAAAACTCAAACAAATAGAAATCAATGAAGGAAATGCTAGTCCTCGTAATAACGATTATGTAGGTGTACTTCTTTATCGTGTAGTATTTCTCCTTGATTATAATTTTTTTTATAAAATAATAATTATTTTAATTAACTTTAATTAATTTATAAAATGTAAATATATTAAAAATTTAAGACCCTTTGTAAAATATTGTTTTTTTTTTAATATATTTATGGATATGTGTACACTTTAGTTCCAGGTTAGCCAGTTATTTTTTAACCATTCGATATGAGAAATGGCTCAATTCATAATTTTTTTTTATCTTTTTTTGTAACATAAACCCTTAAAATTAGATTCTAATAACTTAAAAAACCAAACACAAAACTTTAAAACTATTTTTGATATCAAACATTATTTCTTTGTTTTTAATCTTACTTCGGTTACATGCGAACAAACTTAACATAATTTGTTTATTAATAATATATTATAGTAATAAATGTTATATTATTTTGAAATATTAATAAAACTTTGCTTGTGTTTTGAAGTTTAGCAGAAATTACATACGTATGTAGGTCAAACCAACCATGTGTCATTTTTTTGGGTGTATACGCAAAGAAAAACTATGGTTGGGGTAATAATCTACAAGCAACATATTATGATTAAATTATATGGTTGTAGTCAAACCATATTGATATTAAATATAATAACAATAATGTAATGTTAGCAGCAAATTATTGTCAAAACTGATAATGAAATTGATAAAAATATCAAAAATTTTTTTTAAATATAAAACAAAAATTTCTTATATTATGTTTAAATATAAACATGGTATGGTTAAATTAAATAATTATAATATAATTAAAAACATTTAAATGTCATATGAAATATGACCGTTTGTTTTAATTTTTTTGATAATAAAATACACAAATATTTATTGTTATTTGTATTAGCGGTTTCATATAATATATGTACATTACGATTTCATTAATACATAAATTAGCCATACTTAATAATCACTTTATATTAAAAATAATAAATAAATTAATAATATACTTAGCATACTTTATTTTTTATTAATATATTATGGTTAAAAATAATACTATTATTTTGAAACATTACAAAACTTTGGTTGTGATATGAAATTTAGCCAAAATTGTATAGTTAAAACTGACCATGTTGGGCCTAGTAACAAGAACTTGTTTATTGTAACCAAAGTAACCATATATTTTTACAGACAATATAATGAGGTTCTTGTGACCATACTTCAACTATGGTTGTTCTCTGCGTGTAGTGACCATTTATTTAATGATCAAATAGTAACAAAAACTTGTTTATCATGATCATAGTAATGATTAAAACAATTATAAGTTGTTAAGGGCAAATATATATTGTTACAGAGAACTTGAGATGGTGCTTGTAACCATACCATAACCGTGTTTTTTTTGCTGCATTTAGGTTATTTTTTGTTTAACCTCAATATAATTTAGAAGTCAAAGTTTTAAGTATGTTTCTAAAAATTAATATTGTTGTTTCCAAAAAGAAACATCTAAATAGTAGCCAACCCAGTTTTGATTGATCGGCAAACAAATTGACTGCTCCAAAAATATGTTCATTTGAAGTCATGTGATATTGGTGAACGGGTGATGTTAACATCAAATGGGTATCAAAAATAACATAACCTCCAATGAGCAAACCTAAAGTAGTGGTTTTGTAGAATTCTGAAAAATGAAACATATAACGATTAAAAATTATAAATGATAGATAAACCGCAGAAATAATAATAAACGCTCGAAAATTTGTCAATTCAAATTTAGATTGTAGGCTGTAAACAACAACTGCTGATAGTTGTGATATTATTATTATGGGCTGAAATAAAACCTGTGAAAAAATGAAAAATTAGCGTGAAATTGTTGCAGTTATAGTTATACTTACAATTAATAATGTAATTTATAAAACTTATATAATTAAAACAAGTAAAAGTGCTATACTTAACCGTGCCATGTTTTTCTATTTAATTTTCGGTGATAACATAAAATCAAAACTCAATAACGTTCATAAACCGAAAACCTTATAAAGGGTGTCCAAAGACAAGTATCCTTGGTACTGGGTTAATTGGATTTGTTACGCCAGTAAATGAAGTTGTGGTGTTATACCTTCCGGTGAAGACCATCGTCACTGGCTGTTTATTTGGTACGGGTTTGCGAGCGCTTTCGACGTTAGGACATCATTATCAAACCACGTTTTAGATAATACTGCTAAAACGTGGCTTGATATAGATGTACTCAGATCGAAAGCCCTCGCCAACCATACCAAACATCATATTGATTAATATTGATAGACTTTGTCTGTCCCAAAAATAAAATCAGTAGCTTTACGCTAGAACAACATTGAGAAATAGTCTCCATGAATTTCTAGGCAGTGTGAATGTTTTTTTCTACTTTTTTCGGTAAGATCCCTCTGACAATGCAGAATAAATTTTATCGTTTCTGATTATTTTCAGTGGTCATTATGGGAATGTAATGATGTGTAAGCTTATCACACTATATAGAATGGAAATGGAATTTTGAACTTTTTGATGTTTAAAAAAAACAAATTTTATGAAGCGATTGGTAGTTATTATGCAGAAATGGGTATGGGTGCCAATAAAACACTGTATGAAATGTATCTCTAGAAGTTTCTAAATCAAACTGTAATAGTGGACTATCTGAAATATTTTTTTTAAGGAAAATAATTCGAATTTGAAATCGAATTTTTTTCTCATGATCTTATATCACTGGTCATTATGTAAGGTGCACATATCTTACTGTATGAAAATAGTGTTTCAGATAGTCATTTTAACAGCCCATATTGTGAAATTTAAATAAGTTATTTTAGATACAAAATTATTTAGAAGATAATACTCATGCCTGGCACCCATCGCCAATTGCCAGTGTCCCACTGTATATAAATGTAGTTTAATGTTCAAAATTTAGGTTTTAAATCGTTTTCGCATTACATTTTCTCCAGATTTACCCTTCAACATGTTTTTTCTGTGTCCAAGTTTTAATAAATGGCTTAGCGTACAGTGGGACGGACACTATTCATTTACCGGGCCGCCACTAGGTGGCCCCGAAGTTAAGATCCTCGCACTTAAAAAATTTTTTGTTCGCTTTCACTTACAAAATAATGCTTATACCTACGAGTTATATCTTAAAATGAACGAGTTGTTAAAATTTTTTAATTTTTCGATTCCCAGACCCGTTTTTTAAAATATTGAGTAAAATTTTAAAACATTTTTTTTAATTTTTTTTCGCAGTTATTGGGCAAAATTCTAAATATTGTAGAATACATAATTTTTAAAAATCGAACAAAAAGTGAAACAAGCCAAGTATAAAAAAATGTTTGCCCTTGTCAAATATTTAATTAATCTGACTAGCCTTTTACAAATGGCCGCGTAAAATTTAACGCTAGTGAGCAAGTCAGCTCTGCAAAAGACACCTACATTGAGGTCTTTTTGAAATCTCTCTTTACGGAGAAAGAATACGGTATAGAAACAGACTACGGTAAAAAATTAAAAAAAAAAATAATTGTGTCAATTCATTATGTATGCTTTGTTAAAGACTTTTGGAATTTCCCTCTTAACTGGTACCCAATTATCAACAATATACACCTAATTCTGTTTAGATTGGATCCAGAAAAATCCGTGTTAAAAAAAAGTTTAAAAAAGACATTGATCATGTACAAAAATAGGTGATTGGTTCCTTATATCTAAAACCTATTATGTTTATTTTTACACATATATGTATTTGCACCGTTTATTTGCATCTTTAGTGTTTGATGAAGACTTAACAGATAGTTTCGTTCCAGAAATCAACGATTGCGCTATTTTCACCAGTATCCGTCTTGTATGGGGACACCATTCAAGCCTCTGTCTATAACGGTTTCAAAGATAGGGGCACACAGATCTAATAACATCACCTTATCGGACACCCTTTAATTTACAATGTTAAATTAAAGACCTGTTGTTATAGAGGACTTGGCCACAAAGATTCTTTGTAAATTTCAACTATCTGTCTATAACGGTTAAAAAGTTTAACCATATATATCAAATTACATGAACTATTGGGACACCCTTTACATTATAATTCCAAATATTTATATTTGTTATCATACCAGAGAAAGTAGTAGATATTCTGCCTAATTTTCAAGTGTTTGTGTTTAACGGTTCAAAAGGTAGGGTCATATAGATCAAATTACGTAATTTATGGGGACACCCTTTAATTTCTAATTTCAAATTGTATACTTGCTGTAGTGGACTTTGCAATACAGGTTCCTTGTAAATTTCAGCTGTCTGTCTCTAACAGTTCAAAAGTTTGGCCACATACATAGAATTACATTAACTATTGGGATACCCTTTTAGTTCCAAATACAAAATTTTATACTTTTTGTTATAGCTGACTTAGCACTACAGGTTCTTTGTAAATTTCAGCGGTCTGTGAACAACTATTCAAAAGTTTGGCCATATACTTCAAATTAAATGAACTATTGGAGCACCCTTTAATTTAAAATTTTGAATATTTATACATTTTATTATAACGGTCATAGTAATCGACATTCTGTAAAATTTTCAAGGTTTTGTCTATAACGGTTCAAAAGATAGACCCAAATAGGTCAAATTATGTCACCTATGGGGACACCCTTTAAATTTTAAATTTATTTTTTTATTAATTTCTGCTATTGGGAGCTATAGCGGCACGCAATTTTTTAAAATTTTAATTTGCTGCCATTTACGGTTCTTAATACACGTAAAAAACATGTATGTTGTATGGGGACACCCTTTAATTTTTAATATAATGAACTGTTTTTAAAATGGGACCAACCTGAAAGCATAACCTTTCAAATAAAGAAAAAAAATTTAAAATCGGTTGAGAAATGGGTGAGTTCTGCGGTTACATACATAAAAAAGCAACATTCAGACGAATAGATAACCTCCTTCTTTTTTGAAGTCGGTTAAAAAAAGGGCTTTACGTTGTAGTTTTTATTTGTAATTTTCGACGTCTTCTTTTAGGGATGCATTGATAGTTCACAAAATATTAACACATTTCAATTGCTCTAACAAGTAAAAATGCTTGTATGCACAAAAAGGGAATTCCTTTAAATTTTTGATATGAAAATATTTCGCAAAACTTAAAGTTTACAAATAAAATCTAAGCTCAAAAGATTTTGAATCGTGCTAAATGGAATAAAATCGTGTAAAAAAATAATTGTTTTTATTTTCAAACCGTGTTAGATCAAAACCGTGTAAAAATAGAATTGGGTGTATTTAATTTGCGGACCAACAAAAAGAATTATCGCATTTAAGTAAAAGCATCCACACAGCCGAATTTGGCCCTCGAACTTGTTTTTTTTTTCATAGTTGGGGGTAGTGCACTAATTTTGCAATCTTTACTCACACTTACTGATATTGCAAATATTTTGCATTCATTTTGACGTTTTCTAGTGATGATTTGAAAATGTGCAGCCTCAATTAACATTAGTGATAGTGAATTAAAAAATGTTTGCACTCAAATTTATTTATTTTTAAGCACAATTTTTTAAAGTTTAGTGAGAGTGTCTTAAACGCAGCTTTTTATTGCTTGCAAGAACAAATTTTGCACTAATTAACTAAATCGCGTTTAGGGATAGTGCAAACATTTGCACTACCACTAAATTCTTTTGCGTGTTAGAAAAAGTGTGCAGTTTATCACAGAGCATCAAGAAAAATATAGTGCAATAAATTTTTTTCCAGTATTAATTAGTGGAGGTGCAATGCTGATTTAATCAAAATTTAATGCACTATCCCCATCTATGGTTTTTTTTATAGAGTATATAATAAACTTCGTGAACTTTATTTATAAGTAATTAATAAATTATAGCTAAGTAAAATTAATTACCGTTAAACTATTCATTGCACTGGCATACAATCCCATTAAAATTGCCGTAAATATCGTTACAAAGGCTAATGACAAACCAGAATTCATCATCGGCCGTCGAAAACTCCTAAAATAATAGAGTAGTGCAGATATAACAATATCAATTATCAACAGGATTTTAGGAATCTCAAAAATGTGTGAAACTATTGATATATTTTGTAGAAAAAAATACATAAAGGGAAGATACAGAACATTTTGAAGCTGAAAAGAGAGAACAATTAAAATTAAATGTTACATAATAAACATAAAATGTGTTATGTTAATATACAACATCAATTGTAGGGTTAGAGGTTGATATGATTACGAGAATAGTTTTTCAATTTATTTTTTTTTTTCTTTCGATGATGTAATGAATTTGAACTTGAATACATTAAAAAGTTTAATTAATTTTTCATTTCAATACATAATAATGAGTTAAAGTAATTATACTTTTCAAAAAATTAATACAGCTGCAGCCAAAACATATGTAAGATGTTTAATTGTTAATGTAGCAATAATATATAATTTAACTGTCTATTATATCTTTTTTTCGGTGTATTATCGAACCCTACTGATTCCTACAGAAATTAAATATCCCCAGTTTTTAAGAACCTCTTGGAGCTTCTTGCAAAACCTAGTCAGTGTAGCATCCCTAAGGCAGTCCAGGTCCTAAAATAAATTTCTTACCTTTTTAAGTTTGGTTTCCGGAAGATCCAGACCATAGCTAGCCAAATCTTCATTTTCAATACACAATTGTGCTACAAAAACAATAAAAAAAACTCACACCGACGCTTGTTCTCTTCTATTTCAGTTTGATTTCAGTCGTTAATTGAGTGTTAACGAGTGAACATATACGGATGCTTGCGGATGTTTTTTCAGCTTTGATTAAATTTCAAAATAAACCAGCAAACTAAATTATATAATGGAAGACAAAAATTTTTGTTTTGTCATTAATAATGCTTTTGGTTACATGCAATGCATTTTATGTTACCAAATATTTAAAACAAAGAAAACCTTTTCAATTAAAAGGCATTTTGACCCTTTTCACAAAGAAATAAATAAATTAGAAGAGGAAAATGTTTTTTCTTGATCCAAAAAACCTTTATATGCAAAAAATTAAAGAATGGGTTCTGGAAGAAGAGCAAAATGAGGAAATTTTGCACAATAAAAAATTAAAAATGGAGATTTCAAGCCAAATAAGCATATAAAGGTTTTTTTGCTCAAGAGAAACATTTTCCATTTTTCCTCTTCTAATTTATTTATTTCTTTGTGAAAAGGGTCAAAATGCCTTTTAATTGAAAAGGTTTTCTTTGTTTTAAATGTTTGGTAACATAAAATGCATTGCATGTTACCAAAAGCATTTTTAATGACAAAATTCTTTATTGTTTTTGTAATGCTTAGTTTTGGGTTTGCTGGGCAATATTATCTTATCCAATACAGATGCATTTCATTTATTGAGAGTTTTGGCTAGCTATGTCATTGTCTCTCCTACAGAGAGAGAGAGAGAGAGATAGAGAGAGAGAGAAAGAAAGAGATCTTATACGCTCCGAAATCTTACTGTGCCCCGTAATAAATGCCGCTACGTTATCGAGGACCAGTAGAGCCTCCGTCTTTTCTCTTCGGACTAAAAGTCACAGGATTCTGGATAATCTAGTAGTGGGTATCGCAGATTATTGGATTATAAATCAATCATAAGATTAATCTGTGCGTACGGTAGTGTGACAGTTCAAGTTTTGTTGTATACACGCAGTGTGTACATTACACAAAGCCATTCGACAAGTTTTTAATTTGCATTTCATCTATCACGAAATGATGAAACTTTAAAGAAAAAGATAATAAGTCAGGTAACCCTATAGGTGACGTATGAAAGTTTTACACCGAAGACTTACTGAGATATGAAGGTGTAAAAACTGTCTATACGTATAATAAAACAGTAAATTATCTCCTGTCTGTCTGTCTTTCTGTATGTGTTCGGATCACGTAAAACCTCCTGAATGGATTTTAACAATTTTTTGTGATAACAAATAGCTTATTTCAAGAGAAAATGGAGAAAAAGCAGTCAATTAAAGGTACTTTAAGGCATCTTTTATTTTTGAAAGCGGGATATTTTAAACACGGTTGCTTAACAGATGGCGACGTTTTGAAATAATGACAATATATGAATAGAATGCGGGATATTTTGAACACAGTTGCGCAACAGATAGCGCTGTTTTAATGACAAAATATGTATTACTTTCTGCCAAATAGCCAATTGATTGAAATTACATTGTTATTACAGGGCTTTACAATAATTTTTAGAATTTTAGAATTTCATATAAAATTTTAGAATTTATCCAGGGATGGGTATCTTTATATATAGTAAATATGCATGAGTCTTAAAATTTGGTGTGGATTAATTTCAAAGCAAAATCGAACAAAATATTGTTAAGTTAAGGTCTGGGTTCTCACAATAAGATAAGACTATGTTGGGTTCCCAGTTATGAGGGTCATGTTGGCAATGAGCCAACCTAGGGGTACGACGTAGTATAGCACCAGAATCTCTGTTTAGCATACTTAATGGTTATGTCAAAGATAAAAATATACCTAAGCCGAAGCAGAGTTCTCTCGAATTGGAAAGCTCTGACAGGGCTCTAGATATCTTGATGTTCATCTCGAAGGCTGCTATCATTTAATAAGAGCGACTTAAAGCTACTTATAGGATGGGCGACCGGAATTTTGGTTTTTAGTACCATCAATTCAATTAAGAAAGATCAAAACTTGCAGGAATTGTGAGCAGCATGATGCGACTTTGGAACACGTACTTTGTGCGTGTCCTGCCTTTGGATCTCGTAAAACAAAATTCCTAGAATGCTTTCTATTATCACCAGGGTATATGAATAATCTCTCACCACATAAGATTATCGGCTTCATCCGTAGCCGGAAGCTTGTTCGCTGAACTTAAAGGCTGTACAAAAGATCCTTTGGGCCACGGAGGTCAGGGCCTATCACTAAATACTTAAAATCGGCAGTCAAAATATATGTGTGGCTGATTTAGTTCTTAGATTATTACGCCGATAAATAACTGTCCATTAATCATTGATTTAACAGTTTACACCAGAAATGAAGGAACAAGCAATTCTGCGCAAGAAAGCTTTTTTGCAAAGCATTTTTGGATGTTCACGAATTTACCCTTATTTGCTATTTGGAAACACAATTTTGGAGCAATTAACACAAGAAATGAAGAAAAAACCGCTTATTCATTTTCCATGACAATTAATGCTAAATAAGGATGAAGCCATCCAGAAAATAATTTCTACTATTGGTCAAATACAATTTTTCTAATTTTTATTTAACAATTAATAACCCAATTTGTAGAAGTTAGAGAGAACAAAGGAACTCAGACCTACTTTACAATTCATTGGCATTAAGCACATGAGCAAGTGGTCATACTCGAACACAAACTAGCTTACTGAACACGTGCCTACTCATACCATACTATTGGTAAGCAAATATCCATTCGTATCCTAAACACAATGAGCTGACCGAGTAAAAAGATTTTTCTATACTATTGAGCGCCGTGTTTGCTCGTCTCATGTTCGAAACACTCAGCGTATTTTGTTTAGAAGTTGCATAGAATTTTGGGATAGGGATTAGTGCGTATTGCTTGCACTAGTGGTTTTTTGTTTTTCGTATGTTGTTAAAAAATTCTGTGTTTTGTTGTTTGTAGTCTCGAACTGTGTTCGTGTTTCACTCAAAGCATAAAACTGCTTCAAATCGCCCAAGTTCATTGTTATTATGTACAACATTTCCTTATACTTATTCAAACATGCTCATCGCATGTAGGGAGTTGGTTTTCGCTTTTTATTGTTGTCCATCGTTACTAGTGTGCAATGAGCAGATATGAATTCCATGAAATAATTAAAGCTCTGTACAGATGGTTGTGAGATTTTACAATATTGTCAGAAAAATATACAGAAAACGTCTAAGAATCGTGTGAACTTACAATTGCTGTCTGGCAATATTGTCGGAAAAAGCATTGTCAGACTTCGAACTAACAATAATAATGCCAGATATATGACAATCGTGTGTCAGCACAATGTTAGGTCTGACAAGATTGTAAGATCTGACAACCGTCTGTACAGAGCTTAAGTTATAGGAAAGGAAGTCAAAAGATCACTACAAAAAATATAGAAAAGAAAAAGTATTTTCTAATTGTCTTTAATACTTACGATTATCCATCCAAAAATAGCTCTCAGTAAAATTTTTCTTTTATTTTTATCCTCAATACTGAAACAACTTAACTCTAAATATAATGGCGGTTGCATTAAAGTACATTGTGAGCTCTTATCTAGACTTAGAATTGAAAAAAGTATTAATTTAATTAACCACAAAATTAAAAATTATTTTCTTATAAATTTTTACCATTTGCTGGTAAGATTTCCAAACCTCTGATGTTAATTCTATTCATTGTTCTTGCGGTTTTCAGAATTGTTGGTAAAATATTTACCGCATTCGAATTATTCATGACGATGGCTAACACTATACTAATTTTTAGGGATAATGATTATTTCATTATTTCAATTTAATACAATTAATAAATGTAATTGGGAGTGAGATCGAAACAAATTTAAACGCAGGTTTTATTTAATTAATTCTTTCTATTACTATGCGATTTTAGTCATAACTACATCAATCGATTGAGCAAAAACACAAAAAAATATATTAACAAATGAAAGTACATGCAGTTCATTTAAATAGTTACTCTTGGATCTTTTTCATATTCAAAGTCGTTTAAAAGCATCTTAAAAGTTTATATTTTCTAACAAATTATATACAACCTCCGTTATCGCGATCAATCGTAGAATCTTATTTTGAAGTCTTTGAATGTTTTCAACATTACTGGCTGAGGCAGAGACCCTATAATTGAATTCCATAACACCATATTGATTACTTGTTTGAGGATCGACTTGCAAAGTAGAATTTTGAAATCTAAGCATAGAGTAGAGTTTCTGCCAAAAAGGCAGTTTAGTTCGACTGCTTTTAACTCCAGTTGTGTTAACTTTGATTCTAAATGTGTCTTTCTAGTAAGGCGCCGATCAAGATATGTATATATCGAGGTTTTTGACTTCTGAAAGTTTAGGTATAAATTGGTTATTTATGCGAATAGGGGGAAGGGGATGGGCATGAATCCCTACGTAGCGCAAACGTTATATGAGTATATTTTCGATCATTTACCATCCCTTCGACCATTTTTATAACACAGTGCAACACGGAAAAAAATAACCATATACGGACACCACTACGTGATAAAAGACCAAAAAAAAAGACCCCTGTCGCCCAGTTTTGCCCAAAGTCCTCCAGGTTTTTTTTTATGGACCCTCAAAGATGTGGGGCCTCGATGTCATTTTTGCAAAAAAAAATTATCATTTACTTAAGCTCATATATTGCAAACCGTTTGAAATTTTGATATACTCTCTGAGGCAAAGTTGTAGCTCTTGTCATAAAGAACAAATTCAAAAAATTAAATTTTTTTACCTTTTTTCCCCTGTTTAGGTCCATAGGTAGCAAACCGTTCAAAATTCAAGGAAACAATCAACTACAAAAATGAACCTAAGATCTCAATAAACAACTTTCTATAACATATGAACTTCCTAGGAATGATTCTTAACACCGTTTAGGTAGCGCTTAGGTATCCGAAATGAATTTAAAAAAATTTAATTTTTTAAAGTTTTTTGCGATTTTGACCTTGAAGATGAAGTTTTTTTGATTTTATATGTTAACAATTTGTTCTTTATGACAAGAGCTACAACTTTGCCTCAGAGAGTATATCAAAATTTCAAACGGTTTGCAAAATATGAGCTTGAGTAAATGATAATTTTTTTGCAAAAATGACATCGAGGTCCCACATCTTTGAGGGCCCATAAAAAAAAACCTGGAGAACTTTGGGCAAAACTGGGAGACAGGGGTCTTTTTTTTTGGTCTTTTGTAACGTAGTGGTGTCCGTATATGGTTATTTTGCCATGACGTAAAAAATTACACAGTGTGTAAATTAAGTACGTGACTTGTAAATATCGTGATTAAGGTTTGGGATTTCCCGGACTTTTTCATTTCCTGGGATACGGGAACGCATTCCCGGAAAAATTTATAATTTTAATAAAACATAAAAAAGAACGCCAATAACGATGAAATAGTAGTACTAACAGTTTATAAAACTTAAAAACAATTCAGGTGACAAAAATAACAAGATATAACAAATATTAATAAATACAGAAAAAAATGTGAATAATTATTTTTTACAAAATATGATTTTAAAACTGTTAGTGCGTTTAACAAATCACTGGACATTCTTTTCCTTGTTTTTGTTGTGAAAGTCTCTCTTTAAAAGTTGGTTCCATTTAGTTTACAACACAACTGCTAGTTGTTCTTGTTTTAATCTTCTATTTTTTGGCACCTTTGCTATTTCACATTTTAAATACTTAAGTATCGCAAACGTTATATCATCCCTTTGTTCATTTATTTTTCTTTTAAACCATCGTTTTTGAAAGAGAATGATAACATTTGCTATTAACAAATTAGTTCCCCTGCGCACATAGGGGTATTTTGCCAATATAGCCGGACATTACTTTTTTTTAGCTTATATTGGCTTTAAAAATGTACTGAGTACCCCTAGGTTAATGAAACTTTGCAGAAAAATCTGTTATGGTCATAGGCTGTCAATGCTATAAAATAGGAAAAATCGGATCAAGGAGAAAAAAGTTCCCCTTGGAAGAACTAATCCTACCTCTGAAAAATGCAAGTTTTTTTTTTTTGATTTTCCCGTCATTTTGTTTAGCAATTACAACTTTTAAGGTCAAAGAATGTTTAAAAACTTAAAGTTGGACTCTAGAGATTCTTAAATGCCATTTTTAGCCCCGCCCCTTTTGTGGGCGGTGCAATAAAAAATTATTTGAAAAAATAATGCAATTATTAAAAGAAATAGATTACATACTTCTTATGTAATCTATTTCTATTTATTTTTATGGGAGGTATTCCTCCAATCCCACCCCCAAAAACGTCCCTGTGAAAAAAAAAATTTTGTTTTTTTTGCCAATTTCCTAAAAATATTAATTTTTAAGCTTTCCAATGCGTTACCAATCCCCGCCTCCCAAGAATATTATTAAAAAAATATTTTTTTTAATTTAATTTATTCATAGTAATCACTTAGTTATGATTGTAACGATAAATTTTATTTAAAATTATAACAATTAATTTATTTAAAACAACTTCTCCTTTGCACTAAGGTGATGATGAGTGACATGGTTCTTCTTCGTCGGATTCTTCAAAGACCTCTTCCGAATCTGAATCCTCTTCAGCGTTAAGTACAGTTATTTCTGCAGCTAATTCAGGATTGGAAACAAATCTTCTGCTAGAGTTACCATCGTTTGTGTTTCCAAATCCGGCTTTCGGTACACCCACTACTAGCCCTAATTCACTTCTAAATTTGTCTTGGATATTTTTTTCCTCGCGTTAACAATGGCTTTGTCCGTATCAGATATTATTTGCAATTTTTTCACTGACAGTTTAAATGACAGGTGTAATATGCTCTCAAATAGCCGAATTCTGGCGTGTAAAGTAGATAGTCCGAAAGAAAGGGCATCTACGTCTATATCTCTTTTGATATTTAAATTGTTTTTTGTACAGGTAATAAGGTTAGATGTAATGATTTAAATAAAAAACATCTACCTTCAGTTATTAAAAACCAAAACATTTTATGAATATACAAGGGTTTCTTACTCGTATTTACCTATCCAAGATAAGAAAAAACATAAAAAGGTAAAATTTTCAAAAAATCGCAAAAAAATGGTGCAAATATGCGCAACGTTTTTTTTTACAGCATACAAGAAGAGATCGTAAATTGTTTAGTGATATATAACATTTTTAGGATCGCGATGGAGATCACCCTTAAAAAGCTTTTCACTTTTTTTTACCAAAAATTTTCAAAAAAAAAACCTTTTTTTAATTTTGAACGAAATTTTTTATCAATAAGAATTAAAAAAAAATAAC
Source organism: Phasia obesa (assembly GCA_949628195.1). Classification (NCBI taxonomy): domain Eukaryota; kingdom Metazoa; phylum Arthropoda; class Insecta; order Diptera; family Tachinidae; genus Phasia; species Phasia obesa. The sequence continues at coordinate 87,380,582 of OX451219.1, read as the reverse complement.
TAAAAACTAAACTAAAACTAAAAACTAACATAAGTAGCTACTAATAAATCCTTTCAAGAAAAAAAAATTAATACAAAATCTTTATTCGTTTAGCCACCAAAAATATATTGCAAACCTCTCAAAATCGTTTAAAGTCAATAAAAACGTATGCGATTTACTCAACTTTCCTGACTTTAACAGTGTCCCAAAACAACAAATCTCAAGCAAACGCCTTGAAAATTCACTATACGATGCAGAATTTTGTTGTCTGTCGAGCTCCGTACTTTAATTTTTACATTTCTCAAAATTAATTTTTGGTCTAATGTCCGGCTAGATTGGCAAAATACCCCTCTGTGCTGCGGCTCAAGGCCTCTACCGCAACTTTAATGGGATTTAAAACGGCCACTAGATTTTAAAAAATATGAACATATTCTTTAACCCACAACTCTGCGCAATTGAAATCTATCAGAGTTTTTTTAATGCGTTCTTCGATTCAAGAAACGATTGAATCATTTCAACCATAGTTATCTTGTTTTTACATCATGAATTAAACGGCGACTTTTTGCCATATTCTTATTTCTTATATTTCTCGTGACAGACTTTTTTTTAAATAGTTTTACACTTTATCTTGTACTATCTATAGCATATTTGTAAGTTTCTAGAAATATTACAATTTTAAAAATGCTTGTTTGTGTGATAACAAATGAAATGCTTATTTAAAAATAAGAACCATTAAATTTTCTTTAAAGTGCTCATGACTTTAAATTTCCCATTTCCCGGGAAATTGTTTATAGCTTTTCCCGGGAATTCCCGTTTCCCAAACCCCAATCGTGAGGCTTCTTGGGGACTTTCGTGAATACTTAAAAATGCTTTGTCGTCAGTAAATGTCAATGTGAGGCATGTCCGAAATATACAATAAGTATAAAATGGGTACCTTGGAGAACTCGGGCTTCAATTGGCTGAGGTTAGCTTTGAAAAATCTCCTTATTTTAGTATCAACTTTCGTTGGTAAAATAACTTTCTAACAGCTTACGGGCAAGTTCAGTTTTAACTTACTATATATTAGGCCTTCATGCCATACCTTACCGATTGCTTGAGAAACGTCCATAGAAAACGAAGAACAGTATTTTCTTTTTTCAAAGGCCTTCTTAGCTCGATCGTACTATGTTGATGGTTCGGAAAACATCATTTGTCGCTTAGAATTGAGTTCAGCTTTGCTATTAACATCATCTCAAACAGCTTTGATATATTTGATATCAGTCGGCACATTTCTCTTTTAAATACATAACAAATGGATTGTCTCTTTCAGTACCATTTCTTGCCCAGCCTTCACACGGAGTTTGCTGGTCTCTTAAGGTTTCTACATGCACGCAATAATGAATAATCTTATTGAGAAATTGGGTCCAGGTCTTCAAGTAAATTTTGCACGGACGCTACTCTTCGAGATTCCAGTAGCACACCTAGTCGTTTCATGAATTCTATAAGTCTGCTTTTGAGTTGACGAGATCTGTGTGATTTGCCACTCTCTTTGAATTTTTCTTTTCTCAGCCAAGACCCACTTGACATCTACAGAATAAATTTGATATTATCTAGTTAGTTGTCGGGTTACTGTTGCATGTTGGGTAGCTAAATGTTAATTCGAGAAATTAAGATTAAAGTGATCATACATACTTCATTGTGTTTGCAATGCTGCCACTGCATTCGGAAATTTTGATTGAGTCATATTAAATAAATTTAGTTTGTACGTTTCTTCGGCAGTTAGAATTTAATCTTTCGAATTCCATAATTTGGCTCCATAATACTTTTCCGTATCCGTAATCTATGTGTAAGCTATCTATGCCAGGCTTAGTTCAGTGCTCTGCACATAGTTTTTATATATATTACACGAATCCAATCACCGTTTTTACCACTCTCACAAATTTTTTTTCCGTTCTCACAAAATGGTAAGAGTTGAAGCACATGTGTGTGAAGTTAAATATGTCAGTTATATTCGTTTTTGACGTAACAACTTACGTAAGACATATTTAAGTGTAAGTTAATTACGTATATGACGTAACGTCTTACACACTAAAATATGAATTTTTCAACAATTTAAAAATATTTTTAACCACTTTTTTTGCAAATAATGAGATTTCAGCAATTTCAAACCTTACTGAGATAAACGAACATAAATTCATATTATTTTTCTTGAACAACAGTTAGTAATTTTTTTTTCCAAAATATTTTGGTTAAAGTGGCCAAATGAAGAGGTGGCATCCAATACCACGATATGGAGAGTGTTGCCTAGGGTCCCTACTATTACACTATATAAGCAGTGGTATTGGATGCCACCTCTTCATTTGGCCACATTGGCCAAAATCCTTGAGAGGCTTCATATAGTACGAAAATTGAGTTTTTTACACTTTTTTACTAAACTTACAAACTCAATTTAGAAAAACTGCTTATATAGTGTAATAGTAGGGACCCTAGGCAACACTCTCCAT
>OX451219.1:87156920-87377920 GCA_949628195.1 Phasia obesa | reverse complement strand
GGGTTTGTGAGTTTAGTAAAAAAGTGTAAAAAACTCAATTTTTGTACTATATGAAGCCTCTCAAGGATTTTGGCCAATGTGGCCAAATGAAGAGGTGGCATCCAATACCACGATATGGAGAGTGTTGCCTAGGGTCCCTACTATTACACTATATAAGCAGTGGTATTGGATGCCACCTCTTCATTTGGCCACATTGGCCAAAATCCTTGAGAGGCTTCATATAGTACGAAAATTGAGTTTTTTTACACTTTTTTACTAAACTTACAAACTCAATTTAGAAAAACTGCTTATATAGTGTAATAGTAGGGACCCTAGGCAACACTCTCCATGTGGTGGTATTGGTTGCCACCTCTTCATTTGGCCACATTGGCCAAAATCCTTGAGAGACTTCACATAGTACAAAAATTGAGTTTTTTACACTTTTTTACTAAACTCACAAACTCAATTTAGAAAAACTACTTACATAGTGTAATAGTAGGGACCCTAGGCAACACTCTCCATATGGTGGTATTGGATGCCACCTCTTCATTTGGCCACATTGGCCAAAATCCTTGAGAGGCTTCATATAGTACAAAAATTGAGTTTTTTACACTTTTTTACTAAACTCACAAACTCAATTTAGAAAAACTGCTTATATAGTGTAATAGTAGGGACCCTAGGCAACACTCTCCATATGGTGGTATTGGATGCCACCTCTTTATTTGGCCACTTTAACCAAAATATTTTGGAAAAAAAATTACTAACTGTTGTTCAAGAAAAATAATATGAATTTATGTTCGTTTATCTCAGTAAGGTTTGAAATTGCTGAAATCTCATTATTTGCAAAAAAAGTTGTTAAAAATATTTTTAAATTGTTGAAAAATTCATATTTTAGTGTGTAAGACGTTACGTCATATACGTATTTAACTTCACACTTAAATATGTTTTACGTAAGTCGTTACGTCAAAAACGAATATAACTGACATATTTAACTTCACACACATTTGAAGCACTACGTACGGGACGTAGTACCACCTATACAAAGAGAATTGTTATCGTATACTTAGAGAACTATATCAGGTAGATTTTTGAAATTTTATACTCTTAGAATAAGGTGCATTTTTTGAGGTACCTCCCATACAAAGTAATTATCATATATGTATCTATAATTTAATTTGACATAGGCTTCTCCTAAAGCTTGGACATCGATCAGTCATGCCCCTATTACGGTTTAAAACACAACTCTACTTCAGTTCAAATTTCGCAATTTGGTATTATCAATTACAACTCAACCTGTCAAAAAAATTTCAAGTTGAATTTTCATTGTGTTACAACTTTGTTGGCGTATCACCGTTTACAATCCAGTGTTAGTGCGGTTAACAAAAGTATCAAAAAATTACAACTCATCAGTAGCAGTTGTTTCAAGTAAATTATTCACGAAAAATTATTCAAGAAAAATGGACAAATTAAAAAATGTTACGTAATTTTTTAATTTGTCTTGAAGTACTTTATTAATCACAGATTGCTTGAACAAATTTATAGAACAAAAAGATATAAAAAATAACTGTTTGAAAATGCTGTAGAACTGATGGAGAGGCATCCCGATACTGGACTAGGCAAGCCGTAATTTGCAAAATCCAGTAAATTTGTTCTTCATTGTATATTCCCTGCAGATAATATTGGGCTTCGTGTTCCATTGCAACTGAAATGGACTAGCTACAACATGGTCCTATGTAATGCTGTCATGGACCATGTTATTTTCCAACAAGAGTTTGTTGTTAAACCACAAGTGTTCGCGTTTTAACGATTGCATAAAGTGTTACCAATAGCTGAACAGTTCGTGCAGTGTGTTCCATCGTGTAGTGACATAGAGTAGTTTTGAAACTACTTCCATGTAATGCAAAGCTGGGGTATATGGTCCAGCTCTAGGACATCGGAATGTTAAATGGATCATGTTTTCTCTATACACCTGGGTTACCTTTGGACTAGTCCTAGTCCCTTAAGGAATATAATTTACATGCGTGTATGGACTAATCACGTTATCTTCAGGGTTGATCTAATCCTATATTGAAATTGTTGCCACATTATTTTTGGTAACTCCCATTAGCAAAAAATCTAAGTACAGCAGACAATTTCAGTGGTATAGCTGACATACGCACAAATTTCTTTAAATGGTATTTTATATCATCCAGTAAATAGGTAAAATAACTAATAAATCTGTAGAAATTACTTTGGTTTTGTATTTATTACTCCTTTTAAACTTATTTATTTTTCTTACTTTGCAGTTCAAGGAGGTTGACACATCACGATTTTTTTTACGAAGAACATCTATATAAGCGTCTTCCGACTCGCCTTCATAAAATAAATCCATACTTATGTACTATATCCATTTTAAATGACTTTATTTGTATTTAATCACATAAAACGCTTTTGTCTTGTTTTCAAATTCATATACAGAGTTGTCTTTCTTATGTCAAACTTGATAATATAAGTTGGTAACGCCATAACAATTTCAACCAAAAAGCAGTTGTAATTCATAATACTGAGTAGAGTTGTAAATCGTAATAGGGGTATTAGACAGATTTAATGATTAAGGCCCATTATTATAACTTGCCTTTAGCTAAAGTTAGTATTTTGTTGGAGCGATAAATAGTTATAAATATTATAAATGCAATGCAAACGAATTTGTGTAGTTGATAAAATAATGGATACAATTAATTTATGATTCTGATTTATGGTTCTTCTTTCTAAGTTTTGCTAGGTTTTGGTAGAAACAAAATCTGCAACCAAAAAGAAAACACCTTAAATAAAATATTTTCACAGAATTATCTATTTAAAATGATTTATTGAAACTAAAAACCTTTTATTGGCCGATCAAACCTAATCAAACCTAATTTTCTTTAAGAACTAGTGCAGATAATAAACTTCTAAACTAAGTTTTAAGTATAATTTTCAAAATACTATACCATCTGCTAATTACATACAAACAGACATACTACATATCGTCGCGTTTATTCTTAAACCACGTAACCGCCAAGAAATCGTTTTTTAGAAAACAAAAAAAAAAACTTAATAATTTCTTTAATACGGTTTTCAAAACAATTTTTTTTCTTGCAAAACATGACTGAAAAACTTTCAAGGGTATAGAAACTTTTGTTTAAAAAAAATTGGTACTTACAATTAACTGTAGCCAAATCTTTCGCTTACGTGGTTTTGACGCAAACAGCAAATTACTAATTTTTATGTGTAAATTAACGTTTATTTTTATATTTATTTAAAAAAAAAACTTATTACTTTACCTAAAATGCTTCAATTGGTCGGAAACTTTCCGAATTTATTTAATCTCAAATACAAAAAAATTTTGTGGTTGATACTTTAACATTTCCAACTTGAAATAAAAAACCTTTATATTTTGCATGCGAATGGCGCTTACGAGGTTTTGAAAATGGATTTATTTATTTTTCATACAAACTTGTTAAGATGAGAATGTAGTCTGGTGGAAAAAGCCAATTTCGTAAAAATGACGCTTACGAGATTTAAGAAGAAACGTGACGATATGTATATACTTTAAGACTTTAAACTTCAATATAACTCGAAAAATCAAAACTAGATAACTTCAGAGGATTCGATTTCAATTAAAATTAACATTTTTGCAGTTTCACTCCTTATAGTTGTTGTTAATAAAAAAAACTATCGCTAGATGTGCACAGTAAGCATGCATGTAATATAAATTAGAATTAAATATTAACCACTACAAACAATTGCACTATAAGTGAAATATTGTAGATCTATTAAATCGATTACAGTCCTTGGTATTTTATATAATTTTTCTGGGCATTTTTTTTTAATAAAAAAGGAGCATTTTATTTTGAAACGTTTTCATATTTGCGGAGTATGATGACAAAATGCAAATAAAAATCTAGCTTTTAATACTGTCGATGCACAAGATCTAGGCTATTGATGAAAATAATATTCTTGTTCAGTCGAGAGATTATTCACAGCACCCGTATTTAACAAAGATTCTTCCAGAAATGTAATTTGACGAGACCCCAAGACAGACCACGCACATAAAACGTAATCCGTGGTATCATCCTTTAGTTTACAAAGTCTTCAAGTTCTAATTCCAGCGTAAACTATAAGTATATTGATAGTCATTTCTACTGCACACTAATAGTGTAAAAAAAAGATTAACATCCGATTTCTGTTGGCTTTTTTTTTAAGTACGGAGCGTATTTCCTTCTACTTTTGCTTCTACAAAATCAAAGCAAAAGTATTACAGTCTAAACGTGCCTTAAACAATTGTTAAACATAACGTAAAAAACGGTAATACATAAATAAAATGAATAAATAATTATAAATAATTGTAGCATAACATAAATCAGTAACATAAACTGATAAAAGTGTGATAAATATGGGAATACTCATATTTAAAAGCACATTGTTTTGCACGTAAGAAGGATATTGAGCTGAATCTTTGTTTTTTTTTTTTTTGTTAACAGACTACCTCATCTACATTTATATACACAAGAAAAATGTAATATTAGGGAAAAACTTTAAAATGCGTTGCTGTTATCAAAGTCGTACTCTAATCCTTTCCTTTCGTTGCGGTTGTAATCGGAAAGGCTGATAAAGGCAGATGATTTGTGTTCTATTCTTTGTCAAACTGGGCAACAGTTTGACAGGATATGTGGCTTAGTTGAGCATCGTAGAATAGGGAAAAAATTTGATAATTTTTTTCTATACAATGAAATTTATAATCAAGCTTAAGTTCATTTTTATTCTCTCTAAGAAAGAATTAATTAAATTACAAATTAGGTGATAATATTATTATGGAAGTAAAACAAATAAAGAAAAAGTAACTTCATTGCTAACCGAAGGTTCGCTGAAGGAACAACAAAATATAGGTGGTAAATATTAAAAGTAAAAATATTCAACAAGAGGGAAGCTTAATGTAGTAGTAGACTTCGTTCTCACCAACTGACGATTGATAATTGAATACAAGTTTTCTCGTATTCCTTTATCTGGGTTTGGTTGGTTAAATAGATGATGATTACAACTAAAACACTACCCTAAGTAGATTAGTACAAGTAGTGCTGATGACGGACGTGGCTGTCTAGAAAATGTGCATTCCACTCGTGCTGGTGTCTAAAAATTAAATTTTTCCAATTTTTCTTTAATATTATCACCTAATTTGTAATTTAATTAATTCCTTCTTAGGGAGAATAAAAACGAACTTAAGCTTGATTATAAATTTCATTGTATGTAATACATAAAACAGTTCGACTAATAATAATTATAATTTTTTTCTCCCCTTTTACAACTATATATCACTCATTTAGAGAAGTGCGTAATTTTTTCAAACTTCCATTAGTCTGCCAGTAGGCCTACATTTATACCAGTACCCTTAAAACTTGGAAAAAAATCTTGCTGTTCCTAGATCCTCTAGCTTATATAGTTTAAGAATCATAAACAAGATAATCGACAGCAGCGCTTTTGAAAATCGATTTTTTTCCGCTCTGGCCTCCTAGACTTTTTGCTACTTCGTTCCAAAATGCCTGCATTTCTTCCTTGTGACTCCTACGGTATCCACTCGCAATATCATCCTTCGATGTCATTTGCACTCGAGTCAATAATGTTACCCTAGAACCTAAGATCTTAAGGTTCCTTTGGTTTAAGTATAAAATAAAATTAAACAAAAAAATAAAAAACTAGCAATTTTCTGTGGCAAAATTGTACTGCATTACATTATGTATTCAATTCTGAAAAACTGAATCATTTTAGTTTTACGGGTTGTTAAATTCTGTTGGGAGGTAATTCCATGAAGAATACTTGATTCCAAACTCCGATTACCTTTTTTAAACTTTTTGTAGGGACTTTTTACTTTTAACACGGTTTTTTTTCCTAAATTTACTTTAGAAAATCGATGGCATGTTGTAAGCTCCTGTTCATTAATAGAGCAACAACTATTATTTCTTTAAATTCGGACACATTTTATTGTTACAAATAAAATTGACAATAACTTTTCAAAGATTTGTAAGTTTACACATACATATATACGTCTGTTAATAATACGATAAGAATGACATATTTGAGACAAAAAATATTAAAAAATAAATTAAATATCTTTTAGTTCTTTTAAACTTACAACAAATAAATATTTTATAAAATTTTAAAGATTCTTAAGAGCACAGTGGGTTATATATATATATATATATATATATATATATATTGATAATATATATTAGTAATATCAAGATGTTTTTGCCAACCCATTTTACTGACTCCAATAGTTAAACAATTCCAAATTACTATCGTTGATGATGAAGAACTAATCATTGGAATATTTTACTTATTAATTAGTTGTTTCTGTTACCAACTAATTGCAGTACATATAAGAATATGCGAACAATATCCATGTAAAGATTTAAAGCAGCAAATATATACTCCTCAGGACTAACGCTGTATTTGTGATCGCCGCCCATCATAATTTGTGTATCATAGATCAGAAAGACACATGCCAAAAGAGCACCAAAGCAGGCATAAATAGTTTGAACAATGTGGGCACGCCAAAACATCGCAACAATACCGAATATCAACAGACAAACCAAGGCAGCGAGTAGAAAACCACCCCAGGCAGTGAAATCATATTTAGTTTGGAAAGCAAATATAGTTAGTGCTAAACATAGAATGGCTGTTATTCCAACAGCCAAAAATACCTGAAAAAGAAATGATTAATCTTGAACTTATTTGGGAAACAATTTGTACTTACAGATTCAGCATTATATCGACCAGCTATTGCACCAACTAGGAATGACTCGGCAGCCGTAAATATACTTAAGCAAATAAAATTAGTAGGGAATGTACGACGTGCTGACTCACAGCATGCCATTGCAACTACCACAACTAATGTAACAATACATGCAGCCAATACCAAACCAGGATTTTTTTGTGAAAATTCCAGAGTTGGCTTGTGAAATAAAAATAAAGCAACTACGCCAAATGTAAACAGTAATTGACCCTGAAACAAGAAATGTTGAAATTAATGAATATCATAAATTCTATTTAAAATTAAACTACATATTTAATTACTGAATTTTATATATTTTAACTAGGTCTAGGATAGAAAATATCATGGCGTGGAAAATCTCAAGCAGTTTATATAAATAATTAATTTAGTCGCTAGTTGAATGTAATGGGTTTTTCTAGTTCCCTAGAAATTTGTTTAGCATTATCCATATCTACATATTTAGTGGCTAGTGTTTGTCTGTTGGTTAATACGAAGTCACCACTTCCAACTAAGAAAAAGATTTTATTACAATTAAATAGTCGAAAAATAAATATTATTTTACATACAAAGCGGTAACGCACTTAATTTTTTTTTTGACGAATCTTTAAAAAAAATAGTTTCATATCAAACTCTTTCCAATGAATACTTAGAACTCAAAGATAATTTTCAAACGCCGTATATCATTATTAAAATTAATAATTATATTAAAATCATTAACGATATTAAAATCATCTATACATATAATAAAATAGTAATTCATTTCCTGTCTGTCTGTGTACGCGTCACGTAAAAAATACTTGATGGATTTGAAAAAAAATTGTGAGGAGATACCTTTGTATCCTGCTTCCAATATAGGATATTTTTTTCTGCAAATTTATTTTATTTCGAAGAGAAAGTGAAGAAAAAGCTGTGAAAGTACGCAGTTATTTTAGTAAGGATGAGACCTTTGATATAAAATTAAAGTAAATACATAAACCATAACTGAAACACTATTCGATAGGCATAGCTTAAGGTGGCAGTTATTTTAGTAAGGATGAAAACCTTTATATAAAGTAAAGTAACGGTCTTTGGTGTGGATTGCTTTCAAAGCAAAAAAAATATTGCAATGGCGCTGACGAAGTGGCGGGCACAGCTAGTTAACTACCTATATTTTTATACTATTTTCACATGTACATGTGTGCAATATTATTACCAATTAAGTCAACCTTATTACGAATCTATTGTTATCTTTAATTTAATACAATATTATTGCAGCCTAAGTCGACCACGACAACCGAACCCGCTACCACGAAGACTATTAGACTTGTGCTCTATCAATTAGTATATGAAGACTATACAAAAACTAATGGAAGCATGGTTTTATATTTAAAAATGAAAACACATATTGATAAACCCATATTGCAAGTAGTTTTCGATTGCTTGGGCTTGAACGTCATGACAACTCGATTTCGCTCGCTTAAACAATTGTTCCACAAACTAAGTTTTATTCTAAATTTCTTCGTAAATTTATTTTGAGTTTGAGCAGTTTGAGTTGAAAACTAACTCTGGAAGTTTGTAATATTACCAATTTTCTTTCAAGAACAAGAACAATCCGTAAATTTCCTTCTTTCCAAATCAATATAACTTTTGCATATTTCAAAAGTCCCTAAGCACCGAACATCCGGAGATGTTTAACAATTGACCCCGACCACCCATTTTAATAATTCTGTTTACTAATTTTGACTGAAGAATATGTATGTATTTGGAAAACTGTTGTTTTACAATTAAAAATAGATTTTTTATTTTTCCAAGAAAATTTTACATTTCCAAAGAATTTCATCACAAAAGCAGTTAGCAAGAGAACTACATATTCATACAAACATACTATTCGTTTTTAATTACAACTGATTGCGCGTTTCCTTACCATTAAAATGAGGTAGACTTTACGTAAGAAACCCTTCCGTACGCTGGCTTCATTAAATGAAAAATTCTTAGGTTCCAAATCCTCGGGGTCCAAAAAACCGCCACTACCTGGTGATGATACATTGTCAGTGGGCGGGCTCGGTTTCCAGCCAAAGGCTTGAGCTTTAATTTAATTAAAAAAAATATTCATAAGTACAATATTTCAAATTAATATATATATACATATGTATAGCGATTTTTATTGTAACCTATTATTATTGGAAATTAATAATTATTTTGTATCCCACCAGAGATTATAAATTTTGCTGTGCTTTATAAGTTTTATCTTCTTAATTTTCACCCTTTCCATTTCAGTCGACCGATCATTATTTTGTACTAAAATTTATACTTACTTGGTGGTGGTCCTGGTGGATAACCGGGCTGATCAGGATAGGGTGGTTGTTGTGAATATCCTTGTGTATTCATTTTTATTGTTTATTAATTTCTATTATTAATTACAAAAAACTTGCGAAAAAATAAATCTGCAGTCGACAATTCTGTGCTTTCTTTTCTTTCAATCCACTTAAAATGCGTTTTTGTTCCACACATTATTATTTTTGTTCTATAGTGTACCAGAGTGAGAGAAATAGAAACACTAGTCAACGAGAAACAGGGCTGGGAATATTTGCTTATTGTTCTTTTTGATAATTACAGTACTATAGTAACATTAATTAATTTATACAATACTAAAAAGTAAACAAATTTAAATAATATTATCACTGAAAATTTAAAACGCTGTAAAAATTGTGCCAAGAAGAAAAAACGTAATTTTCCCACCTATACTTTTTTGTAAAATATAACCGTAAAATCGTCAATATTAATGTTTATCTTCAAATTTGTAAATTAGTTTTTAATATTTACAGGGAATTTCTGTGGTGATTTCGATATTTAAATATACTGGTTAAAAATCACAAAAGAATTTATAGTGGAACAAAATTTAAAAATTAAATTTAGCGTAAATTTTATCAAAAAACATAAACAGCATTGTTGAAAACACGTTAAACAGCATATTAGCGGTATTCAGTGTTTAATACAAATAGTCTTGGAAAGTGTAAATGCGTTATATCATTCAAATTTCACAAAAAAGCTATGATATTATACACTTGCACTTTTGCAAGACCATTTGCATCGAACACTGAACTCCGCTATTGTTTTGATTTTTCTAAACATATTTGTCACATTCTAAATTATCTATGTACATGAAAAATTGCACAATTATAACGCTAGTGTTAAGGTCTTTGTAGGAATTTCACAAACTACATTTTTTTTATAAATAACTAACATTCTTTTTTATTCATCGTTTTTCTTTTAGGTGCTCAATCAAACGGTTGCAAATACAATAAAAAGCCCCAATACCGCTACTCCGGTTGCCATAGTTATGACACGTCAGCTTTTAATATTGTTCTAGGATTAACATGGCATCTAGATGACACAAAATATTCACTGCCAAGTAAAAATTATATATTTTATAAGGAAACGTTGGAACAAGCCACAAAAATTCTCGAAAATCGGAGACGTAATAGCAGTGAAACATCCGAACATCCTTTTACAGAAGAATGAAACCTTAAAATCTGATCAAATACAACAAACACATCATTATCATTTAACCTTAAAGCTTAAGAATTTTCTAAGTTAAAATATACAACTTAGTTTATTTTGTACGAAAGGAACTTGTTAAATTAACAAATTATGCGTAAATTAAATTACGCAGGAGAGGTTAAAGAACCACTTTATACTTAAATGCAAATTAATTTATAAAACAAAAGGCGTCTAATATCTTCTCATCTTTACTTCAAAACAATAACACTTACATTTTCATTTTTCAAATATTAGTTTTATAATAAAACACCTTAGAGAAAATTTAAATTAATTTAATTTAAAATAACATAAAAATGCATATAAAAGAGAGAATATCATTATAAGACGTAAACCCTTAAAGCTTAATTCTAACTTACAATGCATAAATTTAGAAAATATTTAAATACGAATAATTGAAAGAATTCAAATATTTTTAAAAACAAGTAGAACTTTAAGTGCATCGGTAATATTTCTATTATTTTTTTATATAAATATTTTGTTCTTTTTCCTAGCGTAGGAATTAAGAGGATGTTCAAGCTTTGCTTGAATAATTTGTTAAAACTTTATTTTGTTGGATTTTTTATTTAATAAAAGAAAATATTTAATTTTTATAATTATAGAAAAAGATGCATAAAAATGAAAGTGATTTAGAATATTAAGCATAAAATGTGATTTTAATTTAAATAATTTTTCATTTTTTTTTTTTTTTTTTGTTATTTTAAGTAAAACGTTTTTGCAAAATTTGTATTTGCAAAGTGTAGTGAAAAAAAAAATAATAAAAACGAAAGTATTATATTTCAGCTTAATTTTGAATGACAGCTGTAGCTTTTTCTCTTCTTTAAAATGAAACTGAAATGAGAAGTCAACATTAATAGCTTAAAAAATAATAAATAAAAGAAAATTATTGCATACTACACAAAAGTCTTTGTTATTGAATCTTTTTACATCAAAATAAGTCTATATCTGCATTAATACAAAACGAATTTGCGCCAATTTTTGTTTGTTTGTGTTTAAACACTGTTTTTAGTGTTAAAAACTATTATTTTTAGTTCAGATCACTTTACTAAACTAAGTCTTTTAGATCATTTGCTTTCATATAAAAATTTCAAGAGTCTACCCATTACAATTCCAGAGATAGACGGCGTTGACAGACGGACAGGCATATTGTACGTGTTTACCCTGTGGGCACGGAACCCTAAAAATAAGAGTTTTTACTACCATAATTTCTCATATGATCTTGGAGTGTATTTCTACAAAATTCTTATATTGTAGCTTATTTATTTTTTACATACGTATACCTAGTTCTTACGGCAACCTAAAATTCCAACTCAACTGCATACTAGCGAAATCTACCTTTTCATACTTTCAAGGTTTGAGCAAATTAATTTAAGTTAATCAAGGTACGTGCATAAAATTAAATTGGAAAAATTAATTACTAATATTACAAGTTCATATATTTTCATAAAAAATACGCTACCCACGGCAAAATCAAAACGTTTTCTTCTAAACCAAAAGACCATAGGATTCAACGATAAATTTAGAATTGAGTCATGGATGGTGCTACATATTTAAATGAAATTATTACGTATTATGTTAATTTAATTATTTTAAATTTATTAATACTTAAAATTAATGAAAATACTTCAATATGTCAAATTTATCAATGCTGATAAATTTTCAAACAAAATTGAAGAATAAACCAATAATAATTAAAGTCGTTCGAAAAAAATAAATATAATATTATATACATATTTGTTTATTATGTTTTTTTTACTACTACTTGACATATTTATGGTAGGCGCAGTGAATTCCCATTTTGTTTAATAATATAATCTTGTGTAGGGTTTCCCGGGATACGGGAACAAAATATTCGCATTCCCGGGATTCCCTAGAATAAACGCTCTTAAAGAAAGAAACCTTTTTGACCGAAAAAACAGAATTTAATTTTATGTTTTATTAAAACATAAAAAAGAACACAAACAACGACTAAATATTAGTATTATATTATTGAAAAACTTTTAAACAATTCAGGTGACAAAAACAACAAGATATCACAAATATTAATAAATACAGGAAAAAATTTCAATAATTATTTTTTACAAAATATGATTTTAGGAACAGTTAGTGCGTTTAACAAATCACTGGATTTCTTTTCCTTGCCGTCAACTGCTAGTTGACGGTTCTACAGATTCGAGTGGCTTGAATAATCTGTTGAACAATTGTGCTGAATAAAGTTTTATGACATTTTGTTGTACATTAGCAATTTCACCACTTTCTAAATACTTAAGTATAGCAATTTGTTTTTCTTTTCAACCATCGTTTTTAACCGAATTAATAGCCAGAAGCTACTCGTGCAGGGTCTGAATAATAACATCTGCTATTAATAAATTTGTGCCCTGCGGCTCAAGGCCTCTAATGCAACTTTATTCTGATTTAAAATGGCCACTAAATTTTCTAAATAAAATCTGAATAAATTTTTCAACCCCCAACTCTGCCCAATTGAACTCTCTTAGAGTTTTTTAATTGCGTTCTTCGATTTAAGAAACGATTGAATCATTTCAACTATAGTTATCTTGTTTTTACATTATGATTTAATTCATGATGAATAACTCTTTGCCATATTCTTATTTCTTATATTTCTCGAGACATTCTGTCTTGCACCATCTATAGCATATTTGTAAGTTTCTAATTCATATTAAATAAAATATTATATGAATTTTATTTGAACTATTTTTGAATTAATAAATTAATTATTTAGGCTTAAGTTCTTAATTATATAGAGATAAGGAAAAAGATACTAGCAAAGCCGAATGCATTTTCTAGACAGCTACGTCCGTCATCAGTGCTCTTCGTATCTATCTACCCGGAAGTTTCAATTGTAATTAATTTTCTATTTAATCAAACTCATCAAAGAAATAGAATATGAGAAATTTTAATTTTACATTATATTTCATAGGAGATAGAGCTTTTTGAAATTGTTTTACACTTTTAAACACTATATCTTTTTACCAAGCAAACATTTTTCTTTATTTTTATTCTCTTTATATATTTTCTTTTTTTTATTTATTTATTTATTTATTTATTTAATCAATGTTACACAAAAACCGAGCCCAGAGGACCATATATGGTTTAAAAATACAACTCAAAACATACTACTTAACAAACAAATAAAAGAATATACATATATAATATCTAAACATAGTTAAGTATATATATTTTTTTTTAATATAAAAAAAAATAATTTTAATTCAAAAATAAAATGACAATTGAAATAATTTAAATGTAAAAAAGATAAAGGGTACCGGGTAGAAATATTAACAATAATATAAACAATCTTAATAACATTTGTGGTATAAGCCATAATAAAATAGTCCAAGAAATAAACTTACATCTTACATTCCTCTGAATGTGCTTCAACAATCTACGTTTGTAAGTAGAACTAGAAAACTCAAAGGATTTTAAATTTTCTGGTAATTTATTGAAAATTCGTACAACTCTTACATGAAAAGATCTTTCCACTAGGGAAGTTAGCTTAGGAATCAAAATTTGACAATTGCGTGTAGATCGACTAAATGAAAAAAATGAAAGCAAATGTTCAATAGTTCCCCTTTTAAACATATTGTAAAAGGAGAGCAAAAGCCGTATTTTCACATAATTACCAAATGAACAGCCCAAAAACATCGCCACATACATTGATACATGATTTCAAAGTCTTTTATTCCTAGACGTAGCTGTCTAGAAAATGGATTCTGCTTTGCTGGTATCTAATTTTTCTTTATCTCTTTATAATCAAGAACTTAAGCCTAAATAATTAATTTATTAATTAAATAAAATATTTTTGAAATTTGTTTTAGAACAAATTTCTTATACAAATATTGTTGTAAATTTTTAAAATATAGGCATAAAAATATTACAATTTTAAAAATGCTTTAATTCAGCACAATAACAATCATATATTTGGGTGAAAGCAAAAGAAATGCTTATTTAAAAATAACCGCTGAGTTTTCTTTAAAGTGCACAAGATTTTAAATTTCCAGTTTCCCGGGAAATTAGAAAAAATTTTCCCGGGAAATTGTTAATAGGTTTTCCCAGGAATTCCCGTTTCCCAAACCCTAGTCTTGGGTCACTTTGTTGTTAGTCAGGCAACTCGGTTTACAAATAAGATCCACAAAGGCAAAAGGAAATGTCAATATCAGCTGTCAAATTTATATTTCACATAAGTTTAAAAAAAAATTAAAAAATATACGGATTTAAAAATTCTTAATTTTAGTTAAATAAACAGTTGAATAAAAACAGATTTTGTGTAACAAAAATAATAAAAATGCAATTGCGTGCTATAAATCATTTCAGAAACTCTTGGCAAAGGTAAGTAGTAGAGCATGAAAGACAATGTTAAAGAACTGCCGCATTTTACAACAATTATTGAATAACCTAAAACATGATGTTATTTATTTATAAAATATAGTGTGTTTCGGCGATTTGCAACAAAAATATCCTCTCCGAGCATAGAAGAGATAGGCAGCGGTACTGGTATTGGCAACATTACCGGCGGTTTGCGAAAAAACGTTGATGGACTTTATACAGTGAATGAACCCTCTACTAAAGTGGTCACAACATTGCCCCCTTTAACACAGTCTATTCCAAATTTACCTGAAGTTGAATATGCCAAACCCCTTTTGGAAAGTAATTTGACAAAAGTAACTACACTGCCTAATGGTTTGAGGGTGGCTTCGGAACCACGTTTTGGTCAGTTTTGCACAGTTGGTTTGGTCATTGATTCGGGACCACGTTATGAAGTTACTTATCCTAGTGGTGTTTCACATTTTCTGGAAAAGTTAGCATTTAATGTAAGTAATCCTGTTTCGTTTCTCAAACAAATTTTACAATGATAAGGCGCTTTATTTTCTACAGTCCACTTTAAATTTCCCCAATAAAGATGCAATTTTAAAAGAACTAGAGAAAAATGGTGGCATATGTGATTGTCAAAGTTCTCGTGATACTCTTATTTACGCTGCTAGCATTGATAGTCGTGCCATTGAATCTGTTACTCGCCTTTTGGCCGATGTTACCTTAAGGCCAACTTTGAATGAGGAGGAAGTATTTTTAGCCAGGCGCGCTATACAATTTGAATTGGAAACTTTAGGCATGCGACCCGAACAGGAACCTATACTTATGGATATGATTCATGCTGCTGCCTATAGAGAAAATACATTGGGTTTACCAAAATTGTGTCCCCCAGAAAATCTAGACACCATCAATCGTGACTTATTGATGAATTATTTGAAGTATCATCATACGCCTGAAAGGATGGTCATAGCAGGTGTTGGTGTAAGTTTTAAAATTTTTTATTTTCATTATTTATTTATTTTCAAGTTTTAGATACATAATTAATTATGTAAATAAAAGGAAAAAAGAGGTACTAACAACAGGAGTTTTCGACGTTAAACAAAAAAATTGCTTAAATAAGATTATATATAATACAGTGTTTAAGAATTACATTTGTAGTATTTATATTATTAACGGTGATTGTCTTCAATATTTTAATATTGGTTATCAAAAACAATGCCACCTATGCAATAACAATATGTCTATGACTATTAATCACTTAATTTTCCAATGCCACTACATCAAACAAGCCCAAATCCATTTACTCAAAATATGTTTATTTTTATTATTTTAATTCTGAATAAGAAAATAGGATTAAGGAAAGACATATTTAATCGTTCGATTATTACAGCGGAATTCACTGTTTGCTTTGTGGAACTTTTACATCTTGTAGGTTTGGTAAATATTGATAAACAACAATATTTTAAATTTACCAAAGCTACAAGGTGTAAAAGCTCTACAATAGCAAACCGTGAATTCCACTAATAAAATTAAATAAAATATTAAATTTTTTTTATCACATTTTCATTCTAGGTCGACCACGATACTCTAGTACATAATGTTAAACGTTTCTTTGTTGAAGATCCTGCTATATGGGACAAAGAACAAATACTTGGAACTGGTGCCCAGGAGGTTGATAAATCGATCGCTCAATATACCGGTGGTCTTGTAAAAGAAGAATGTGAAATACCTATTTATGCTGCAGCAGGTCTTCCGGAGTTAGCTCATGTTGTGATTGGTCTTGAGGGTTGTTCCCATCAAGATCCCGATTTTGTAGCTTTGTGTGTACTTAACATTATGATGGGAGGTGGTGGGTCATTTTCGGCGGGCGGCCCTGGCAAAGGAATGTATTCTCGTCTCTATACAAAGGTGCTAAATCGTTACCATTGGATGTACAGTGCCACTGCTTACAATCATGCTTATGCTGACACTGGTTTATTCTGTATACATGCTAGTGCCCCGCCAAACAATGTACGTGATATGGTCGAAGTAGTGACAAAAGAGTTAGTCAATATGACGTCAAATCCCGAACGTGAGGAATTAAGTCGTTCAAAAATTCAACTACAATCGATGTTGTTAATGAACTTGGAGTCACGTCCCGTGGTATTCGAAGATGTTGGGCGTCAAGTATTGGCAACTGGACACCGGAAGAGACCTGAACATTTTATAAACGAAATTGGTAGGGTAGTTACATATATGTTTCTTTAATTTCAACTTCGATTTCAATTTATTTTTTGTTTCTAATTTTCAGACAAAATAACAGCTAGTGATATACAAAGAGTGGCTAGACGTATTTTAGGTACTCCTGTATCATTGGCAGCCCGAGGTGATATCGCTAGTCTGCCTGATATTAAAGAAGTACAAAATGCTTTGCATCACGATGGCAAATTGAGCAGTCGTCGACTTTCGTTGTTTTAAATAAAAAAAAAAAAAAAAAACCCCAACTACTTCCCAAATTCCAAGGGAATACAACTGCAACACTTTTAAAAAGTGTTCTTTATATACTCCAGTTATAAGCACACAAAAATAATGCTTTTTCTTTTTTATGTATTTAGTTCATCAGGTAGTTGATGGAAATCGAATCGATTTAAAAACGAATAAAGTTGTGATGTGCTTAATATTTCGATTATGTACATATTTTAAAAATCTTTTTAAAAATTTGTGTTATTAGTTTTTAATAAACATTGACAAAATTTTTTTATATCGTCGTAACTTTACCTTACGGTCTGCATTTTGAATTAAATTATGTAAAAGATTCCTGAAAATGCTTGAAATTCATTACACCATTTCAAAGCAATCGTTTTGACATCGATAGATT
The DNA here is from genome assembly GCA_949628195.1 of Phasia obesa. Lineage (NCBI taxonomy): Eukaryota > Metazoa > Arthropoda > Insecta > Diptera > Tachinidae > Phasia > Phasia obesa. The sequence continues at coordinate 87,360,431 of OX451219.1, read as the reverse complement.
TCGATCACTTATCTGATTTTATTGGCAATTAAAAAATAGATATTTGGTTATTTTTTTTTTTTTTTTTTTATTATCTTTATATTCCACATCTGTTAGTATATTATTTGTGTTTTGTATAACTATTTTTCTAAATGCCATAAACACGTGAGGACTGTTTTCAAATTATGTATTAGATAAAAACGTATTGGGCGGTACGTATCTGATTTTTAAACCCCCCTTTACGTTGTTACGAAATTTGCTTACAGACCCTTAAATTGAGTTGTTTATTTTTAACGAAATTGAGCAAAAAATGTTACGTTTTCGAATTAAAATTTGAAATAAATAAATTAAAATGCAATTTCATTAAAAATCTATGATTCGGTGCGATCCCGTACTTCTTGGGAAAAGTTCGGTAAAATGAGAGTAAACAAAAATAAACTCGCTTAAGAGATAAAAATGCTCAAAAGTACGGGAACACTAAAAACAAACTTTATATCCCAAAACGTGATGTCAAAGTGATTTGTATTCATTCGTTCATAATAAAAATTAAAAACACAAATATTTTGTATGTATGACATTTTTTTAGCATATTTTAGAAGATTAATTTAATAATCTTTTTTGAAAAAACTTTTAAATAACATTTTTGCGAGCAAAAAAAAAAAAAGTTTGGACTGTTTTGTGCACTCAAAACTACACTCTTTTACACAATCTCGCAGTACGGGAACAGTTTTCGGTATAATTGGGATCCTTAGGGCTCGCAATGTTGAGTACGGCATCGCACCTATTAATGAAGAATTTTCTTTTTCATTAAAAAAATAAAAGAAGTACTAATTTTTATAGCTGTAGACTATAATAGTCTTTGTTGATTAAGGAAACAAATTTTGCTCCAAGTTACATTTTTATTTTTTGTTAAATATTTATAATATTTAACATAAAATATGTATGAAAACTAATTAGATATTTCACCGGGTTCCAAATCCGAAGAAGATGATATATCTTCAACCAAGTCTTTTAAATCGTTTAAAATCAAATTCTGCTTGTACGTTTTATCCTCACTCACTTCTGCTTCTTTTAAAGGTTCTACAGGTTTTTGAAAATCTTCATCTTCACTACTTACATCCTCACAATGAGTAGGAGGAATAATCGTTATTGGCTTTTGTAGATCCTTATTAGAGGAATCTTGTAAGCACGACCGTTTTGAAGGGGCACTATGCGAAGAACGTCTAGAGGTTTTCTTTCTTGGAGTATCAGTACTACCTACTGAGGTTAAACTTTCCGTATCTGAAATTTTATCACTTGAATATGCTAAAAGAGAAAAAAAAAACCAACAATAATTATTGAAATTTTTTGCCTCCGAAAACTGAGTCAATTTTGAGGTAAGTTGCTTACTTACATCTAATTTTCCTTTTATCAGTTCTTTGAATAATTTTCATAACATCATTATCGTGCTGCGTATCATTGCAATCGTCTGCATCGTCTTCTGGCAATTCATCACTGGATATATCTTCACGTTCACGGTATTGTTTGGGTAAATGTGATTCGTCCTCCATGGGTGCCGTGAACTTTGGTTTCTTCTCATCCTTTTGCGTATTTTCGTCCGTGTTTAATTCCCGACCCGTTTGTTTTTTGATGCTTTTCGCTATGACACGTTTCTGATGATCCAATTGCGGAAATAGATCACGAGAATTTTCCAAAGCTTGTTTAGCTGCATTCATTTCGGCCTGTTGTATTGAAGAGCCAGTAGCAGTGGCTAACCGTTTGTTTCGAAAATACACAGCAACTGTGTAAACTCGGGTATTAGTGGGACCTGAAGATTCTATAACTTTATACAAGGGAATATCTGGTTCGCCACCATCCATAGTACGCAAAGTGAGACAACATTGTTGCAACTTTGATTTAGGATCGTTCCAATCTTGATTCATGATAAACAATTGTAATCGGGGAAATAGACAGACATGACAAAATTGTTCACAGTACAGCAAACCTTTATCTACGTATAAGGAGCCCAAGAAAGCTTCCAACAAATCTGCTCTGTCCTTAGTCTTTAGCTCAGCTTTGGGATTAGAGTAAACGGCAAATTTGGTCATACCCAAATCATCGCAAACAACAGCCTGAGTTCGATTGTTGACCAAAGAAGAACGCAATAAAGACAAATGACCTTCATGATGTTCGGGAAAATGTCGATATAAATATTCCGAACATATTAATTGCAAAACAGTATCGCCAAGAAACTCTAAACGCTGGTTGGAGCCCAGCGTTAGATGGGTAAAACCTATAGAACGATCAGTAAATGCTCTGGCCAACAATCTTATGTGTTTGAATTGTATGCCAATTGAGTCTTCAAACTTTGTTAACTCCTGCAACATGGGATATGAACTTATGCAGTCTCTATCACCCAAAGGCTCCTGTTCTTGCAAAGGATGCTCTGGTAGATTCTTCCATATTTCCCTCAGTTGGTCATTTTCCATAAACAAGGCATTCATAAATACTTCATCTGCCACAGAAATGCCACCATCTAACAGCAGAGCACCCATTAGAGCTTCAAAACAATTGGCCATGGCATGGCGCAGCTCAAGTTCATGACACAAATCCGAACCATGAGCATACAACATGTATTCTTCCAAATGCAATTTCTTTGCCAAAAGGGCTAAATGTTGATTTTGCACTATGGCCGCTCTGTAGGTGGCCAAACCACCTTCTTCTAATTCGGGAAACATGAAAAATAGATGTATAGAGCTGAGAAATTCTACTACTGCATCACCCAAAAACTCCAATCTTTCGTTGTGAGTAATATTCGACATCGTTTCATATTCCTTGCCGAATCGTGACATAATGTTAATAAGGGTATTTATGCCTCTCTTGCGGGTATTCATATAGTGAATTTTACGATCTCCATATTCTGGCTGACGTATGCCACAGTTTGTTAATGAATTACGCGCATGATCGGGATTTGTGCCATAGTTTTCCTTGTAAGAAGGATGCGTTAAAGCCAATTGCAAAAGGTATCTAAAAAGAAACATTGTTCGGAAACACATAATTATACGAAGTGAGTGAAAACTCACCGATTTTTAAACTTATAACCAATATTCTTCTCCAATAAATCCAGAGACTTGTGAAATCTTAAATGCCCCGTTAAAACCGGAACTAACATGGCGTGCTGCACTATATCACACATTACACCTGTGCGATGGTAACCTTTTGAACTGACCGCCACGGTAACATTGCGTTTCATTCTACCCTGCGTGCGCATTTCCTGCAGGCGAGCCTCTTTTTCTTCCAGTTTTCGTTTATCCTTAAAAGAAGGTTTCGACATGTTGGCCATTAAATGACGGAATTTAACGTACTCTCTCCAAGCTTTCTGATATTCCGGATTGCCGGCATAACTTAATTGTGGCGGTCTTATTCCAAAATGAACTATGGCCGGGTAACAAATACCACTCTCAGCATCATAACATTCTGGCAAATCACTTACATTACGATCTAACTGATCTACACGGACAGACGATGGTTTATAACCCGGTTTTGTAGCCAACATGCCCTTAAAATTATCAACGGAGTCTTGCCATTCAGTTTGGGGTATATGATTTAAATTCTGCAATCTTGGTGGATCGACCAAAGGGCCAGCATTGTCCAGTAAATATTTCAGTACTTCACACATGGCCAATACTTCTTTCCCATTATCGGGTAAATCGCGTACAAAGCGAGGCAAAAAATGGAATGCTGGGCAGCTATCGGTAGCAATATTGCCATCAATATTTGGTAGTAAGGAAAAATCAACCAGTTCCAATAGTTCGTGGAAGAGATATTTAGCTAAAAAAATGGAGATATGAAAATGTTATGAAATGTCATAAAAAACAATTCTATATTCGCAAAACTTTGAAATGTATAAAAAATCAGAAAAATTTATAATTTAACTAAAAATAAAATCACAAAAATATTTATGTTCGAATAAGTTTCGAAATTATGTTCATAATTTGAAAGAGCTTAAATAAATGTTTCATTCAAAAGTGTTCATTTTTATAATATAAAGTGGGGAGCAATAATGTCATTATAAATGATTTGTTTTTGCATTTGGTGCAATATTTTTGTTCCTCTCATAACATCAAGAGCCTCCCTTCTGCCGACTTATTTATCTCAAGATCGGCATAACAATAATCCATTAAAAAAAAAATTAGCGTTTGTACTGGCGATTTCATCCAAAACTTTTTTAAATACGTCAGCGATCAGTGGCTAGAAACTATAATAAATAAAAGCAAAAAGTGTGAAAATTGGTCACAGTTGGTAATAGTGAGAATTTCCGGATGAGATTAAAATCCGAACTATTGTCCACTCGAAACACAGTCCATGTAACGCAAACCGAAAAGCTCGGAGCAGGCTATATTACGATTTTCGTATGTATTGTATAAGAAAAAGTGGACCCAAAATGCCGATTATAATGAAAACAATCGTTTCATTTACATGTCTTAAATGTACCAATCCATGCAAAAATAAAATTAAAAATGTTGGTCTAAATAAAAATAACATCTCATGCTGATTTTAGAGACTCAATTAACATCGAATAGCTTTTTTAAACTCAGGCGCTATATATACGATACTAATGACCCTCGTAGTAGAGCATGTGGTGAATCGCCAATACTGTTATAGGCCCGAATCGAACACTATTTACTGTGCGATTTTTGTGAGGATTACAGCAGATATATCTGTCTAGAAGAATTTTATCGAAAATTTGTTATTTATTCGATTGATTCACAAGCTAGCTTTCCGGTATTAGCGACTCAGTACATCCATTTTTACAAATCACACAGTAGCTGCCTATTAACAAAAAGGCTCTGAATGTAAAAAAATACCTGATATTACTGATTTTGTCGTGTTTAAAGTATTTCAAGAGAAATTATTAAAAATTAAGAACCACTACAATCATTCTCAGATAGTTACTGGAATCCCGAAGAAAAGCATTCCTGAAAAATTACCTGGAAGCACTACATAATCGGATTATTCATTATGGCGTGCATGTAGAACCTTAAAATATAAAATAGTTAAAAAGGCCATTGGATATGAAAATACTGCTCTGCCCTTGTCGAAATTTCTCAAGCATTAGAACGTATAAGTTAAAGCTGAATTTGCTCCTAAACTTTTATAAGCTGTTAGAAAATTATTTAACTGGTCGAAAGTTCATACTGAAAGGAGATTTTTTAAGCTGTACTCAGCCAATTAAAGCCTGGGTTCCCATGGTAGTATACTGGAACCCATTTTATACTTAAGCATTCAGAAAAATTGTTACATCTTGATCGGCACCCTACTTCGAAAAACCATATAAAATTAAAATTAATAGAAATAAAGTTAAAAACAGTTCAACAAAATGGCTTATTGGGAGAAACTCTACCCTCAGCTTAAATTCCAAACTACAACCGTAAAAGTCGATCCAATATAGTGTTGTGAAATTTAATTACGGAGCAATGTAGAACAAATTTAGAGGCGTCAAAATATGACTACGACTGATCACAGTTGCTCCCTAGGCTAACTATTTAAGGAAGTTTGAAACGCATCCAAATCCGTAGGGATGTAGTTTTTAATTTTAATCTTAAGGAACAACAATGAGGACAAAAATTGTTGTACATTATATTTAAAACAATTGACTTAATTTCCGCCGCACTGTAATATGGAATTTAAAAACAATAAAAACTATTGAATATTTTAAATTTATTTCTAAAGGTAAATAACATTTCACTTAAAATAAGTTCGAAATAAACTCTTTTTCGAAATTATTTAAATATAATTTTGCTTGGATATTTTTGATACAAAAGTTTTAAACCTTTAATTCAATTTCAATACTTACAAAACAAGTCCAATTCTCGTACAGTAAAATTCTCTGGCATTTTTTCGGGTACATACAATATCGTATACTCGATATTAAAACGTATTACCTTGCATGTTGGCAAATCCATAAGGGGAAAGTGTGAGAGTAATGAGAAACCCTCAAAAAGGAATTCATGTTCATCGTGCTTAATAATAGTGGGAGTTTTGGTAAGAAAATTTGTAGGCGGTGAAATGGTTATACGATAATGATGCAATTTATGTGCATTATTAGAATTAAGTTCACATTTTGGATAACCATTCTCTCCCGGATAGATACCATGGCGTATACCCACACGGCGGGACTTAACAGAACAACGACACAGTGGCCCATCGTTCATTTCGCCATGTTCATTATGCCACAAATCAGCATGTATCCGATAGGGATGTTGTAATTTGCGTGACAATTCCTCCATACAGTTGTCTTGCTCCAATTTAAATTCTTCATTATCCGACGAATCACTGTCGGAGGAAGTGCAACCTTCAGATTTATGTTTGCAGACGCGTCGACGTGTTTGTCTAGGTGGTGGTTTGTATGGTGGCAATGTAGCTCGTATAGAATCACCCCTTTTAATTAGCTTTTCCTCAAAAAGTTGACATAACATTTCCAACCGTGTAGTACTCTCCACTTCATGCACATTATTTGTGCGTTTGTAGTAGGGATCAGCCGGAGATGAACGCACCCACACTTCGCGACTTTCTTCATCCATTTCAGCCAATTCATCCATTTTACGTTGAATTTCTTCCGAAGTTTCACAGTAATTAGAACGCCAATTTCTTAGCAAACGGTCACGTTCTGACTCCGATTTAGGAGGACGTTCCTCGCGTTGTCGATGGCGATTTCCATAATAATTTTTTTCAGATCTGCCGCTATCAGTATGAGAGGACGAAGAAGTATATACTTTATCATTATATTGATCTAACTTGCTGTAAGTGTAGGATGAATACCTCGAAGCGTAATCACCTCTAGGACGTGAAGAAGTATAACGATGGTTATAGGAGCCATGATGGTTTTGTGGATAATAGTTAACATCATATTCATATTGATAACCAGTTTGCTGATAATCGTACAATGCATTAGATGTGTTGATATAACCAGGTGTGTGCGTAGGCGGAGGGGGATGTGGATAAATAGACGAAGGTCTGTGGTAATTAACATGCATTGCAGTTTCGCCACTAACCGGCTTGTAAGAGCTTGAGCTGCTATAACTTCCTATATATTTAGTTGTGCTCGAGCCTTTGTCAAATTTGTCATTTTCGGCTGAGTGTGTTGGTGCATCTGTATTAGATGCCTGTCCAGTCGGTTGTCTGTACGAATGTTTCAGTGCAACATTTTCATTACCAGGTGGTGGTGGAGGAGGAGGTGGCGGTAAATTACACACATAATTATAAAGATTTTCCGAATCAGGAGGCAAGGGCGGAGCCGCAATAGCTGAATCATTTTTTATATTTGGGATTGAACTTACCCCAGGAATTGGAGGCGCCGTATAAGTGGATGTAGTTGTGGGTACTTGAGGTGGTGGATAGTAATAATAGTTTGGTACGGTATCGTAATCTTTGTTTTGCTGAGGATAACTCATTGTTCCAAGTTTTTCAAAAACTCGACTGAATTTAGCGACAAATGAAAAATTTGTACATCTGAGAAGAAAAATTATATTAATGGCACTTTTTTGTTTACAATTCTAAACTAGTGGTGGTAGGAAGTCGATTTGCAAATCGATATACCGATAAGTTGATAAATGCACACAACATTTGGTTTTCACATGTAGAGGGCGGTTGGTAGTAACGTTTAATTAAATTGCATTATTTGAGTAACAAAATTAATAATGAATAAAAAATGGGACTTAAGGCCGGGGCACGTAAAATTCGCCATATGTAGCGTTTGGGAAACGGGAATTCCCGGTAAAAGCAATAAAACAAACGGGAAATTTTAAATCATGAGCACTTTAAAGAAAATTCAGTGGTTATTATATTTAAATAAGCATTTCTTTTGCAATCACACAAATATTTGATCGTTATTGTGCTGAATTAAAGCATTTTTAAAATTGTGATATGTTTATGCCCATATTCATAATAAATAAAACCTACTTAAAATGTATTTTAGAACAATATTTGTATAAGAAATTTGTTCTAAAACAAAATTCAAATAGGTATACATGTTTTATTTATTATGGATTAGAAACTTATAAATATGTTATAGGTGATGCACGACAAATTGTAAAAAAAAAAATTAAAAAAACGTCCTCTAAAAACAGCATGTGTCGAGAAATATTAGAATCAAGAATATGACAAGAGTCGCATTTAATTAATTTATTTATTTATTATTAAAGATTTTCTAATACAACAAGACGCGTGGTCTTATAAATTACAGTATTAGAATCAGACAGGTCAATGTAAAGTTAAACGAAAGTTAAAGAAAAATTTTAAATTAATTAGATTAGGTTAACAATATTAATAGAAAAAAAAAAGAAACAAGTTTACATTGTTAATAACAGTATAAAAAATACAATTAAATACATAATTATTAAGTAGTCTATTATATAAACAATAGCAAAATAAATACAATTAGGTATATAATTATAAGCAGTCTATTATTTAAAAATTAAAAATTAATATAATTTTATGTAAGGAGAAAAATCCAAAATTAAGTAATTTTAGTCACTTAAATATTCTTTAAGCAATTTCCTAAACCTTATTGCATTGGTTGTGTTTTGAAGATGGGAAGGAAGTTGATGTAAAAACAAGATAACTATGGTTGAAATGATTCAATCGTTTCTGAAATCGAAGAAGGCAGTTAAAAAAACTCTAAAATAGTGCAATTGCGCAGAGTTGTGGGTTGAAGAAATTATTCAAATTTTAGAAAATTTAGTGGCCATTTTAAATCAGATTAAAGTTGCATTAATTCGACTCTTTCAAAAACGAAAAGAAACATAAATGAACGAAGGGATGATAAAACGTTTGCGATACTTAAGTATTTAAAAAGTGGTGAAATTGCTAATGTACAAAAAAAAATGTCACAAAACTTTATTCCGTGTGGAGTTGTCGATCTCCCATCGGACGCGTCCCCAGGTGGCGGATAGGGGGGCGAGTCGTGTTATATCTCCTGCGATACACCACCATAATGGTCGGATGATGTATGACGGGGCTCGGGTAGAGCCTGGGCTCTGTGGATTCTGCTCTACAGTTGCACAGGGTCTGGGCACTACAAGGTTGGGCTAATCAGCCCGTTTTTTTCTGGGATCTCTTGGGCATGGAAACCATCCACTCATAATGGTGCCATGTGTAGGAGATCTCAGAATGCCAGTCATCCCCCTGGATACATTGAACAAATGGTTTAGGGGAGTGACTTGCATCTTTAAACGGTCAGCTGATTAGTTCAACCCGCGGACCAAAATTGACCCACTTGTAAGATTAAGGTGAAGGTAGCAGTGCCGAGAATCTGAGTGGCTAGTTAGTGGTAAAAGAGGACTAGTCTTTAACAGCTCCCCTCGACGCCAAGGCACGGGTCGGGTGTAAAAAATTAGTTGCCTAGTCCATGTACGCCGTCCCTGCATGGATTGTCTAACCCCTTACGCGCTTACTCGTGGGAACAAAAATGAAAAACTTAAATAAAAACAAAAAGAACAATACAGAAAACGAAAAGAACAATAATAATAACAAAAACAAACAAGAACAAAAAATCGCTGAAGGTGGGCAGGGGAAACCCTTGCCTGCTGAATGCAGTGGGGTCCCAACAGACCAACATAAACCGGCTGTTGCGGACAACTCAAATGCAGGAGACCAGCAGGGGAAACCTGAGCTGGCCAAATGCAATGAACACCCAGCTACAACTTCAGCTGTGGTTAACTCTAACGAGGTACCTCTCGACTTTTCAGTCGGTACCTCGAAGGCCTATGCTGGTAATAAACCAGCAGTAATCCCTACTTCGGGTGCCACGGTTAAACCCGTGTGCAACCCTGCGGTAACTCTGCCAGCTGAACCTTCTGTCCAGGCAGCAAGTTCAGCCCAGGCACTCACTTGCGCCCAAACGGCAGTCGATGTAGCCTCCAAAGACCGCAAAAATCTGTCCAGAAAGGCCTTCATTGAAGGGCGTGCCGCCCAAAGATTGGTAAACAAACTCGGAAGTTTGCCCTCCGAAAAACTTTCAAAGGAAGAAAAATCTTCCCTTGCCTGGGCAAAAGCTCATTTAGCTGCTGCGGACAACCCCAATCTCGATGTCGATGTAGAAAGACCATCTACATCGACAGCGCCGAAGAGGCAACGGTCGGGAGAGGAGAAATCCCAGCAGCAAAATATCCAACCGGACACCAAACGTCCAAAAACTTCAGGCAGTAGCACTCAATCCAGAGTCGTCAATAGGCCTTACAGTGAGGTTGCTAAAGACCCACTGATAAGGGCTATTATCGACAAAAGCGTTTGTGACGGTGCTATCTCTCGCGAAAAGTGGAAGATGATCCGGATCAAGTTGCTGGAACAATATGCCAAATTTCTTGCCGACGAATCAAGTCAGGTACCCCAAAATGTGGATGCTGGCTGGTTCCAAGGCCATATCAAGCTGCTCTCATGCTCAAGTGAGGGTTCAGCTATTCAACTTAAGCAGGATGTTACGTCCCTAGGGGAAGTGTGGCCAGGTGCGAGATTGGACGTGGTTCCGGTAGGTGAAATCCCTCGCAGACCGAGATCCGTCGCAATCATACCTAGGGAACCTCACGACCCTGCGACGATTCTGGCGATCATCCGGAGAGGAAATCGTGACCTACCGACCAGCGACTGGAAAGTGGTGAAAGTTTCCGAACCGGTGGGTCTGACCAGAAAGGCGGTTGTCGTCCTTAATAAGGACTCTTTGTCACCACTTCGAAAGAAGCAAGGCAAAATATTTTATGGATACGACAGTATCAAGCTGAGCATCTATCGAGGTGATGACAAAACCAACCCCGAAACCTCCAGCGACAAACTGGTGGGGTCGCAAGGTAAAGGCGTGACTGAATGTATCAGCCGACAAACTATGGCCATAAACGAGGAGGTGAATGGCCCCGCGAACTCAGAGACTGCAGAGAGTTCTTAATCAGAATCATGTCTGGTTGGGGAGCTCTTTGAGCGTCTGGATGTTGCGGAGGACGAAGATGCGCTTCTGGAATCAGATCCAGAAGACATAGACGTCACTGTCATTTACGATCCCGACAACGATGGCGAAGGCGATTCAAGTTAACCTTCACCATTCCAAGGCAGCTTCTGCTGCATTAATTTTTCGCCTTATGGAACGAGGTGAAGATATAGCGTTAATCCAAGAGCCGTGGATCAATAGCGGCAAAATATGTGGACTTAACGCACTAGGCTACAAATTGATGTATGCAACAACAGCAGGTAACAATAACAAAAATATTAGAGCCTGTATTTTAGCAAAAGAACACCTCAATATCTTCATTTTATCTGATTACAGTGATGAAGATACGGTGACTGCAGTATGGGAGGATGCAAAATCAGCAGTGTGGATATCATCCACGTATATGCCACACGACCAAGCAGAATCCCCACCCAGCAGCCTGGTTAACAAAATGGCCAGAGCAGCAAAGGCGAAAGGCGTTCCTTTAATAATGGGCGCTGACGCAAATGCGCATCACCAAATCTGGGGTAGCTCCGACACAAACTACAGAGGTGAGTGTATCTTTGATTTTATACTTAAAAACAATCTAGAAATTGCGAATAGGGGGTCCGAACCTACCTTTGTTGTATCAAACAGACAGGAGGTTTTGGACATCACGCTAGTTAGCACACATCATGCACTTTTAATCGAGAATTGGAAAGTCTCAGATGACTGCTCCTTCTCCGACCCCCGCTACCTGGTCTTCACTATTAGTAGGAAGAAGGTTTCGACCACAGTCTATAAAAATAGACGCAGAACGAATTGGGAGGAACAAAGCGTGTTTCTCACGAACGTAATTACGCATCCCTACGAAATTAGGGACACTAAGCACATTGAAAATGCTGTGAGAACAATCACAGATGCCTTTAAAGACGCAACTGATAGGTCATGTAAACCATCGGTCCAGCGCGTTAATCGAAAACCACGATGGTGGTCTAAAGAAATAGCCGAATCCCGCAAGATTTGCCGCAGGCTTTTCAACGAAGCAAAGAGGACAGGAAACTGGTCACTCTACAAATCTTCGATGAATAAGTTCAAAAATCAGGTCAGAAATGCTAAACGTAAGTCATGGAAAGATTTTTGCAGTGGCATTGAAAATTTTTCTGAGACTAACAGACTGCGTAAAATATTGGTCAAACAAGCGCCTATTCCTGGATATATCCAAAAAACAGACGGCACATGGGCAACCAGTGCACAGGAATCACTGGAAGTCCTTATGGAAACCCACTTTCCAGGATGTCAATCCATTACGGAACGGCAAGACAATTCCGTCCAATCTAGCCTTGTACCTCATACCGTAATCATTGATGCGGATAGGTTGCAATGGGCTATTAAAAGTTTCCATCCATATAAGGCTCCAGGGCCGGATGGCATAATTCCCGCTGATCTTCAGAATAATCTGGATCTGGTAACACCATGGCTTTTAGCTATATATAAAGCCTGTCTATCCTGGTCTTACATTCCAGACCAATGGACAAAGTGTAATGTGATATTTATTCCCAAGGGAGGAAAAGTGTCACATGCGAGAGGATTTCAGACCAATAAGTCTAACATCCTTTCTTCTCAAAATACTAGACAGACTTATCGAAATCCACATAAGAATGACAATCGATAAGAATCTCCTTTCCCCGTCGCAACATGCTTACACAAAGGGCAAATCTGTTGAGACGGCGCTGCACTCGCTCGTGGGCTACATAGAGAAGTCCTTGGAGCATAAAAAATACACTATGGTGGCCTTCATGGATATTGAAGGAGCATTTAATAATATTAATCCGCTGGCAATAACTCAATCTCTCACGGAGGTTGGGGTTGACCATTCAATCATCAGGTTTATAACAAATCTGTTAGGTTATAGGGAAATATCATCCTCATTTGGTTTAGCTAAAGTCACCAAGATAGCAATAAGAGGCACCTCTCAAGGAGGGGTACTGTCTCCGTTGCTTTGGAATATAGCAATTAATAAGCTATTAATAAAATTGGATTCCATGTACTTCAAGACAATTGCATACGCAGATGATGTGGCGGTTGCAATTGCTGGAGCTCATGTTGATACAATGACACAAAGATTGGAAAAAGCATTAAAAGCAATCTGTTCCTGGGGGGATCAGAACGGGCTGGGTGTGAATCCATCTAAAACGGAGCTTGTATTATTCTCAAGGAAATACAAGGTTCCAACCTTCAGACTACCTATATTAAATGGGGTAACATTAAATCTATCTGATAGCGCGAAATATCTAGGCATAATATTAGATAGTAAACTTTCCTAGAAAATGAATGTTCAGGCTAAAGCGTCCAAAGCTATGACGGCAATATATGTATCTAAAAAAGCCATTGGCACGACCTGGGGAATGAGCCCAAGGAATGTAAATTGGCTGCTTGAAGCAGTAATCAAGCCAATATTATTTGATGGTGCAACTGTCTGGTGGAGAGCACTAGATTTTAGGACAAACGTCTCTATTATAGAAAGGGTGTTGCGCACTATGGCGATCCTTATAACTGGAGCCATCAAGTCAACACCAACGAAGGCACTTTTTGCAATACTTAATTGGTTACCGGTAGATCTACTAGCCAGGTATGTGGCATTAAGGACAGCTGTTAGACTAAATGTTGTAGGTGCATGGAACCATAGATCATGGGGACATGCCAATCTTCTAGGAACAACGAATGTTATTCCTGAGCTCTTTGGAATTATGATATGTTTCAGACTTCCGAATGACTGCAATGTCATACAAGCAGAAATATCTGCTATTAAAAAGGCGGCTAACTGGCTAAAGTACCACAGAGATATCTGGATTTGTACTGATAGTAAAGCCGCTATCATGTCCCTTATAGGTGTGTATAGCACATCAAATCTTGTCCTTGAATGCCGGACATCCTTAAATGAGATGGCGGATAATTCGACAGTCACCCTTAAATGGGTGAGGGGACATGGGACTAATCAAGGCAACTGTGCTGCCGATGAACTAGCCAAGAAGGGAACACTATTGCACGATGATGCCATAGACATCTATTGTGGCATTCCCCTCTCAGCCTGTTTACACCGCATCAACTTTGCCCTTCACAACACAGCTCAGGCCAGATGGTCCAATGAGTCGACTTGCTCGATCGCAAGGACAATCTGGCCCTCGATGGACCAAAAGAAAACGGTCTCGCTATTTCGGCTGCAGAAAACGCAGATACGCGACTTAATAGCAATAATCACTGGGCATTGCTTATTTGGAGCCCATGCAAGCAGGATGGGTATCCCTTATAATGACTTCTGTAGAAGTTGCCAGGATGAAGAAGAGGAGGAAACGGTTGAACACCTTCTCTGTCATTGCACTGCATTAGAACTCTGTCGCCTACAATACCTGGGACGACGATGTTTTGAAAGCCTCTCATGTGTTTCATCTCTGGAAGCAATCAGGATTAACTCCTTTTTAAGGAACTGTGGATGGTTTTCCAACCCTCTCCAAAACTGAAGTGACATAGTTGCTCATCGACATATGTCACGTCCAATAGTGCCTTCACGGCTAGCACCTTCCCACCTTCTACCCACTTCTTTCTCTAACTTCTCACTTCTTTTACTTCTTTCTCTAATTTCTCAGTCTAATTTTGTTTTCTATTTTCTCTGTCTATCCCTCCTCTTATCTGCAGGTATCACAAAGGGACCAACATAATGGACCCAAGTGAGCTATCTCATTCTCTTTCTTCCCTCTATACAAGCTGCCTGCTTAACCTAACCTAACCTTATTCAGCACAATTGTTCAACAGATTATTCAAGCCACTCGAATCTGTAGAATCGTTAACTATCAATTGACAGCAAGGAAAAGAAAGTCCAGTGATTTGTTAAACGCACTAAAAGTTCTAAACGAAGAAGAAGAAATATGCGGCATCTTTGGCCCCTGAAATAAACAAGTCTATTTTTTCCTTTCCAGTATCAGTTTTTATATCATCATTGATATTGATGTGGGCGCGACAAATTTTAGTACCTTAAAATCAAAATTTGAAAAAAAGAAATAAAATTGAAATTATTTAAAAAAAATTTCAGGATAAAAAAATATTACAAAGCACTACTTTAGTTGTTGGATGTGATATTTTAATTAGTTCTTTTGGCGTATGTACATATGTCGTACATTTAACCAACAACAAAATGTGTGTGTTTTTTGGTGTTGTCACGGCGATGCCACCTTATATAAATTCTCCTTGAAAATTACCTTTATTTATTCTATTTTGATTTTTTATTTATGTTTATTATTTTTTTAATTTAATAAAAAAAAAAAAAATAAAAGGGGATTATGTAAATGATTCTTTATAGATGATTTTTGTTAACTTCCAGTGTTGAGTACTGAGAACTCCTAAAAACATTTTACCAATAGAATTTATGGTATCCTTCAAACTCAAAAGCAATTTTATGCATTTAAAATTTAATTGAATGCATTAGACACAACATTAGGCTTCCTTATACAGAAAAAAAAATACACTCACTTACACTAAAACGATTATTTTGAAGTCATCAAGGCTACACAACCACCGTTGTGGCTGTAGTCAAATTAGAGTAATTTCTATTATTGTATTTACACTTTTATTTTTTCGACAAAAGAAAATGTCACAAAATTAAAATTTACAAATTCATTTACATGCCAAAGATTTAGAAGAAATATTTAATATTTTTGTGAAAAAGTTGTTTAATAAAATTAAAATTCATACATATGTATTTCTACAACAATGTCAGTGTTTACGATGTAGCTGTCGTCTTCAATATAATTAAGTAGCTGACTACACGGCGACAATTAAGCCAGCGTTGTCTATGTGTTTAGAGCATAAGATAATGTTTTGATTTCAGTATACATGAAATATGTATGTCTAAGTTACCTTTAAAAGTGACTTCTTATGATTTTTTAAACAAAAAAAAAAAAAAGGTTAAAGAAATACTGTTTTAGTTGTCCGATTTTTTAAAGATGAAAAGACGATTTTTGTAATTTTTATCGGGAAATTGACGATTTTTTCTTAAATTGACCTGGCAGCCCTGCTAATAAATTGTTTGACGACACTAATTTCCGAATAAATCCAAAACTTTTGAATAAAAATATTGTTTCAACCACCTTAAAGATAATTTAATCTTTATCTAAGGTATTCCATAGGACCAAATTGGATGAAATGTTCTCGAGTTATAAAAAATACAAAATAAATTAAAGTGAACGCTTTACCCCCCGTCACCATTAGACATTAGCTCTGTTCAGTAACTGCAAATTAGTAGTAATTGTTACTGGAAAAGCGTTCATTAACTCTAAAAACTAGCAACGAGAGAGTAAAACAAGAGAATAAAAATGTGAGAGAAACAAAATTACTTGCAAGTTTTTGCTAGTAAAATTTTTACTAGCAAGAAGTAGTCAAACAGCTGATCGGGATTTTGTGTTCAAAATATTTTTTTCGAAAAATTGTATTAAAAAAGAAATTTTTGCAATATTGAGGTAAATATCAGTATTTAGTAGTGAAAATAATAAAAATAAAAGTGAATAAAATTTTGTTGGTATATTGTTTTTCTTTAATTTAACGAGGACTTCAAACGATAAAATTTAGTTTTTCCTTTTTAAATTTAGATTTTCATTTTAGGTCTTTTTGTTTTAAAATAATAAATAGTAAACAAATCAGGGATGACACATTTATTGCAATCGTACTTTTTTCGGTACAATTCTGATTTTAAAATTGGTATTGTACAGTTTTTAATATATTTTGAACAATAAACATATTTGTGTTTTGGAATATTATTAATGTAAATATTATAGAAGTGTCTTTGAAATAAGAATGTTTATTAGCACTGACTAACCAAAAAAATTTTGATATCTAAAGCTTAAATGCATCAATAATTTTATTTAAATTATTGTGCTTTTATTTTTGTTGTTTGATTTATTTCTATGGTTTCCTTGAGATTACTATTATCGGTTTAAACTACTTTAAAGCGACATTTCTGGCAAACAATGGTAGATTACTTTATGTGTTTATATGTTTAAGTACAATTGAGTTTACAAAGGTACTATTTGATGGTCTAATCGGTACAAGTTTTAAGTCCTTCATGACGCCACCGTAGTCTACTTGCTAATTTTTGCTAGTAAAGCGTTCATTTACTTTTTCATATTTAGGAGAGTAATTGTAAATTGCTGTTTTACTATCTCGTTGCTACTTTCTGCTAGCAAAGTTACTGAACAGACCTATCATCATTAGTTTTTTTAGTTTTCTGGGTTTTTTTTTTGGAAAAATCTCAAATTTTGGTTATAAAAATTCTGCAGTAAGAGAGTGATAGCGTCTGAATTTGATACGTTTGCTAATAAAAAAAGTAATCACACGACAGATACATAGTTTATAAAAACTATGTATTATATTATTATATTATTAAAGTATTATTTTATTTTTAAATATTATAGTTGATATGTATTACAAAAGGGTTTAATTTTGCTTAAATTTTAAATTTACTTGATTATTAAAAAAAAATAAAATATTAGCCGAACAAATTTATTTTATTTTATTAACCGACTTTTCGACAATTCGTCTGTGTGTTGCTGTTTTTTTTTTGTATGTTTGTGCCTTCAGAACTCGGTAATTTCTAAGCCGATTTTAAAAATTGTTTCTTTATTAGAAAGATTATGCTCACACATTGGTCCTATTTTAAAATAAGTTTGAAATTTTAAAAATTAAAGGGTGTCCCCATACAACATACAACTTTTTTACGTGTATTATTAGCAAAGGCCCCCAACCAAAAAAAGTGGTTAAAAAGAAAATGCATTGGTTTGCTAAATATTTAACAAAGTGACACAAACCTATCTTGTTGAAAGCTGGTATGCTACTGATTTAAAATTTTTACATGTTTTGTTCTCTTTGTGATATTCTCGTTGAAATTGTGTGTGTGCTCACATACCCTTAGGGGTTTGCGTGGGGGCTCTTGATTATTAGCCTTATAGGTCACCAATTTAAAATTAAAAAAAGGGCGTATCGCAATAGCTCCCGATAACAAAAAGTAATAAAAAACTAAAATTAAAAATTAAAGGGTGACCCCGTAATTGACGTAATTTCACCTTTATGATCCTATCTTTTGAACCGTTATAGACAAACACTTGAAATTTTCACAGAATGTTAGTTACTATGTCTGTTATAATATTTTATATTTTAAAGAAATTAAAGGGTGTCCCATTAGTTGATTTAATTTGATATATATATGGCCAAACTTTTAAACCGTTATAAGCAGACAGTTGAAATTTAGAAAGACCTTGTATTGCTAAGTCCGCTGTAATAGCAAGTATAAAACATGAAATTGAAAATTAAAGGGTGTCCCAACAGTAAACGTAAATTGATATGCATATATGGCCAAACTTTTGAACTTTTATAGATAGACAGTTGAAATTTACAAAGAAACTATATTGCTTAATCCGCTATAACAACAAGTATAAAATTTGGATCTATAAATTAAAGGGTGTCCCCATTATTGATGTAATTTGACCATTATGTCCCCATTTTTGGAAACGTTATAGACAAACACTTGAAAATTAGACAGAATGTTTACTACTATGTCTGGTATAACAACAAGTATAAATATTTAAAATTAGAAATTAAAGGGTGTCGCAATTTGTAATTTGATGTATATGGCCGAACTTTCAAGCCGTTACAGACAGAAGGTTGAAATTTAGAAAGAACCTGTATTGATACGACCGCTATAAGAAGTATAAAATTTGAATTCGGAAATTACAGGATGTCGTAATAGTTAGTGCAATTTTAGCCAAACTTTTGATCCGCTAAATACCGACAGTCGTTTGACCTGAAAAAACCAGACTGATATTTGCTTTGTGTTATTGAATTCCAAAATTAGTTTTTTTTATCTCAATTGACATTTTGTGCTACGACATTTAAAAAATCTCGCTACAATCTATCTTGAATATAAAATAATCATTGTATAATTACTGGGATGTTGTAGTTATATAATAAAAAACATGTACAGTGCCAGCTCGCTAATCCGAATTAATGATTGCAGACCCTGATTCGGATTAACGAGATATTCGGATTACTGAATGTATTGTCATTATGTATTATAATTTACGATATTCGAAAATAAAACACAAGCTAGGATTTCAAAACAAATTTATTTAATTTTTGTTGATAAAGAATGAAAAAATAAAAGCTTTTAGTATTATGTTTTTTTTAACATGCATAATTTGTGATGTAGGTTTGTTTTTCTTTCAGTGCACATGCTGCCAAAGCCTTGTTCCGCAATTCCTTTAGCATCAATATGTAATCTGTTTGCATTTAATGCCTGCACAGCTTTACTATTTTTAACGCGCTTCTTTATAGGTTCTGATTCCATATTTTCTGTGTCTGACTCTAAACAAATACAAGAAGAGTTAATAATCCAGCCAGGAATTTCATCTTGATAAATTTGCACGTCATTATTGCGGTGAAACAAGTTTGTTATTGTGCAAAATTCTTCTGTTTCTTTAACACGATAATTTTCAGGTAATTCTTGTTGTAACAATGAAAGTGGGATGTTATCCTCTGTATCCCACCGCTGAGAATGAATATGTTTCCAACAAGACTTTATAGAAGAATTGGGCACCATGTCCCAAGATTGTTAAGGTAATTCACAAGCATCTTTTAAGCTGAGTTGTTTCAAAAAAATGTCTGAATTGTCGGCTTCAGAGCCTATCAATTCACACAAGAGATATTTTCTATAAAAAAAATTTAGTAAGTCGTATCGCATTCTGAACCATGGGTTGAATAAAACTAGTACAATATGGTGGTAAAAACAAAGTTTTATATTGCCAAGATTCAGATACCAGCTGCTCTCCATGACATTTTGATTTATCCAGTAACAATAATGTTTTTTTTGTAAAATTGTTTTCAGTTTGATATTGTTTTACTTGTGGTATAAACGATTAAAAAAACCGGTAAAAATATGCAATTCGTATTACTGAGCTTGCAATCAATGCGGACTATAGAGCAAGTAATACACCATAAATTCAATTCGGATCACTGGATAATTCGGATTACACGCCTTCGGATTAGCGAGCTGGCACTGTATTTTGTTAATGAAAATTATTTATATGTAAGTGGTTGTATGCCAAAAAACAAAAACATCAGACGTATGTATGTATTTATTAATTGATTTTTTTTTTATATACATACATACATACATACATTCATTCATACATACATACACACATACATACATATGTGTGTGTGTGTTGCGCATATAATAATAATACAAAATAATATTTTTAATTTTTTTAGCACATCAAACAATCACTTTATCAACGTACAGTAGGTTCGAATGAAAAAATCACGCTGTGCTTAATTATACGACAAGCATGAATTAGATAGCGAGAATCGTGTGGACGTTGTGGAAGCAATGAAACTGTTCACTATTTGAAAAATGTATTTATCTCATAGAAAGCAGCAATCGTCTTGGATTTGGTCTAGGAGATATTGAAAAGGTGGCTATTACAGAACAGTTGTTCCTGTAGACGAACACAAAATAGATTTCCATGCGCCTCGATCTTCTGCGCTTCTTCTCCAGTTTCTGACACCAAGTTTCGAGATGTCTTCCTCAACTTGATCTTTCGGTCTTCCCCTTCCGTGAACCGTCACCAGGTTCGTATTCAAATGACTTTCTAGCTGGAGCATCTTCATACATTCTCACAACATGACCTAGCCAACGCAATCGTTGTAATTTGATACGTTTGACTATGCCAATGTCGGCATACAGCTCATGGTTCATACGACACCGATATTCTCCGCCAACGCAGATTGGTCCATAGATTTTATGAAGAATTTTTTTTCGCAAACACTCCAAGCACAGCATCATCTGCTTTCGCAAGTACTCATGCTTCCGAACCATATAATAGCACGGGTAGTATCAGTGTCTTGTAGAGAGTGATTTTTGTCTGTCGAGAGGTGGCCTTGTTTTTAAACTCCTTTCCTAAAACTGATGTTGTTTGTTTTGTTAATGGCGGTACCGAGGTAGATAAAATCGCTGACTACCTCAAAGTTGTAGTTTTCAACTTCCACTATCTGCCCGAATCTACTGGACATCTTGTGCGTTCATACCATCAACTCAGACATGGCTTGAAACACCTTTGAACGTATGGGGCTGTCAAAAGCAGCCTTGTAGTCGACAAATAGATGGTAGGTGTCGATCTGTTTTTCTTGGGTCTTTTCCAGGATTTGACGTAAGGTGGATATCTAGTCGGTGGTGGATTTGTCAGGTCTATTGATAATGCCCAATTATATCGCCAACTTTACATTTTAATCTTTCACACAGTACGCTGGAAAGTATTTTGCATGCGATGGGAAGGAGATTTATTCCGTAGTGGATTTGTATACCAAGCAACGGCGCAGATTGGTTTTAACTTGGTAAAACCCAGACCTATCTTGGTCCCTCCTTCATCTCAACTGTGGACACAGACCTCCCCATGGTGTCACCTGGGGTAGCTACCTTTAACACCCTTTAGAGGTAGTGAGCTAAAATGTGCCGCGCGTTCACCCATAAGAACGATAAAAATATGGGTTGAGGCGTCGGGTTAGTAACTACGGAGAAACTCATGTCTTCTATTCGAACAAAAATTCAAATTAAACCTCAACCCTTGGAGGTCAAGTACCTTGGTATACATCTTGATAGATGCTTAACCTGAAAACTCATACTAAAGCAAAATTTACACAAATGAAGGAATGTGCTTATTGGCAGAAATTTGACCCCAAGCTTAGATTGCAAGGCGATGCTGTCATGTTAAAAATACGAACATTCACAAAGATCTTAAAGACTCAAAATAGCGAAATATGCAGCAACGTATTTACAACAGATTGAAACTTAACCAAATCGGGACATCGGATCGTGAATATGTTCTCTTGGCCTTGGATCTTGGATCATCAGATAGATGACCCACAAATGATAACAGCAACCGCGCATCATACTGTTTTTATGATGTAAAAGCAAAGGTTTTTACATTTTTTCTTTTACTTTTAGACTTAATATATCAGTACTTATTTTTAGTTGAAATTTATTAAATAAAATATATAATAATAAAAATTAAAAAAACAATGTGCGGGTAAAATCGTTTTGTTCAAGAGTAATTTGTGTTCAGAATAAAATTAAGAATAGATTAAATTAAATGGCATCAAAAAATTATATATTTGGGACAAAATTGTTCAATTTAATATTTTATACTATCCGTACCATGTCCGTAATATGTAACATGTTATACATAATAATGTATACGTATCAGCAGGGATGGTAAGCGAAAATTATACTAAAGCCCTTTTCACACTATTATACTGAGTATTAAGACGTCAAATACTTGAATCCAATTAGAAAGTGTGGTAGTGTGAAAGCAGTATGTTATCAAAATGTGAAATAATACGGAAAGAAATTTGGCATCCCATAATACCAAACCATTTTTAGAAAATTTTCTAAACGATAACATTTTTAATTTTATCAGGGTTGTGTTTTTTTAAAGCAAAGAACCAAGCTGATTGAGACGCAGCCGATAGTTTGCCGCCGCCGATGAAATGTTTTCTTTGTCCTGCATCTGCCTTAAATTACCATCAGTCTTAACGCCTACGTATGTACTTTGTTTCTGCCATGCCTAGAAATTGTTAAATGTACGTATTATTTTTTTTGTTTTGTTTTTTATTTTTTTATTAACCGAAAACTTGAACGGCCATACAAACTTAAGACCCGTCACCTCTGCCGTCCACATAAAATTGCTCAGCCGACGCCGTCCAATGTCTCGTCTTGTTCATTTGCTGATATTTTTCATTTTATTTGAAGTGTGATAGTGTGAAAACGAAATGTTATGTTACGTTAGATTTTTTGACAATCATTCTCATTGGATTTATATCTTACAAAATCCAATGAAAATCTTAATACTCAGTATTATAGTGTGAAAGGGGCTTAAGCAATACATTTTTTAAATTACAAGTGGAATTCACGGTATGCTATTGTAGACCTTTTACATCTTGTAGCTTTGGTAAATTTAAAATAACCTATGTATTTTGTTGTTGTTTGTCAATATTTACCAAATTAATATATAAATAAATAAATAAATAAATAAAAAACACATAAATAAATATATTTTGTTATAAGTTTTGTTAGCAAAATTTTAACGAAATTGATTTTAAGTATTTTCATATGTATATTAGTATAGAATTCAAGAGTTTCTCTGTTTTTTACTATCACTATGTTAAGAATAGAATTACAAATTTCATTTAAAATATTTGAGTACTATAGTACATGTGGTACTATACTGTCTATCATCACTAAATAAAACGATTATCTTGGGACTATTTCTCTTTTAGGAGTTCATTCCCAATTAGAATTTATGTTCCACTTTGTATACCTAAAATTCTCGCTTTTATAAGTTTTTTTGATTTTATACTTTTTATTCGTTTGTCTTATAGTTTAAATAAATTATTTTTAAAGTGAAAACTTCTTTAGGCGCCATGAGCACTTTTTGGGTGAATTCGCGTCAACGCACAGTGGTCGGAGCTGTATGGAGTCGGCGGCCAAAAATACTTCCAGTATAGGTATCATAATGAAACTTCGTTAACTTTTTTAAAAATATATCGGAACTATTTAGTGAGAAAATGGGAGTGGTAGATGACTCAGGAATTTTTAAACAGGTATAAAAAATAAATCTATTTAAATAAAATCAAATGTCATTCGTTGGTAATCGCATCAGTTAAGAACGGCTGCACCGATTTGTCCAATTTGTTCTTTTTAACTCTTCATTAAAACCCAACTTAGGTTCTTACGAAAATAAAAGTTGACCACGCCCACTTTTAAGTAGCTAGAGAACTATAATCTTTGAAATTTTGCACCAGTAATTATAATTTAAAAGTGTTTCAGATAGACTTTTTTAAAAACTGTATCCCTCATTTTTAACATAGCTCTTCACGATATCCTTAACTTTTCTAGCCTTTTCAGCATATGAACCTCTTTCTTAGCACCATATATAAAATATACATACATATGTGAGCGCGAACTTTTCCAATTATAACATGTACCTATTAAAAGTCAGAGGAAAAGAAAAAAACAAATAGATTTCTTCATATGCATAACAATAACTCAGCAACGCGAACATAAAATTCAAGTTTGGGCATAAAAACACCGAGGCCGCGTTAGTCTGTAGGAGATAACGCAAAGACGTGCAAAAATGAGCAGCCGATATTACCAATTTTAGAATCTTGGAATATTACCTAGTAAACCAAAATAATTTCTCATTGGAGATTTCAAGGGGGAACACAACTAGTGTGAGCAATATAAACATGTTGAGTATATCAGCACATAGCAGTGTTGGGATTTGAGGTACGATTGTATCAAATTTGGTACAATTGACACACCTGTGGTACGGTAGTACACTTTATGCTTTTTTTTTTGAACAATTTCATATAAAATTTATTCAATAAATTTTTTAACATACAAATGAATTCTGTGACACTAAGGAATAAGTGCTTAAGTCGACTTAAGCAAAAATTAAGTTACTGGCACCCATGTGCAAAGTTTCAATTATTTTGTACTATTTTTCAGGAAGTTATAGAAAAAAAATTCTGCTTATCTTTTTTCACTGCCGAAACGTATTTGGAAAAAAGCTTGAGAAACTACAAGGTATTTTTCAAAATCATAGAAACTCCTTTTACCTGCGTACTTTTGGTAGAATAATATATTTTTCAAAATCATACTTTTGACTCCCATAGGTAAACTTTAAAGATAAGTTATTTTTTAAAAAAGTGTATTTTAAAGTTCAAAATTGCTCTCCTACAAAACTTAAAAATCAGACTTAAGCACTTTTTCCTTATTGCCACAGAAATTTTGAGGTTAGGCTTAAGATCGTTATATTTTCTCTAGGTTGAAAGAATATTAATTACAAATTAGGTGATTAATTAATTTTAAAGAAAAAATGAGAATATTTTATTTTCAGACCCTAGCATAATGTAATGCATTTTCTGGATAGCTGTGATACAGAAACTCAAAATATATTTGCTTTTTTTTAACCAAACATTGCAGTGTTGTTAACGGTTGGTGGTTTGTGCCCGCAGACTCAGTCATTTTTGAACCAATTTGCAAAGGCAATTGAAGTCGTAGTTCCCAAAGGTAGTATGTTACCACCTGCTTGCTTTCTACTTCTATTATACCAACTAGCAATCGAGTCCTCACGTAGACATTTGCTGACGCTATATATTTTTATTTTTAATTATTGTGATCTTCTTAATATAAATCTGTGAGGCAATTGTTAACATACAGAAGGTCTGTTAAATAAAATCTTCGAGATAATATCTAATCATGGATGACCAAATCATTAATATTTTTTCTTATCAAATATTCACAAATTTTTATTTGAATGTAAAAAATCCTTAAAAAGGACATGCGGCTATATTATTGCACCTCAGTGTATGACAAGAGATAAATGAGAAAAACAAAATAAAGGCAAGGTCAAAATGGATAATAAAACTTAAACCAAAAATGTGTTAAACTTATAAATATAACTTTGAAATCGGTCGATATTTGTGGAAGTTGCAAAACCGAAGTGCTTGAATTTCAGCCCTACTGGAAGTCAATACACTGATTTTGTCAAAGCCTGGGTCTTTTACGATTCTTGTTTACGCCATTTTTAATCAAATTTTTAATTAACCAGAAAAATGTCGTCGAATTGTGAATGAAATTACTGTTGCTCTTGAAAACAAACGTTATTGTTCAGCGATTTTTCTTGACATACAACAAGCATTTGACATAGTATTATTAGTAAGCCATAGTACCGGCTTACTTTTTAAAACAAAGAAAATTTTACCGGCTCCATTTTATAACTTTTTTAATTCCAACTCTCTTAAAGACAATTTTGTATTAAAAATGGACACGAAAGGTCAAGTATATATAAAATTAAGGCAATCAATCCACAAGGCAGTGTTCTAGGGCAGGTTTTGTATACAATTTTAACTGCTGATATTCCAATCGCAGTTGATACAGCAATAGCTGCTTCGTGCCAATCTCCGATAGAAGCTTCACGAATTGTTCAGAACCAAATAAATCTTCTTAAGTCGAACATTAAAGTAAATTCAGATAAGTCCAAACATATAACTTTCACATTAAGGAGAGGAGACGGTTCAAGCTTTACTATATAAAGGGTGTTTTTTATAGAGGTATAGAACTTAACAGCTGTCAAGTGATTTATTCTCAGTTTGGTTTGGCAATTCATCGTGAATATACTCACGCCTGAACAACGCTTGCAAATTGCAAAAAACGAGATTACCGTTGTTCCCGATTTTCATAAGCGAATTTTGTTTAGCGATGAAGCGCACTTCTGGTTGAATGACTACGTCAACAAACAAAACTGCCGCATTTGGAGTGAAGGTAATCCTCAAGTGTATGTCAAAACACCGTTACATCCAGAAAAACTGACTGTTTGGTGGGCTTTATGGGCTGGTGGAATCATTGGTCCGTTCTTTTGCAAAAACGATGGTGGCAAGAACGTTACAGTCAATGGTGATCGGTATAGAGCCATGATCACTAACTTTTTCATTCCTGAAACGAATAACCATGATGTCCAGGAGATGTGGTTTCAACAAGACGGCGCAACATGTCACATAGCCTGTGCCACAATAGATTTATTGAAAGACACGTTTGGTGAACGCCTAATTTCACGTTTTGGACCTGTGAATTGGCCTCCAAGATCTTGTGATTTAACACCGCTAGGCTACTTTCTGTGCGGCTATGTAAAGTCATTGGTCTATGCGGATAAGCTACAAACGCTTGACCATTTGGAAGACAACATTCGCCGTGTTATTGCCGATATACGGCTACAAATGTGGGAAAAAGTCATCGAAAATTGGACGTCCAGATTGGACTACATCCGCGCCAGCCATGGCGGTCATATGCCAGAGATCATATTTAAAATGTAATGCCACAAGATTATCTTTCGGATAAATAAAATTCATGTCAATCGAATAATCTATCGTTGTTTTATTGCAACTTAAAGTTCTATACCTCTATAAAAAACACCCTTTATAACGAACAAATACCAAAAGTAAATTATATTAAGTATTTAGGAATTATATTAGATAGAAGATTGACCTGGAAGCCACATACTAAAGCTTTCTTTCTTAGAGATAATAAAAACGAACTTAAGCTTGACTACAAATTTTCATATAAACGCAGCTAAAGATAAAAAGTCGTTAGGTCCAAAATCGGAATTGAATTTAAACAATAAATTGACTATCTACAAAGCTATCCTAAACCTGTTTGGACATACGGAATTATGTTATGGGGAACAGCAAGCAAATCAAATATTGATATTTTAGAAAGATATCAGTCTAAAACTTTGAGACTAATCACTGCAGCACTATGATTTGTCTCCAATAGATGCATTCGTAGAGATCTTAATATGCCCTCAGTAAGAGAAGAAATTTAAAGGTTTAGTGAAAACTATCTTGAACGATTAAATAATCACAGATATCCTCCAGCTGTTGTACTATTAGATGATAGCTCTGAAACTAGCAGACGTAAACGTACACATATATTAGACTTGCCTTTTAGAAGCTAGTCAATTATAATTTAATGTGTAAATATAATTATTTGCTTTTAAATTTTTAATTAAAAAGATACAGATTAAATTACCCACTGTGCGGCAATTATGTTATAAATTTGTCATACTTTTGTACTCTTGGCAATACGGTTTCGTTGCGGTTTAAGGTTGATTTTTTAATTTTTCTACAGTATTTTTATCATATTTCAATTGCCATTAGCAGGTTAAAACAGATTTAATCTCATATAACATAAAATAAAGAAATGTAAATTACTTTTTTTAATTCCTCCTAATTCATTTCCCTAATACATATGTATATTGTTTTTTGAATTAGTTTAATTAATTTTTTACGACTTTATATTTTTTACCTTTAAAATAAAGTAAAATTTTTTTAATAATGGACTTGGTCTATTTGTAGCTGACATTGATGTTTCAGTCAATAATGATGTGGGTTTGGTAAAAGAGAAAAATTGTTAGTCCTAGATGATGGGGAGGGATTCGGTTGTTATAAACTGTAAATATTTACTACAACATTGTTAAGCGTAATTACGTTTTGTTTTTAGAGGTTTTGCTTTTGTTGTTGTTATTTCAACAATAGCATTGTTTTATGTATAGACTGTCTAATCATTGTTGTTGGCGAAAATTTCCGTTTTTATGTTTGATCTTTAATGAGATTTCGTGTATTTTTGGCAAAATGTATTTAGTGGTTTTAGTTTGAAAGTGATTGAATGTTGAATTTTTATTAAAGAGGAGTAAAGTGCCCGAGTAAGAGAACCTACAATTTTAGCTATTTAACATCATACTTAAGGGTAACTTTTAATATTAATGTAGGAGATAGACGATTAACTTTATGGGTTTCTTTTTCAACTCCCTTCTGGTCGCAATGAGATCAGTCAGCCAGTTTGTGGTTTACTTTCGTTGAATATCGAGCGCTATAGCATTAATATTTAACATATTGCTGTAGTTTTTTGCTAGTAGTTTTAGGCATTATGCTGGATAGTGCTGGACATTGAGCCTTTTCCTGGCTCAGTCTGCATCTTTCATCTTAGCTAAGTAATAAATAGAGTTCCCTTGACATGTGACAAATGTAGTAATTCAGCTTAAGGTACTTTCATTATATTCAAGCAACTTTCCGGACTTTGTGTCGAGGGTCTATTTTCTCAGGAGTCACTCTGAAGTGCCTTTGGAGATTAACCAGAGAGGTGTTCGTGTCCATCTCCTCCGACCCAAAAAAAAAACAAAAGTTTCTCTAGAGACTGATGGCTGTCGGATACTCATGGTCCTGCTTGATTTCATAAAAATAAGGAACGATAAACTTTGCGGTCGACAGGTATCAAGAGTTCACTTCACTAAAAAGCCACCTAGCAGAGACAAGATCTAACTAAGAACCTGTTACCGGCCGCTATCACGGGGACGTATATATATTTGTATATAAGAAAATGCACACAATCAATGCGTCGACGAAATTCGTCATGCGTAATAATGATAGTCTTATTTCTATTTCTTATTCTACAATTCCGTGAGAAAATCATGCTGTCAGAAACATTTAGTAAACAGAGTACTACTTTAGCAACATTATTTCTTTTGACAACATTTTGAACAAAATCATAAACGTAGTATCATGGTATAATAATACAGGTATATGCAAGGAGAATTCAAAAAACTAAGCAACCTGTTTTTGCCCGACTGTGTCAAAATATTTTACTTAAATATAAAGAAAAATATAAATAACATGAGCTGTGTTCGCAAAGACTTCTATGACAAATTATTTTTTATAATAAAAATAATTAAACATTATAATAAAAAATAAAACTGGTTTACTTTAAATAATAATTCTTAAGAAAAGGTTTTAAACATTTAATACTCCGTACATAGAAGTATAAAAAGATTTTAGATATTTGTTTAACATAAGTAATCATATTTAATTTCAAAGTTAAAATTTATTAAGATCAATCTCCAATAATTCATTTTGATCAAGATTAAAATTGCTTAAGTTCAGTTTTCAAAGTTATTCTGGTTGGTCACCTGTACAAGCCATAGTACATTTTGGGTTTCGCCTTCATTAAAGTACTCTGTAGATATACAGGGACCCTTATATAGATATAGGTGGGACACTTAACTAAATATGCAGTATTTATAAACTAAATCTAACGAGCCTTAAGCCGATATGGCTGGTTTCAGCAAGTCAGGATGTGAGAGGGCTGCACATGGCCCTAACAGCAGCATCAAATCCAGCTGAGAGAATATTTTATTGTCATCAGATTATGTCGAATACCAAATTTCCGCCTACGAGAACTGATTTAAATTTAGTGAAAAAGTTTACTTAAAAAACATACATACATAGGTTGCACGGGTCGCCGGCTACGCAAAAGGGGAAAAGCCGACTCACTTGGGTCCCTTAGGTCCCGTTGTGACATACATACATACATACATATTTTTTCATTTCTTTAAGTAAACATTGTTAAATAAAGGATTGAATAAAATACAGCAATTAGTTCCTAATGCATTGAGTAATAAAAAAAAATTGTTTTTTTTAATTATTACAAAATTTTTAAGTGCGCGAACAGAGTTTTATATAAGGTTTGACATTTTAATTATTATGCCATGAGTAGTATTATACTTTAAAGCACCATGGCCACACATCAAACTGATGCTTCAAATTTGTGTATTTCATTTTGCTTAGTACAGCCACACATCAAACTCATTCCATCAAACTTCATTTTAAAGTTGATTTGCAAAGGGAAACACGTACAATTTTTAAACGCAAAATATTTTAAAATTTTTTTAGTTTTTTTTTCTTTGGTTAAAAATTAGCAAAATAAATGATTTTTCAGTTCCATTACTGTATGGTATTCTTCACTTTTCACTTGCCATAAAGCAGGAAAATCGATATAAACTTCAATTAACTCTAAAGTAAAATTTTTCTCCTCCATTTTGATTATACCGCGTCGAAAAAAGTAGTAGATGTTGTCGCTTTGAAAATTATGTAAAAATGAAATTTGAAGTAATTAGGCGCACACACATCAAACTGGCTTCAAATTTCTATGGCGACCGTAGTGAAAATCAAAAGTATTTAGATTTTCTTCAAACTCACTCTCACCTATACGTGTGAGTATTTTTTTACGAGTATGAAGCAACAGTTTGATGTGTGGCCATGCTGCTTAAGCCTAGCACTCTCTTCAAATTTGTGGAAAATGTTGAGCAACATTTAAAATTTCACAAGGAAAATTTGACATTTAAAATATGGTGTCCATCTCGGGATTTTGAAGAATAATACGATTTTATTATTTTTAAGTATACCATATTGTTTTATAAATGTTAGCAAAATCTGTTGTTTGAAAAATTCCACATGAAATAATACCCATTTGCTTTATTTCACACCTTTGACAAAATGTTGCCAGAAACATCTCAATGTTTTTCCCCAGTGAAAACAGAGTAATAATTCTGCAACATTTTTTCAAAATTTTTTCATAAAAATTTTTTATGTATGTATGTATGTAGTTTGACCGAACAGAGTAGCAGGCTTTGGACCTAAGACCCATATATAAAACGTGTTCTTAGACACATTTTAAATGTGGATACTATAGCGTACCACAAATGTTAGCAATTACGAGAGATTCGAGACTCAATCGGCATGTTCATAAGACGTAACTGTTTAGCTCAACTGCTACGAAACTGTTGCTAACTGTTGAGCTCAACAGTTAGTCTTAGAAACGGCTTGAGAAATATACTGCAATATAAAGAGCTGATAAATGTAAACAATTGAAAAAATGAAAGAGGAATAAAAGAAATAATTTATATTAACTAAATTAATTACCTTAGCTATTTAAGCTGAGCACAACTGTTGAGTTGAGCACTTCCATTTCTCACAGAATTTTAGCCCATATAAAACAAATCCATTAACTCTATATTTAAAACGTTTCATTGAAAGCTTTCATTTTTCAAAGCTTTAAAAAAATTAGATAAATTTAATGATTTTTTTCTTGTACTCGACATTCAGAAAAACCAAATTTTTGACAAAAATTTACACAAATCGGTTAAGGCGATCCCCCATCCATTCAATTCTCCAGTAAATTTAAAAAAGAATTCTGTCAACCTACCCTTAGGTTCCTTATTCTGTGCTAAATATGTACATTTGTACACACATATGTATATAATGGGTGGTTAAATTTTAATGGCCGATGTTGAATGTGAAACACACCTAAACGTCAAGTTTTTTTCTGCATTTAATTTGACATTTTTCAATTTCAGACTAGCTCAATTTGAACCATGGAAAGATATACAATCGAACAACGCGTTAAAGTTATTCATACTGGATGATCAATTTTCGAACAAAATCATCTTCAGTGATGAGGCACATTTTCACCTCAGTGGATTCGTCAATAAGCTAAATTGCCGCATTTGGGCGAATAATAATCCAAGAGTGATTGTCGGAAAACCAATGCAACCACAAAGAGTGACTGGTTGCTGCGGTTTATGGACTGGCGGCATCATCGGGTCGTATTTTTTCGAAAATGAGGCCGGTCGAGCAGTTACTGTGAATGATGTTCGCTATAGTGAGATGATAACGAACTTTTTATGACCCAGATTTGAAGATATGGATGTGGCCGATATGTGGTTTCAATAGTACGGTGCCACATGCCACACAGCTAACGAAACAATGGCTCTTGGCGACAAATTCAATGGCTGTGTTATCTTACGTGGTGGCGATGTCAATTGGCTGCCAAGATCATGTGATTTGAGACCTTTGGACTTCTTTCCTTATGGTTATTTGAAAGAAAAGGTATACGTCGATAAGCCAGCAATAATTTAAGAGCTAAAGGATGAGATAATTCGGCACATTAACGGCATAGAACCTCAATTATGACTAAGCGTCATCGAAAATTTGGAGCATAGGATGGAGGTGTGCCGCCAAGGTCGCGGCGGCCATTTGGCCGATATTTTGTTCCATACATAATTTAACCATACCAAAATTATAAAAATTAAAAAAAAATAATGATAATTTCCTAAATAATTTGTGTTTTATTTAAAATCAACATCGGTCATTAAAATTTAACCACCCTTTATAAAGGCAATAGTTCTTTAAAATACATCTTTTATTTACTAAACATATACATATGTACCTATGTATATATATACAGATTTTATACATATATATAGTGCCTAGAATATACAGCTGCGTTCAAAAAACTAGCACCAAGCCTAAGAAAATATGTCTCCGATACATATTTTCCTAGAGGTTAAATTGATATATTTCAAAATTTGTTATAAGACGCTTAGGAAACTGTATAAATACAAAAAATAATAAATTCTATTTTTGCTAATTATATTATTATGAAATTTTTACTTTATTTAAAAAACTTGAAAAACAATCAGTCAAAAAAATAGCACTTCATTCAATTTGTACTATAATTAAACACTAAATTAAGAACAAATTAAAAAGAATTATAAATGATGGAATTATTGCGTTGAGCATAATTTGTTTATTCTAATTAATACCTTCTTTCATGTCCTTTATTTATAATAACTACCGACCAACGTTTTGGCATCGACTTTACAAGATGTTGGCATCTTTCCTTTGGAATTTTATTACAGATTTGCTTGACAGCTGTCCAAAGCGCTTCGTTGTTAGTTGCTTTCATTTGAGACACTGTTTTTTATATCTGCCCACAAATTCTTAATTGGTCTGAGCTCTGAGCGGGCCATTCCATAACATTGACTTTCCTATAGGTTTGTCGCAGGCTTGCTTGTGTGCTTCGGATGATTATCTTGCCACACACACATCAATGGCATTTCTTAAGAAGCATTACTTCCCCGAGTATACCAACATAAATGTTCTTATGGTTTTGTAGGTCCTATATCATAGTAAGAAAAACTATCCCATTACGCTAGATCCACCGTGTTTTATGGTTTTAGTTGTGAGCTTTGGGTTGCTTCTAAATAATACAATTCTGGACTCATCTACCACTTATTTTTCCGTTGGAATGAGAAGCTACATTTTGTCGTTGGTGCTATTATTTTGACCGGACTTGTAAATAATACTTCACTTGTTACTTAAATGTACCTGTCGCGTACTAAATGATAAACAGTCAGAACTCAAAGTTCACAAATGTTTAGGGGAAGCAAAAAAGTTTTTAACAACATTTGTGTTTTTTATAATGAAATTGAGTTCCAGACGTAACGACATTTTTCTAGTTAAAGAAGACGTGAAATTTTTGTGGTCGTTAGAGATTTGATCTGTGTACTGGTTTATGAAAAAAAAAATTATTTTGATCAACTTTAGTTTTGATTGTTTACGCTTTTGTGTGCGATATGCTTATTTAAGTATGTAATAGTAATTTCTGGGTTTTATATAATTAAAGGATTTATTTAATAGCAGCATCAGTAACGATTTTAAAATATAGACTTAATACTATGAAAATAAATCAGATGTTGTTGTCATTAGTTTCACATTAAAATCTAATTAAATTTTAATTGCTTTATAAACTTGTTAATTTTTAATACTATTAAACATAAGTTTTAATTTGACGCCTTTATTTGATGAAATAGTCACAATAATAAAAGCAAAAATACCAGCAATAATAACAATAAAGACAGCAGTGAAGACAAATGAAAAAATCCATTAATGTTGATTTGCGTATTTAAAGAAATGAAATGGAGATCTCAACAAAGCGTGAATAAAATAAATAATAATATCAAACAGATTGTGGGTGAGTAGCTATTGTTTGTGTAAGTTTCATTAAAACTTCCATGCTCCTAACTATAATTACCTTTTTATTTATTTATTCCCGTAATCTGAGAATAAAGTGTGTTTCGAGTTAAAGTTTGGTGATGAGGTAATAAGTGATTATCCTATATTTAGAGAAATACACTAGTGACCTTCTATTAATTTCACATAGGCTTCTCTAATTAAAGGTGCGTTTTCGGATTAAAGCTTGGTCGTGCTTTTACTTCCAAGTGGATTTTCTGAGGATAAGTGTATCGAAGAACACAGGGAATATATTTAATGTATTTAATATTATTCTGTTTCGAATTTATTTTTTAACAAGGTTCATGCCTCTAAATACTTTTTCAAACTCTGCATTACTAAAAGGCGCCTTTTTATACTCATACAAATCAATCTGAAACTCCAGATTTGAATTTACTGAATCAAATTTGTCTGACTTGAATACTATTTGATGCGAAAGGTCGTATAATATTTAGAATGTTAAGTTCTGCAAACAAAGTAGGGTCCGCCTCGTTGCTTTCAAATAATTTTTTTTTGTAGGTCTGATAGTATTGGTTTTCAAAATTTATAATACAGCGAGTTCTTGTCGGTGTAAAATTTTTTTTCAAAATTGTAGCTTGATAGCATGATTCACATGCAAAGAAAAAACATGGTTATGATATGGTCACAGGAACCAAATTATGCTCTCTGTAACGATGTATGGAAGCGATAAATAAATTTTAGTTGTTTGTAGCATTACTTGATCACAATAAACGAGTTTTAGTTAAGATTCCATCGTTAAATGGTTACTTCTCCTAAAAAATTCAACATGATTGGTTTTAACTATACAATTTTTGGTAAATTTTAAACTAAAAAAAGACATTATAAATATTATAAAATAATATATTATTTTTAACCATAATATATTAATAATAAACAAAATATGTTAATTTTCTTTTTATGTAACCAAATAATGGTTGTGTTTATTCATCGGGTTTGACAAATTGTTGTAAAGAAATAAGAAAA
The DNA here is from genome assembly GCA_949628195.1 of Phasia obesa. Taxonomy (NCBI): domain Eukaryota; kingdom Metazoa; phylum Arthropoda; class Insecta; order Diptera; family Tachinidae; genus Phasia; species Phasia obesa. Next base: position 87,325,186 of record OX451219.1, on the reverse strand, counting down.
ATATTAAAGAAATGTGTAAACAATTTTTTTTTTCTCAAAATTATGTACTTATTTAATTATTATTTACAATATGAAGTGAGTATTGTGGTTTGCTAATTTATATATCAATGAAACTTACATAACGATTTCATTGATACATAAATTGCCAAACCTGAAAGCGTTAATAAAAATAATAAAGAAAAAAATATTTTTATAAAAAAATGTGTCTTATATGATATCTCCTAGTTTTAAACATACCAGAATCGTTTAACTGATACAAGATCATCGGTTAAAATTGGAAAAGACCTCTCCGAGACGTTTAATACCAAACGAGGGTTTACACAAGGTGATAGTTTATCCTATGATCTATTCAACATTTTGTTGGAAAAAATATTGCGTGATGCTGCAGTTAACAGAGCAGGCACAACAGAAAGCATATGCTACTCGCTTATGCCGATGATATTGATATCATAGGGCGGACTGTGCGAGAGCTAACTGCAACATTCTCCTGTATCGAAAATGAGTCGAGGAAAATGGGTCTGGTAGTAAACGAATATAAGACAAAATTTATGGTATCAACGAACAACGAAACAACAAGACTGGGTCAATATGTGAACGTTGGTGACTATAACTTCGAGGTAGTGAACAACTTTATCTACCTGGGTACCGCCATAAACCAAACAAATAACATCAGTTTGGAAATAAAAAGAAGAACTATTCTTGCTAATAGATGCTATTTCGGATTAAGCAAGCAATTTAGGTACAAAGCCCTCTCTCGACGAACTAAAATTACACTCTATAGAACCCTTATATTACCCGTGCTACTATATGGCGCTGAAGCGTGGGTTCTTACGCAATCAGATGAGGCTGTTCTAGGGGTGTTTGAGAGAAAGATTCTTTGCAAAATATATGGACCTACATACTTGCGTCGACGGAGAGTATCGCCATCGATATAAACATAGTTAAGCGCATCAAAGTACAACGGACGCGCATGGAAAGCTATTCTTAATCAGGCTACTGACCAAAACGGTTGTTTATAGCCATCTAAGTAAGTAAGTAAGTAAGTAAGTAAGTAAGTAAGTAAGTAAGTAAGTAAGTAAGTAAGTAAGTAAGTAAGTAAGTAAGTAAGTAAGTAAGTAAGTAAGTAAGTAAGTAAGTAAGTAAGTAAGTAAGTAAGTAAGTAAGTAAGTAAGTAAGTAAGTAAGTAAGTAAGTAAGTAAGTAAGTAAGTAAGTAAGTAAGTAAGTAAGTAAGTAAGTAAGTAAGTAAGTAAGTAAGTAAGTAAGTAAGTAAGTAAGTAAGTAAGTAAGTAAGTAAGTAAGTAAGTAAGTAAGTAAGTAAGTAAGTAAGTAAGTAAGAAGAATCGTTTAATTTAACCATAATATTTAATAATATGGTTTAACTACAACAGTATAATTTAACCATAATATGTTTCCCTTAGATTATGGTTACCTCAACCATGTTTTTTTTTCATGCAGAAAGGGCAATTTTAAAATTTGTTTTTAGCTCACTAAAATATGTATATAGTACATATATGTATTTGATACTATTCTACATATTTGTTTATACAGCCATTTCTTTATAGCAGTCACCTTAATAGAAAAAATTAAATACTTTTAAAATTATTGTTTTCCAATTTTATTGAGTTCAGTAGGAAAATATAAAACATAAATACCGTTTTTTCAGATTCAAGTTGATTGTTGATCAACTGGATTAGTAAGTAAGAAAACAGCTGTTTTAACAGATTTTCTATTTATCTTTGTTAGACTGTTATTCAGATTTTAGGTTAAGAAGAGCAACCTTGTACATTTTTTCTACAACTTCATCTAGTTCCAAACAAAATAGGTATGCAAATAATCTTTTAATTTATAGTTATTTTTATGTAGAACCCAGTGTCACATACGTAACAAGAATTATAATAACGTTTTAATTACATTTCTTTGAAAATGTTAACACGCATAACATTTGGTAAAAGTTAGGTAATGTGTATCATCTAACTCGACATATTTTTTATTTATTTTAAATGTCTATATTACAGAACGAAAATACTGTTACGTATATGACACACGATATGATATGATATGACATTTAACAACTTCAAAAATATATTACATATACCAATCGTTAATATAGCATAAATCTATCTATCTCATGCTTTTGTGTTTTGTTTGATAATGGCCAGGTGGAAAGCAAAGAAACGACGATGTTCAACCTACCCAACGTCAACTGCGATTCAAAGATGTCTACATTTCCAATAGTGGTGATTTTGTATTAGTGAAACTGTTGTGTAAGAAAAATAAGGAAATTCATTACTTAGGAAAATATGTAGATGATGATATTTTAGTCGCTAAATAATTATTGTAGTTTTTGAACTATTTTTTTATATTTGAATTCCATTTTTGATAAGCACAAGGTCTTTTTTATAAAAAGGTTTTATTAATTTTTATTCTCAATATTTCGCTACACCATTGGGTAGCATCTTCAGGAAATAAAAATAATGAATGTTATAAAATTTAATGAATGACAAATCTAAAAAAAAGTTATAACATTCATTATTTTTATTTCCTGAAGATGCTACTCACTACAGTGTGTTACTTTTAAGGCTTGTTTTACTTGTCACATACGTAACAACAATATATTTTTTAAATACGTATTTGCAATATTTTTAAGCGCAGTTTCATACATGGTTGCGCTTATAAAAAAAAGGTCTGCAGTCAATTTTTATTTTATTTTTAAATAATAAAATTAACAGATTTTTCCAATAAGTGCACAGTATTTTAGACTCGGGACAATTTCACGTCACATACGTAACAGCAACAATATTTGTTACTATTGTAAAACTATAACTATAATAACTATAGATCAGCCAAACTTTACTATCTTAAGAGAAAAGAAAACTTTGCATCTATAAGACAGTTAGTTATATATGTATTTATTCATAACATTAATTTTTGTTCATGTTATTATGCAATGTTGTGTAAGTGTCACATACGTAACAAAAGAATGGCTGTTAGTATACATTTCCATTTTGAATGTTAAAATAATATGTTAAGTTGGATTTACAAATTATTTATTTTTTCATATTCAATATTTTAATTAGTATTAAATATAAAGGTTTAAATGTATTTTTGAAAACAGCTAAAAAGAATCTAGGGGCTAGATACAAAATTCTGGAGCTAAATTAAAGACACAAGAGCTAAAATAGCCACACTGCGAATACCCATAACGTGCCGTGAGTTGTATTATGGTATGAAGGTATTGGTAGATCATACTTTTCCGAAAATGAGGCAACATGAGGCAACCTGATAATAGACTTATTTCAGAACAAATTAAATAATATTGCTGTGCACGTAAAGACAAAGAAATGGTTGAGGTAGCCATAATCTAAGAGCAACATATTACGGTTGAATTATGTGGTTGTTAATATATATGAATTTAGAACTTAACATGTTTAACTAGAAAACAAGTAAATGGTTATATGTGACAACATGTGTATGTGTACATACATATGTGACAACTTACCTTTTTAATATTTTTATATTAAGACCTATCATTTGCAATAAAAAACAATTTTATTTGTTGACAACAAATGCATATTTACTATTTTTGCGTTTACTGACATATTACTGAACTGAAATAAGGCCAAAGCCAAATTATTTTAAAACCAAACATTATTTGTTTGTTTTTAGAATACTTAACATACTATGTTTATTAATAATATATTATGGTTATAAATATAATTTTAATTTTACATATACAAAAAATATACAAATTAACCATGTTGCTTTTGTGGTGCGTACAACCATAAAATGATTAATTTTTAACCAAAGTATTGTTTAAGACAACTATAAATTGTTCACAGTATTCATATATTGTTACAGAGAACATAGTGTGGTTATCGTGACCATTCAACAATCATGTTTTCCTTTGCGTGTGGGGAAGGTACCATGAAATGAAATAGCTTCCAATGAAATAAGTCCCAACGAAAATGAAATAACTTCCAAAATAAAAAAACGAAATAACTCCCAACGCCAAAATGAAATAAGATCCAAAAACTTAACCGTTAATTCAAAACAATTTTATTTTTACAAAAAAAAATGAAATAACTCCCAAATCAAATAAGTCCCAACAAAAATGAAATAACTCCCAATACAAATTATATTTGCACCCGGGCACTGTTTAACTGTTTTAATCTCTATGGTATAACAGGTACCTTCCGATGAAGAAGGTCCATAACTTTGATATCATACCATATATTATAGATATATGACCAAAGGCCGGCTATACAGACAATATTTTGTTAGCGAAGCCGCTGTTCCATATACCATTGAGTCATTCCGGCCTGTGTAGCCGGCCTTCGGCCGTATGGAAGGGTTAAACCTCTATAGTATAACCAACACCGGCTTCGCTTACTAAAATTTTCCTGCATAGCCGGCCTTCGGCCGGGTACAAGGATTTTCTCCTCTGTGGTATAACCATCACCGGCGCAAGGATTTTCTTGTCTATGGTATAACAAAGACATGCTTCACTGACTAAAAGTTTTCTCTGTATCAAGAATAATGCAATTTTAGTCAAATGAAATAATTCCCAATCAAAATGATCCTAACTTAATTATGTTGAGAGTTATTTCATTTGGGAGTTATTTCATTGCGAAATAAAATGAAATAACTCCCAAAATGAAATGAAAAATTATGAAATTACCTCCAAAAAATTGGGAGTTATTTCATTATGAAATAATTTCCAATTTGTATGGGATTTTTGAATTTTGTGTTAGGAGTTATTTAATTTTTTTGGGATTTATTTCATTTGGGAGATATATCACGGTACCTGTGGGGAATATGTGGTTACAACAAGATGGTGCCAGCTGTCCACATCATGAGAATTTTCCAGGTTCTCTACTTTTTCTCTTCGTTTGCAGAATAGAGTAAATTTTTCAATAAGAGTGTAAAAATAATGGTTTTAAAAACGTTATATTTTTAATAGAAAATTATCATTAATAATAACTAGTTATAAAGTTTACCTTAAACAGCAGAAGTTTACATATTTATCACGATATAAACTGGAAAAATAAGCAATTTAGCTTCTGCCTTTGCTTATTAAAAAAATGAATTTACAGAAAATATATTAACATCACATTTAAAATTGTACCAGTAAAAATCGCATTTTTTATATTTAGTTTTTTAAATTTTTAATATTTTATAAAAAATCGCGCGATTTTTTATATTTCATAAAAGTTTTTTGCCTGCGATCATGGCATCTCTTGTGAATAGGTTGTTCACAACCCTTAATTGTGGAAAAATGTTGAAACTATCTAAATGATGATGCTTACAATACAAAAAAAAAAGCGTGAAACAAATAAATATTAGCAAACTTTTTGCACCTTTATTATTTTTTTTATTCACATATGTTTCCTTTTATATTTATTTTAATAAACGCATACAGTAATTTATTTGCGTACATTAGCAACAATATATTTAACTTGGTAGCAAAAAGCTTCCTAACAGACTGTGATCACAGATTCTTCTCAAAGCTTGCTGGATGAATTAAATCAACGGTTTAATTAATTTAAATCAGCGGTTTAATTTAGCAACGGTTGTAGCGACCGTGACTACGGTTATGCAGTGTTCCTTTAGCAGCACCACGACAGCAACAGTTGTCGCTGCTTTCTTGGATTTTGAGAGAGATTACACACGAAAGTTGCAAGCTCAAAGCTTGCTCGATGAATTAAACCAATATCAACGCCCTTACTATACATATTGACATTTTTATATTTATTTATAAAGGGTGATCCATTTCTCGAGGTACTTTTTTCAATAGTCTTTTTTTTACAGATCACGTGTGAGTCGTGTCATGCTGTCATGTTATTTTTGTTTAGTATTGCTTACCCCTGAATCGCTTCGCTCTATGGGCTCTTGAAAAGTTCCAAGAAGATCCGACGTTTTCGAGGCAAATTTTGTTTAGCGATGAGGCTTTTTTCTGGCTCAATGGGTATGTAAACAAACAAAATTACTGCATTTGGGACGAAGAGCAACCTGAAGAGATTTAAGAGCTGCCACTTCATCCAGAAAATACAACGGTTTGGTGAGGTTTGTGGGCCGGTGGAATTATCGGTCCATATTTCTTTAAAAATGATGCCGGTGCGAACGTAAACGTCAATGGCGACCGTTATCGTGCCATGATAATCGACTATTTGATTCTAGAAATTGAAACTCGTGATCTCGACGACATTTGGTTTCAGCACTTTCCACACATCGCATCAATCATTGAGAGAACATTTCGGTGAGCACATAATTTCACGTTTTGGGCCAGTCGATTGGCTATCAAGATAGTGTGATATCACACCGTTGGCCTTTTCCTGTGGGGATATGTAAAGTCCAAAGTTTATGCGGACAAACACGCTTCGATTCTGGCCTTGGAGGAAAACATCATGCGTGTCATTCGCCAGTTACCAGTCGAAATGCTCGAAAGAGTCATCGAAAATTGAACTCAACAAAGCATCTGCGAAGTAGCAACGGCCAACATTTAATAGACATAATCTTCAAAAAATAAATGCCACAGAATGTTCTTTCAAATGATAATAAACAATCTCCATTAAATTTGAATTTTCCTTGTTTTTTTTTTTTTGAAAGTAGGGAACCTCGAAATGGATCACCCCTTTAAATATTAAAAGTTTAAATAAATTTGGGCGATAATTCATTTATGTTTGTGTATTTTTTCACAATTTTTGGGCCAAATTTCCATTTTTGTTTTTTTGGCAATGTTTAATTTTATTAGGGTTATTATTCATTCGACAATTTTTCATTTTTGTTTTTGGGCGATTTTTCATAGGGTCATTATGCATGCAGCCAAGTTATCCAGCTTAAGTAACCCCGAATGTATCCAAGCACCTTCCAGGGTTCCTGCGTAGGGGCTATTTTTGTGCTATTCGAGCCTACCTCTACTTTTTCAAGGCCAGTGCTACTCTACACATACCTAAGCAAATCTGTCTAAGAGAGCCGGTAAAAATTATGTTAAAATAATTCTTAAAAAAGTTATCAATAAAACTTAAAATTTTGATTGTTTTTCTACCTAGATATTGTTAAATTTTGTTGTTGCCATTTAACTGCTTCCTCATAAATTGAGATAAAATAATTTACAAATTGGTAAATGCATTCTAAGTCCTTTTTATCCTTTTTTGATTGAGGAAACATAATAAGGAAACGTCACGTGGGCTTTTTAACTCAAAGGTAAGAATGATGATAATTTAATAACAACTAAAAATATAAATTTATACACACAAACATACCAAGCGGTAAAACTAAAAAGGCTTTCTCACTTCAGGCCTTTTATAAGGCATGCTTCGAACTTTTCTCACTACGACTCTCATATTTTCTGTTCCTCAGAAATCCTTGCTCTTCCTTCTAAGAGATCTACTACACATTTTTATAACTCCCATTTTGCAAAAACATAATTTTATATTTTTATATTTCTCGTTTATAAAAAAATCAGAAGTTAATTTAATTGTTCTTTAAATAAAAGAGTGGTTCTTGCCATTTTAATGCCTCGATAGACTGATGGCTAGGACGCTATTCTATTATTTTGGGGGTTGTGGCTTTGATTCCCAAAAAAAGGTATTACATTGAAGGTCTTCCATTAGACTATTTTCGGCAGAACTTCTGTTAGCAGAAGCGAGAGTGGTAATACTGACAAAAGATATGAGTATGGAATGCGACTAGGAACCTTGGTGCCTACCAAGGAAGAAGTAAAGAGGCCCTCTAGAAGGCCTTTATACAAAAACTATTTTTTAATATGATTTTCCCTTACACTTTTCACTTCACCACTTGTTGGCTGTAACTTAAATTGTGACTTGTTAAAATTTTTCCTCTACATGTTGTTTAACAAATTGTTACATATTGATATTCTGGGAATTCCTTTTTTATCTTAACAAACAACATCAACAACTACTACTACTTATACTGTAACAGCGACAACAATTTTTAACAATAATTTATATTCTCTCACGTATTTATGGCGAAACCTCAAACACAAAACTTTTCATAAGTTTCTACGAGGGGCTTTTTATTAATACAATAGCAGTAAATAAAAAATGTTAAATGAATGAATGAACAATGAATAAGTAATGCGATAAAAAAGTTATTTTCCTTTTATATTGTTTTTATTTTGCTGCTAAGAACATCATTAATCTCTTAGCAATTTTTATTGAAAATACGCTGACATTTACTTTGGCATTAAGCAAAGGAAAAAATAATATATTTAAACAATTAAACAAAGAAAATTTCCCGGAAATCAACTGTTTGAACAAATAAAATTATGTGTGCATTACACCCTGTCATCACGAGCCATCGATTTAACCAAGACATAAAAATAACATCATAACAGAATTTGTTCACGTGAATACCTGTTTATGTTCATGTTCTGATTGACCATAATTTTTTTTTTCCATCAAAACAGCAGAGAGCATAAGTACGGTTGAGCAAGAGGTGGCATTGTTTGAACATAGTACTGTCAAACTTAAATAAAACTAAAACTTCATTGTCATGTTTTAACGACCATGGTAAGATGTAGAAAAAAAAAAAAAACATAAACATGGGCTGTCTACTCTTATCACTAACATGATGTTAGTGTTAATATTTCTCATTTTAGCCCCGTCTACATAAGACATAAAATGATAAACTTAAATACTAACATCATGTTAGTGTTTAGTACAGACTGTTAATGATTTTTGAACGTCTTGATATGTTTTTAAAACATTTGTTATTAAAGTTATTTTATAACATGACAAAGACGTTTTTTTTTTATTTTAGTGTGACAGTTTTATTTTCATACAGCGCCATCTGTTGCTAACAAATTTTTGCTTTTTAAAAATCTATACATATAATAACACGGTAACAGATGGTCCGGTAACAGATGGTCCTGTTTCTGTACATAAACTATTTTTTGAAAATTTTGTTACTGGTGCACTTAGTAATCGAAATGGAATACAATCAGCGTTGTCAACTTTGAAATTTCAAAACGCACCTAAGTGGAGAAAAAACGCACCATTTAAGAGAAAACGCACCAAGTTTACAATTTCTTCTTCAATGAATTAATTTTCCAAAAAAAAAATATATAATATTTTTGTTTTTAAAATATAACAATAAAACAGTCTTAAAGTTAAAGGTTAAAAAAAAACAAAATTAAATCATAAAACTTAACAAAAATAAAAAAACTAAACAAATATGTTTGAAATCAGTTGTACTAGATAATACATTTTTTTTATTTTCATATATTGCATACACAACTTGTTAAATAGAAATCAGCGATCATTCACAATATACATAGTTTAACAAAAAACTTAACAATAACATTTAACCTCAGTCCAAAATTCTAATGTTGAATCAATATTTTTCCACTGCATAAGGTAAACCATTCGCCATTCGTTTTCAATACTAGACAATATTTCGTTAATTTTTTGTAAAATTTTGGATATTCAAATTTTTAAGAGATTGTGCAAATAATCAAATAATTTAGTCTGGTCGGCATTTTTTGATTCAAATACGAGATTAACACGTTGCACCTCTTTTAAAATATCGGAAAATATACTAAGTAAACATAATTAATATCATCATTGTATATATTTTTTTGGTTGGTTAGATAAAAAATATTGTTGAGATGTTGGAAATGTATTAAATAACGTTTTTGATTCAAGCCATATTTTTAAAATTGCTTTGACTTTTCTATTAAAAGCCAACGAGTGTCTGCAATCAATGGAACTCTTTATCAGGATACTGATTATCTGTATTTATTAATTTATATATTTGTTCGCAAGTTTTTTTTCCTAACAGCTGAATGGGAAAATCAATGTGTTTTGTAGGGATAGCAAATTCCTTACAGTGAAATGTTTCTTTTTTTTAACATAACACAAATTAATACAACAACAATACCGTTTTACTTTGTGCATATGATTTGGTATGTCTTAAACATCATTACTAGTTGTTCTTATTATGGTCTGTAAAAATGACTGAATATTTTGCACTGTTGGTGCCACCAAAAATTAAAAAAAAGCACCAAAATTAAAAAAAAGCGTACCACGCACTAACTCGTGAAATTTTCGCACAAAAAAATTGAAAAAGCACCCAAAATGGTGCGAAACGCACCAAGTTGACAACGCTGAATACAATACAGCAATTTTTACAATTTCTGTCTGTGTGCCTGTCTGTTTGTATGTCTGTCCGTATTGCAGAATTCGCATCACGTAAAAGCTACTGGATAAATTTAAAAAAAATTTTGTGAAGAGGTAACTTAGTATCGTGATTTAAATATAGGATACATTTTTGCTGTAAAGATATCTCATTTCCAAGAGAAAAAGTAGTTAAAGTACGCATTTTTACCGATTTAAATGTACTGCAAACTTGACAGCACCTTTTGTTTTTGAAAGCGAGAAATTTTAGACACTATTTATAGATATAATTTTAGATATTTATTATATCCAGGAATGGGTACTTCTATATAAAGAAAATAAATAAACCATAACTCAAGCGCTATAAAAGTAAGAGTTTTAATTCTTAATATGGATTACTTTTAAAGCAAAATCGAAAAAAATATTGTTTCGATGCTCATGATACACAGTGCTTTGTTTCATTGACAAAAATACAAAAAATAACTATATCTTGTATTTTAACGTAAGTTATACTGTTTTGAATTTGAACCAATGTGAAAGAATTTTTAAGTTTTAGCTACTATCGATGGCACCAGAGGGCGCAAAATTATGTGCTTTATTTGACTTGGAAAAACAAAATTCTAATAAAACAGCATATTTTTCCCTTTTTGTGATTATATTCAGTACAATTTTTAGTCAATTATAAAAATAATTTTCTGTATAAAAATACTTAAATAAAACATAATTATTTAAACCTTCATTGGGTAAGTAATTTTTATATAAAATTGGACATAAAGTAAACTTTAAGTAAGCTTTAATTTTAATAAATATGGGCACAATATTGTATTCTGAGGTGAGTACAAGTAGGTGTCTGTGGTCTAGTAAATATAATTTTAATCCACGGAATTAATGTAATATTTAATAATATTTTAATTTGCCAATAGGTACATATGATTTAGAAGACCTTTCTGAAATACAAATAATAATTATGTAAATAGAAAAAACATTTTAGGCTGGTTGTTGGAGGCAATGCTAGAAGCAAATCATAAAAATGTGAGAAAAGTATGGTTGTCGCATACCCGAAAACGTCTCGAATAGACACGCATAAAGATTTGATGACTCATTTGTTAATATCCACAGATCCATTTATATTTTCAAGAAGGAATATTAAGATTGAAAATAATATAGATTTTGAAGATATTTATAAATACATATGTATATACAAAAAGAAAGTGTCGTTAATGATGAAAAGAACATTTCAAGTAGTGGCGAAGAGCTTTGAAAGGATTTCTTCTAAAATGAATTGCGCATGATCGTGCGTGGGTAATTTTTTTTTCACCGTGGGTATTCGTGACCGTGAGTCACGAAGTTTCATAAAATTCGCATAATTTTTCTAATATTTATTGCATTTTTTCTATAAAGGACTTTTGACAGGATCATGAGTCATTTTTTTCAATAGCGATTATGATGGGTTTGTGGCGCTTACCTTAACACAAAATACTTTGTTTTAAATTTTATAATTTAATATTTTTTCATCTAGTTCGTATTGTTTTCTTTGACAACATATTGTTTTAATTTTTTCAGTTTACTTTTTTTTGGAAAATAATGCAACCAACATTTATATCGTTTTATTTTTAAAAAATCTTTTTTTGATTTTAATTTAAAGTTAGGAGCTTGTATAAAACCTACAGGTTTAACAAACCTATGATTTCACATTTTTTTGTCGAATAACATAGCAAATAATATATGCTTTTTGGATAGTGGGCGGTAGGCGTGTCCTTGTTCCAATTGTTTCAAAAACATTTTCTTAATTAGGCTAAATATAACTGCCCTGCAAAATTTAAAAGTCTGTGTCAACTCCTTTTATTTTTATCCCATCGTTGTATGGGAACAAAGTATTGTGCGACGCACACTGTGGCCGTGTAGTGTATTTAATGGTCTTAAATCAAGGAGGTTGCGGAGCTTCATGAAATTTTGCACACATTTATTTTAAATTTTTTAAGAATTTCAATTTCTTTTTTACAAAAATACGCCCACTTTTACGCCCACCTCCCATACTAACTATATTTCAAAAATGCAATATCTTTATATGCAATATGTTAATTTTTCGCAAAAATGCATGTAACATCCGCCCACTGTAACACCCACAACTCCAATATAAAAATTTTCCATATAAATCAATGTACAATTTTGCCGTGTCTATACAATATATTTGGAATTTCTCAGCGTCTATTGCCTGACTGCAACTAATTGTGGATAATATAATTTTGAACCGAAGATTTCGTTCTGGCATTGCTCTCCCCAAAGCTTTTCGTTGGACGTCCACGTTTACCATCTACTGTATCATCCACTACTTCATCAGTCAACGTATAATAATGTGTTAGCCATTCTTCATTGTCATTAAAAAATCTTGATGGCGCTGACTCTTGTTCCACTACTTTAAAAATTGAGGCATAAATGTTTGTTTCAAAAACCGTCTGAACTTTTCTTGAGTTTTCTCAGACACTATTTTATAATTCCGAAAACTACACGAATTATAAGATCAATATCTTTTTTACATTGAAAAACAATTTCCGAAAGCGTGCTGAAAGATATTTTTAGCTTTTCCATTGTATATTATATAAATATGCTTTAATTGCTTAATAAACACTTGCTTATCACTATACCACTCTCAAATATAATATAAAAGAATGTTTATAACGGATAACGGAGTTAATTTTTAAAAGAAAAAATGTGATCAATGTTAAGTTATTGATTAAGTTATATATAAAGCTCTTCATTTAATGTGTAGTAAGTTTACATTTAGATTTTTTGTTGTTTAGTGAACGTAAACAATGTACCGATATTACTTTGATAAATACTTTTGTGTACATTTGTTTTTGTAATCAGGACTCAAATTTAAGTTTTTTCTATATAGTACACATGCAATGAAATTTTCGTATTTCTCGATCCCAAATTGGCACCGGCTTAGTTGTACGAGTAGCAAAAAAAAAGAAAGAATGCATAGTTGTTTTTGCACGCGTAAAATAACGCATAACGTATATTTTTTACTGTAATTTTTTGGTTTTTCATTGTTTTTTCGGCGGCGGGCAAATTGGGGCAGGTTTTTTTTGTTTAGTCTATTAGCTGAGACTCTCAGCTTTAATTTGGTATAGGACTCCATGTGTCGCACTGCTTCGCACACAACTAAAAGTCTAACGGAAAATCATAAATGTTTTTTTTTTTTTGGTTTAAAATATATTGTCAAAAGAATTTTTTTTTCAATTTTAAAATTTTTTTTTTAATATACATATAATGCTTAATGTCCATTTTAATTGAAAAAATACTTATAAGGTATATTCGGTGTATAGTTTATAAGTAACAGGCTTTTGAATATGACATAGAAAACTATTATATTTGAGACTTGTTCACATACTTCAACTTTGCGCTGCTCGGGACAGAAAACCAATGGAGATATTTGCATGAAATTTTTTACACATGATCTTTAGATGGTATTTAACCATCTGTGCAAAAATCATCAAAATCGAATAGCAGATCCAAATTGATTTATTGCCGCAGTGGCCACAGTGTGCGACGTGACCAGCACAGTCACATAGTTTATAAATAATTTTAAAAAAGACAAAAATTAAGCAGTTTTGTCATTATTTATACATACATATGTATGTATATACAAAAAGGCTCGTTTCCTTAAAATCGATTCACAAGTCTTGATTTTATACTCAGATAAGTGAAGGTATTTAATATTGACAAAAAGCCCTTTTTAAATCCCTTCTATTTAACCAATTTTTAAAGACCATTTTTTACAAAACAGGATGAGTTTTCTTTAATAATTTACAGTTTTAACGCCGAATAACGCAGAACTTTACTGTTTGTACATCTATGTAGTAAAAAATGTCATTGATATTATAAGTACAAACGAAATGCTTTTCCAAAAAAATTGAATTAGCTTGAAGCTGTATATTTAGCAAAGCAAATAGTAAGTATCGTGATAAGAGACAAACCTTTTAAGAAGAGTCAAAATTAAAGCGAAAAAAATCAATGGAAACTTAACTTCTTTTTTCAATTTCGGCTCACACACATCCATACATATACATAAATATCAAACAGTTGTACAAATTCGCAAACATTATGGAAACATATTGTTTTACCAGGAATTCAATTATTATGCGAATACAACGTTAATATACATTTATTCTTATCAGGAATTCCAGGAATACGAGTACAACGTTTGTTATTTATTTTTATTTTTATTTTTGATTATTCTCTTATTTTTTTTTTTGTTCAATACAAGAAAATTCTTTTTATAAATTATTTAAGTACTTTTGATATGGGTACACATTTTTGCAATACCTTTGGGTAAAAGTTTGCATTAAAGTATAATGCTGTACAGATTTTATGACTTTGAGAATATCTGACGTAGTAGCAGATTAAATTTGACATTTTTGTCTTAAACCTTGTGTTGTTAAACAGCTTAACAGGTAAAATATGTGTCGTTTTATTTTTAGCAACTTCTTATTCATTTATGGAGTCTTAAAAACATTTACTATAAAATACATAAATAATTGAATATACTTAAGTTTTAGCCCGAGGATGTTCAGGAAAATATAATTTTTAAATGAGCATTGCAAACTAAATGTTTCGTTTTAGACAACATTGAGAGTTACTTGATAGTAACTTCCAAGCTTTAAATGCTATTTTCATTAGGAAAATTAAGATATTTTTATAGGTTAATTAAGAAAATTAATAGGTTAAGATTTCTTTTGATATGACAAAATAATAAAGTTTTTATATTTTTAACAAGGTAAGGAGTTAACGGTTTTCAATGTTTAGAATAAAACTAATAGGTCCAGATAAACGTGGTTCGTTAGGAAGGCTTTGATTTGGTTTTGACCACACTGGCCTTTGCTAACGACTCATTCTACATACGCTTCATAAATGGCCAACTTGCTGTTTGGCGAGGTATAGATTTGTGATGGTAACTTAAAAAACGATTCCTGGTTTAGGTAAACACTCATCTGGATATTAAAAATTACACTCGAGTATGTAACCTGCCACGCGGGCTGAAAACACCTCACTCAAACGCTGGGCCGAGTTAAAAATGTCATGCCATTTCCAAAAAAAAAAAAATCAATTATAAATAAAAGATTGCTTTGATAACAATAATTTCTAAGACAGGAAAAAATCATAGAAAAGTTGAACCATACAGACCCATAAGCCTTTTATCGAAGATGTCAAAGTTATTTGAGAAGCTTTTAATAAATTGGCTGAACCCAATACAAAGCGAAAAATAAATGTATTTTCAATCGTCAATTCGGATGTAGAAAAATATATTCGAGCAAACACACAGATTAGTAAAAGTAGTTAAAACGGTTCTGAGGTGAAAGAGAACAGTTCTGAGTATTTAATAAAATAAATTTGAAACACTTTCTTTGTCAGCCCAACGTTGATCAGGACCATGGTTGTCGTGCTTTCTAGTGATGAGACATTTTTTCTAACACAATTTTTATACCCTTCACCAGAGATGGAAAGAGTATATCGTCACCTAAAATGCAAAAGGCCGTAACTACTCAAAAATTCAAAATTTACTTTTTGATTGATTATGACGAACTTAACCGAAACACATCTACACAGCAAATTTTACATGTATACGTCCAAAAATAACGACTTTATTGGTGAAAAACAAAAGGCCGTAACTGCAACGTCAACTAAACCAAAAAGCCGTACCTGCACTTTTCCAAAAAAAAAATCATAACAAAGTTGGCTTTGATTATCTTTCAATGTGTGTTATGTTTGTTTTCTAAGTTTGAATCTAAAATGTGGATAGTAAGTTTTAAGTAGTCTTTAATTTATAACGTTTATTCCTTCTCCTGTAAAAAACTAAAAAGTGTAGTTACGGCCTTTTGCATTTTAGGTGACGATATATAAGTTTGTCATTCCGTGTGTAATTTTTACAATATTTATTTCCGACCCCATAAAGTATATATATTCTGGATCCTTGTACATAGAAAAGTTGATTAAGCGATGTTCGTCTATACGTCTTCGGGTAGTATTGCCATTTACCAAGGCACCAGACGAGGTACAGAAGATTAAAGCCCACCGATCTTCCAGGCATAGTTTAGAAAATTTTGAAATTGTAATTCAGCAATATTAAATCATTCCTTTGGAGGATGCTGGCAAAAAACCACGCCTGCCTATATTTTTTCACTTTTTTATTTATTTTTGGTTTTAATGATTCTTTTTTCCTTTTTTTGTTGTTAACTAAACTTTAGATTGTGACATGTAGGTCGCAAGCAGTTCATACACCACTGGTAACCAGGAGCAGTCAATTGTCCCATGAGGGAGGGTCAATATGGGGAAATTTTTTAAGGTTTTTTGCTTTAATCTGACCATTCTAACGCAATTAAAGGAAGTTTCTAATTTTTGCAAAAAAAGTAAAAAAAATTTTTTTAAATTTAAAAAAAAAATTTTAAAAAAATTTTAAAAGTAATTTTTACACAAAAATTCAAAATTTACAAAAATTTAAAAAAAATTACAAACAATTTTTACAAAAAATTTCCAAAAAAAAATTTAATAAAAAGTCACAAAAAATTTTCCTAAAAACATAAGAGTGTGATATAATTACTAATGTGAAGGCTATATCAGATTCGACATGGCCGAATATAGAGCTCTTACATGTTTTATTTATTATTATTTCCAATGTATCAATGAATTAATCACTGTATTAATGCAATTGTTATGCAGATTTCATTGATACATAAATTAGCAAAAAATAATACTTCCTTTATTTAACTAATAATTATATAATTTTACAACAAAAATTGTTTAAACAAATTTTTACCGTTTTTTTTATTATTTTTTTTAACAAAAATTTGTCCAAATAATATATTATTTTTGAATATTTATAAAACTTTAGTTGCGGCTTAAAAATTTTGTAGTTCAAACCAACCATGATGCATTTTTTTATGAAATCTTGGCCAAAAGTTGCTTATCGTGACCAAAGTAGTTTATTGCAAAAATTGTCTATCTGAGATAGCAAATAAATATGAAAACTAATGGAATGTAGTGTTTCTACGTCATTTTATAAGACTTAAGTAGGATTTTTAAAAATTTTTATTTTTAAATTTCCAACAAAAACAAAATCATATATAGTCTGAGCTGTTCGGTTTATTGTTTCCAGGAAAAAAAAAAATGAAAAGTTACAATGTGCCTGCAGAAAATTTGGTTGAAATCAAATCTTAAAAAAAAAAATAAAATTGTAGAATTTTTGCAGTTTCCCCCAAAAATATCATGTATTTGTTTGTGTTCGGTTCGGTTCGGTTCAGTTCCGTTTCTTTCTTTATGACTTTGTGTGTAGCAAGGTGTGAATATGTCTATATGTTAGAAGCAGTTACTTGGTTCATTTTTTTTCCTTTAAAAACATAAGTGAAAAATTGTAAACATGACATGTTGGCACATTTGGCGTTTACAAGTGTTTTTACGTGTATGTATCTATGTTTGCAAGCATCTATTTTAATGTTTAAGTATGGATGGATTAGTGTAAGTAAGTATTTGAGTTATTTATTTTAGAATTTTGTCAAAGAAAAAATATAAATTTTGTGTTCAAATGCTAAAAAAGGAGGATTAACAGTCACATAAACGACTAACAAGATGTAATTTTAAACATTTTTTAAAGATTATTTTTCTTTGCCGGCTAAATATTTTATTTGACATTTTGAAATATTTGTTAAAGGTAAAATAATAGCTTGTTGACGAGTTTATTTTTTTTTTTCAATTTAAAAAGATATTTAAAATGATAAAGAGTGGAAGTCTGGTTTATTTTGGTTAAAGTAAATTGATTTTATTGTAAACAAGGTTTGTTAAGTAATAAATAAGATTTTCTTAAGAATTTCAATAAAAATTGGGAAGAATGACATTTAGTTGAAATAATAAATATACACAAATATATTTGTTAGCATCACTTTAAAATTTATGTTTAATTTAATTTATTATTTAAATCATTAACACGATTCTAAGCTAATACTAGAACAGGTGTTTTTTATCTGAAGGAGAACTTTCGATATCGATAATTATAATTTGACAGCTGAATATGTCAAAATGTGTTGACATTTCTCTAAGATTTTCAAATCATCATGAATCATTTAACACTAGAACAACGATTGCAAATTGTGGAAATTTAAAAAAATAAATAATTTTGTTTGCGAAGATCATAGAGCACTTCGTACACTTTACGGTCTATATAATCCGTCTAGTGAGCAAGCAGTTCGTACAGTTGTTCGCATTAGTTTTACTTATTCCGATTTAAAACCATAAACAACTCAAAGAAATGTGTGTACCGAAGAGAATACTGCTGCTGTAGTACAAATTATTGAATATGACGCCGAAGTGTCGATTTGTCTTCGTTCTCAATTTTTGATATTTGTCCTTGGCTTACATGCCTATGAAATACATTTCTTACAAGAATTAAAACCAAACGACACCCTTTTGTATTATTGCTAATTGGGCTCATTTGAAACTGGAGTAAGATGAAAATTTGTATCAAAGAATTGTGTTTAGATACGTCAATAAGCAAAACTGCACGTTTGAACAAAATTATCGTCGTATGCTATGGGGGAAACAATTACCCCCATACAATAATATTAATAATATTCCTATATCTACAAAACTGTAATAGCTAAGCACACACAATTTAATGCACGTACTTCTTAGAACAAACTGCATGTACGAACAAAATCTTGGAGGCATACGAAGGGGGAAACAATAACCCCCAATACAAAAAATTAATAATATTTTTTATCTACAGAACTACAATAGCCACGCACGCTATCAGAACAAACTGCATGTCCGAAGGGTACCTCTTATCTGCAGAACTACAATATCGAGGTTTGAATTAGAGTAACTATTAGAGCTACTAACATGTTTCAACAAAATCCTGGCCATGTAAAAGGGGGAACTGTAGTACCCCCATAAAAAAATATAAAATTTTCTATATCTGCAGAATATGTTCACCGACTGACTGGTGGCTTTTCTAAACTTTTATTATACTTTTCGGCTGCTGAAGAAGTCAAATTTATTATGCTTTGTATAGCCTTCGATTTTTCTTAACTTGATTTGAGAAACTTGTAATAAAACTGATCTGTAGAGTCCCTTAAAAATTTAGATTTTTTTAATTCCCTTCTGTAAACTTGAGAGATGACTTTGTTTAAATTGGTAATTGTTTTATCAAATCTTTCTCCGTTAGAATTTTTAAAAATATCATACAAGCTTTGACTACTTAAAAAATACAACGCTTCAGTTTGTTCCTGCAAAATTTAAATATATGTATTACACTGAAATATAGAAAACAATACATCTGAATATTTTACCAAAGACATGAATTTTCAAATTCTAGTGCTCATGCTTAGGTACGCTAATCATTATAATATATAAAAATTACCACATTCAGGCTTGACTCAGGCATGATTCATGCATGACTCACGGTTAAAAAATTAGGACACCTGCACATCCCTAATTAAATACATAAAATAATGACAACAACAATGCAAGTGTTAGTAGATGACCCAAAGAGCTTTTTGTTGGTAAACTCAACGCATGAGGCTGTTAATAATTCTCACATACAGTGGTCGGCATATTTATTTTGACAAAGTATAGTGAAGAATTGTTTTATTGTTTTTTAATATTAAAATTCCTATAACGTTACAGTTATCAGGATATTTTTTTTTACACTAATTCTTAAGTATGCAAAATATTTTGTTAAAATCTTTACCCATTCTCATTCTGAAGGGAAAAATGCAATTTGGTGCAAATATTTGTAATGGCATAATTATTTTGACATTCTATTGTTTCATCTCATTTTGTTTTTTGTGTTAAGCTTTAATACAAAGCGGTCGTTGTTGAGTATTAAGTACATATTAACATTCGATGAAAGATAAATAAAAAAATGCTATTACTATTTTGTAAATATGGGAAAAATAGCGGAATTAACTAACACCGTCAACAGTAATATTAAATCTTGGAATATCTGTAACAAATATTGCCAAGGAGTACAATATACCTAGACAAACCGTTTATTATCAAATAAATAAATTTAAAGAAACAGAATCTGTCATTAATTTGCCTTGAACAGGAAGAAAACGTAAAACAACGGCAGTGGAAGATCGACAAATTTTCAGAAAATTTAAATCTAATCCAGGTTTGACACCCAAAACCGCTGCGTTGGAATGGAATTCGCACTGTGATAGTTAATTAAGCGAAAGAATAGATCTACGACATCTAAAAGACGCCAACATTAATACATATGTAGCAAGATCAATACCATGTATAGCTCCAAGGAACCAAATTAAAAGGTTAGAATTCGCAAAAAAAGTGGAGAAGCCCCTATCATTCTGGCAAAGCGTCTTATGGACCGACGAAAGTACTTTCGAGTACCACTCGTCAAAGAAAAAAGTTTTTACTAGACTAGACCAAAAAACTCGAAAGAAAATCGCATCTATTGTCGAAAAAGTTAGTCATGTTCTGGGGCTGTATAGCAAATAAAGGCTTGGGAGACTTGGTTCCCATCGACGATTCGATGAACCAAAACCAATATTTGAAAATTTTAAATGAACACGCATTTCCTTCTGACCGTCATTTATTTTCCAACAGGACAATGAACCTTGCCACAAGAGTAAAATGATTAAGACATTCTTGACAGAAAATTGCATTGAAACTTTGGATTGGCCACCCCAAAGTCCGGATTTGAATGTGCTTGAGAATGTTTGGTCATATATAAAGCGCCAAAGAACCGCAGATCTGACAAGAACCAGGGAAGGAACAATTTCAGATGTTAAATCTTTGTGGGAGGACATACCAATAAATTACATTCAAAACTTGATCGATTTAGTTCCTAAAAGATTCCGCCGCTAAAGGAGGATACACGTTTTATTACTACTAAAAATATCTAAAAGCATTATGAAAATTGGAATGACATATTTTCGTTTAAAGAGTTAAAATACTATATGTCAAAATACTTATGCCACCCCCTCAATTTTTAAATTAATTGCATAGAATGCAAATTTAATTTAAGCAGTTATGATTTTATTTTTTTTTAGTTATTAAATAAATGCTAATTTCATTTAAAAAAAATTTGGAATTTTTAATTTTTTGGAAATCTGAAAAAATTCAAAATGGTAAAATTTCTCAGGTGTCAAAATAAATATGCCGACCACTGTAGCTCTTAAGGTGCACCGATACGAAGCCTAATTTTTTCTACAATAACACTTATTTGTTCAGGTTTTAAAATGAAATTAAAATCTTTGTTAAACTCAGCTCAACAAATAGCTTTAGGTATACTTAAACTGAGAAAATCGATTTATTTCTTGTCTCTAAAACAAAAGCACTTCCACAAATAATTTTTTCGATAAACAAAACTTTCGATAAAAATGAATTAAAATGTTAAATATTGTTCTGTGGATTTCCACTCTCAGAGATGGTAGATTGGCTAAAGGTTTCACGAGCCTTCTTGCAAAATCATGGGACTAATTTGACTTAAATCAATCCAATGCTTAAATTCTTGTTTTTTTTTTAATAGAAGTAACACTCAGGCAATTAATGCCTATATAAACTGTGTTACTTCCTTTGGAAAGGGATAGTAGTAAATAAGATAGATGGTTAGAGTGATAGTAAAGCTTCGCTGGCAATACTGCATTTTTAGATTACAATTGCACAATTACAATTGCACGTTTAGATTATTTTTAGAACAGTGTTGCAAGCGCCTCTGATGTTTTTTAGACGAATTAGTTTGAAGCTAGCATAGCCAATTTATAATTATTTTACTTCGCCGGCGATTTTGTGCTATGTGGTAATACCGGCGAAGGAGGGCGCTGTGATATGCATTATTATAAAGAGAATTTAATACATATCAGAAAAATTGATGTTGCCACGGCTGAGTAATGAACTCGTGACCATTGCTTAGTAAACAACGTGCTAACCACTTAAGCTACAGCACCCCCAAATCTTCTAAGATTCAAAAGGAAACAAATTTGGCTAAATTTAGTAGATATTTGAAGTTTAAAATAAATACAAAAAATTAGAATTTTCACCACTGGCCTAATGAAAAATCTTTATTTTTGAAAAGGTTTAAAAACAGAAATGAACATCTATTTGTTATTTTTTTGGCTTTTCGTTTTGACATTTGTTCTCTATTCCTCAGCACAGTTTATAATATTCATTCTACATACATTTTTGATAGATCTAACTACTTGAGGTAAAATGTAAAATAGCCTTTAGTTATTTTACTTAAGTTGATTTTGTGTTTCAAAGATGAAAATAAAACGGGGGAATGGTTTAATTGTGATAAATGAGTCATGGTGTAACAACAATTAAATTCTCAGGTTTTAAATGTACCAAAAATAAATCAGTCAAGTGCAAGTTACACACACGTAGGGTTCCGTACTATGTTTAGTACGCCTTTAAAAACTCAAGTTGTTAATTTTTTCATGTCTTATGGGGCACCCTTTTCTTTTTAAAATCAAAGACATATTCGCGAAAATTTCATCGCTATTGGAACACCCTTTAAATTTTAGGAATTGTTGTTATAACGGCTATGGTAATACACTTTCTATAAAAATATCAGGCCTACCTATTGTGGTTCAAGAAATAAGGTAATATACGTGAAAAACATGTCACTGATGGATCACCCTTTAGTAATTAGTAATTGTTACAGCGGCCGAAATACAACATCTACTGTAAACAATTCAAGAGTCTACCTATTACGGTTCAAAAAATAAGGCTATTTAAGTAAAAATCATATCTCTGTCGGAACACCCTTTAATTTTTATTATTTGTTATAGTTACCATAGTAATAAACCTCTTGTAAAAACTTCAAAAGTCTACTTATTATAGTTCAAAACTTAGGCCATATACACGCAAAGCACGTCACTCTCGGAACACCCTTTAATTTTAAGGTTTAATTTAATAGAAAGCGAACATAGAGTTAATTACTGTATGCAAATTTTAAGTGGTTGCCTCCTATGGCTCAAGAAATAAAGACATAAGGGCAAATAACACCTCACTTTCGGAACACCCAATAAGTTTTAGTATTTATTGCTATAGTGGCCACACCTTGTGTGAAAATTTCAAGAGTATACCTATGGTTCAAAACTTTGGTCTTAGGCCTTATACATGCAAATAACGCCACTATCGGAACACCCTTTAATTTTTAGGTTTATTTTTTTTAGACTTGTTTATAAAGCGAACTAGGTGTTAATTACTGTTTGTAAATTTTTAGGTTATGCCTCCTACAGTTCAAGAAATAAACACACATTCGTGTATAACACCTCTCTATCGGGATACCCTATAAGTTTTAGAATTTTCTACTATAGCGGCCACAGTTATACACCTTTTGTGAAAATTTCAAGCGTATACCTATTATGGTTCACAATTTAGGCCTTATACATTCAAATCACACCTCTCTATCGGAACACTCTATAAGTTTTAATATTTGTTGCTTTAGCGGCAACAGTTATAACATTTCTGTGAAAATTTCAAGAGTCTACCTATTATGGTTTAAAACTTAGGCCTTATACATACAAATCACGCCACTATCGGAACACCCTTTAATTTTTAGGTTTATTTTTTTGGACTTGTTTATATAGCGAACTAAGTTTTAATTACTGCTTGCATATTTTTAGTGTATTCCTCCTACAGTTCAAGAAATAAGCACATATTCGTGAATAACACCTCTCTATCGGGATACCCTATAAGTTTTAGAATTTTCTACTATAGCGGCCACAGTTATACACCTTTTGTGATAATTTGAAGCGTCTACCTATTATGGTTCACAATTTAGGCCTTATACATTCAAATCACACCACTATCGGAATACCCTTTCATTTTTAGATTTATTTTTTTATAATTGTTTATATAGCGAACTAAGTTTTAATTACTGTTTTTAAATCTTGAGTCCATGCCGTCTACAGTTCAAGATATAAACACATATTCATGAATAACACCTCTCTATCGGAACACCCTATAAGTTTTAGTATTTGTTACTATAGCGGCCAGTGCTGTACACCTTCTGTGAAAATTTCAAGCGTCTACCTATTATTGTTCAAAACTTAGGCCTTATACGTGCAAATCACACCACTATCGGAACACCCTTTAATTTTTAGGTTTATTTTTTTATACTTGTTTATATAGCGAACTAAGTTTTAATTACTGTTTTAAAATCTTGAGTCTATTGCTCCTACAGTTCACGAAATAGGCACATATTCGTGAATAACACTTCTCTATCGGAACACCCTATAAGTTTTAGTATTTGTTGCTATAGCGGCAACAGCCATACATCATCTGTGAAAATTTCAAGAGTCTACCTATTACGGTTCCAGAGATAAAAGGCGCTGACAGACGAACAGACGGACAGACGGACAGACATTGTAGCGAAAACAATAGGGTTACGTTTTTACACTTTGTGCACGGAACCCTAAAAAGTACAATTGCAACAACTTCACCAACCCTGATGTACATCATGTTTCAATTTATCCGTTTTATCTCTGCGCACGCACGATTGCACAATTGAGAAGATTACCAGCAACACAACAAGTTGCAAAATCATGAATGTTTATAAACATAAAGAAATAAATATTATGTTGCTTTCTATTTACACAACAACATATTATTGCTATAAAAAATTACATATTTGTTGTTTAATAATAAATTTATGCGATTTTATTGCTTCATTTTAAATAAATGTTATTGAATGTTGTTTTCACGGAGTGAGCAGTGAAGAATTTCATCAATTATTTATAACCATCAAAAGCAATTAAATATTTACGACACCCTTGTTTAACAACTATCGAAGCTAAAGTTTATTTTTTGCATTTTATAGGAAAACATTCTTTAGTGTTTATGAGAGTATAATGTCTTTTGATGGTTAGTTTTTCAAACATTTATTTTAGAAGGGCCAAAAAATCTCTGAAATTAAAAGAAACAAAAAGCTGTAAGATCTTAGAGCAATTTTATATTCCTTAACCCTTTAGTACAGAAAAATTAATGTTTGTTCAGTTATTGAAAATGTCCCATCATCTTTCTTGGTTTTTCTTTTTTTTTTCTCTTGTTAAGAAAAAAATAGGCCACCTCTGTCCAACATTGTAAGTCGAAATCTCTTATAAATTGTTATTGTATCTATCATGTTTCTACATGCACTTACTTGATTCCGCTGCATTAAAAATCTTAACGGTGCGATTGCATGTAAAGACGAATGTCTATAGCTACACACATACATTTGTACATATGTACTTAGAAGGCAGCACAAGAGTCTGTGCAATTATCTAAGTGTTCGCATCTTTGTTTTTTCGTTGTTGTATGGTTGGTAAGAAAGAAAGTGTTTGCAGGTTGTTATCTTTGCTCTTTTTTTTCATGCCTGACAGACACACATTTAAGGCTGCTCTTTTTACTCGAACACTTAATGTCAACTTTTATTCCATTTTAAAGTTTTTAGTTAAACTTTTTGACTAAAATGGTTTTTGGAACTTTAAAAATATATTCGTATAAATTACTGTTCCTGCCAGCATTAACAAAGTCTTTTGTAGACCATATTGTAGATTAACAAATTATTAACAAATTATTAACAAATTATTAACAAATTATTAACAAATTATTAACAAATTATTAACAAATCGACGATTAATAGACAATAATTGGACAATGGGAAAGGTTATTATGAGACAAAAACAATACTCCGACTCTTTGGATAAAAGATATGCTGTTTCTACAAAAACATTTTATTACTCAACACAATCTCTTTTATTTTGTCCAGTGTCTTCCCCAGTTTTTTATGCCCTCCAAATTGCTAAAAGATTGACCTCTTTATTTGACCCAAATCTTTTACCACCCAGTTATTTTTTCAAATTTAAAAACAGGAAGTAATAGTCCCAAGGACCTAAATCTGGAGACTGTGCAGTTTGAAGCTCAATTCAAAGGCTTTTGCATAATGATTACCCGTGAATGATGTAAACGCTCTTATGGCCGGAAGGACAGGGGCAGATGTATGCTAAGCTGAGCTGAACAAGTCCTGTAGTCTACGTCTGAGGTAGTACGTTCCCTGTTTAACAGGCCGAATTGGTCAGGTTGCTGTATGCGTTGGACCAACTGGTGGAAGGTCGTGTACATGGAAGAAGGTTGAGTGCACTGATTGTCAATTGCACTCAACCTCAAAACGAATAATGCTAGTGAACGTGTACTCCAAACCAGTGCTGGAACGTGTTCTTAAAGTAACAGCGCACAGGTACAGCTGGAAATTAAGCAGCGTACGAACTAGCAAAAAGGGGTTCTGTTGTGAATTTCTGTGGATTCCATAGTTTCAATGGGGAATGGTCTACCTTACTCATTAAATCTCAAAAAGGTGAAGAGAGGCCACTACATGTAGACAGGATGGAATGATGCTTAAAGAGCCCCGCGACAGGAAGATCAGAAAGATTCTTTGATATAATGCAGGTACCTTTAGCTGGATTACTGAATTGGTGTCAGGTATTGCAAACGGTAAGTGTCATATGCCCAAGATTAAAATCGAAGAAGATGATACTTGCATACTGTGCCTGGCGGAGGCTGAAACGTTAGCGCATATTGTGAGTGAATATCTAGCACTAGCTGGCATAAGCTTACCACCCCGGGTGGATCCCTGCTAAATGTGAATGTGATGAGAGATGTAAGCCTTATGAGGTAGAAGGCTGACAGTTACCCGTCGACTGTCTTTAATCCCTGCCGTCAAGAGTAAAGGCTAGTGTTATCAGGATACTCCATTGAAAGTAAGGTACAAATCGGTTGTCTGAAATCAGTTCGAAAAACAGGACCTTTGAAGTAAGCGGTTTGCTTTGATATCTACCAAATAAATAATAGTATGGATATCTGCCATAATATTATTATTCTGCGGACAATCTCTTTTGGGCGACCAGAATATTGCGAGTCATTTGTGCTAATGCGCCCACAACGAAACTTAGTAAAGACTTTTAACCATTGACATTGATGAAACAGTACAGATCAAGCCTTTTTTGGTTTCGGTGGTTATTTTTTTAAGTTCCGGGATATTTAATAAAATCCTAAAAAGTAGAAGTTAGGTTATGTTAAGCAGGCAACCGTATAGAAATGTAAACGACTCACTTGGGTTCAAGATGTTGGTCATTTTGTGTTACCTGCAAAGGAAATAGGAAAATAAATAGGAAGAAAAGAGAAAAGATAAAGAGTGAAGATGGCGAGTAAGTGATAGCAAGATACCAGTAAAAGGGGAGAATAGGTAAGCAGGCAGATATAGACTAATGAGGAGAGAAAAAGAAGCCGTAGCGGCTGTACTGGTACAGATTTATCTAAGTCTCGCCGTGTGAGAGTGGGCCAAGAAACCAATCACAGCTAATCAGAAATGAATTAATCCTGCTTGGTTACAGTAGTGAAAGACCAAAAAGGCTCCCAAAGCTTCGCTGTCCCAGTTACTGAAGATGTCGATGTTCCAGTGCAGAACATAGGTAGAGAAGGTGTTCAACCGTTTGCTTCTCTTCCTCATCTTATCAGCTTCTACAGAAGTCATTGTAAGGGAGGCTCATCCTTCTTGCATGGGTTCCAAATAGGCAGTAACCGATGACTGTTGCTACTAAGTCACGTAGCTGCATTTTCGGCAGCCGACTCATTGGACCATCTGACCTGAGCCAGATCGTAGAGAGCACAGATAATGTGGTGCCAGCAGGCCGAGAGGGGGATACCACAATAGATGTCTATGGCGTCATTATATAGCAGTTCTAGCTTTCTTGGCTAGGTTATCAGCAACAGAGTTGCCTAGATTAGTCCCATCTCCCCGCAACTGTTGAATTTTCCGTCATCGCATTCAAGGATGCCTGTGCTGTACACATGACATGATATCGGATCTATTTATTATTCTGTGGTACCTAAGCCAATTCGCCGCCTTTTTGGTAGCAAATATTTCGGCTTGTAAGACATTGCAGTCATTCGATATTTAATTTTACTTTCTAGATAATGACGGAAAGCCAAACAAAGACACTAATATTTTGTTAAATGTCAACGGTAAACAGCGGAAAGTAACAACCCAAGAACAAGCAAAGAGTGCCACCGGTGAAAAGCACAAAAATGCCCAAAATATCACTGGCGTTTTAGTGCTTTTCAGCGGTGATACTCTTTGCTTGTTGTTGCGGCTAAGTTCGTCGGAAATGTGGTGGTTCTTTCCGCTGTTTACCGTTGAAATTTAAAAAAATGTAAGTGCCTGATGTTTTGATTTTCGACATTACCTAGTTGGTTAAATTAAATATCAATATAAAGTGACCTCTACTTTTTACGTTGTTATTAAATTGTCCCGGTACATATCTCGTTCTACTCTTAAAACCTCTTCATAACTAAACATGGTTAAACGATGGCATCATCGGTCGTTTTTCGAAATTAGGTGGGGGCAGCCGTTACAGTGATATCGATACGATATCGATACATACTCCACAAATTCTTCTTTTAAAATAAAAACTTGTAGTTTTAACACTATAATGCTCTACGTTCCACATATTTCACAAAACCATCGAATAATTGAGATGTCATGACTCCTTCATAATCTTGCGATTTGAAACCTTTTAATTATTTTCCTTGGGGTTACGTTAAGTCCATCTGTAATGCTGAGAGTCTAAGTCTACGTGTTATAATACTTTAATTACACGATAATAATTTTTCGCTTGGTAAGTGCCACGCCCATTTGAAATATCAAAAAATAATAAAAAACAAACTGAAAATTCTACGAAGATCGACCCACTGGTGAACGCAACTATTGCTTTCCGTTAACCAAAAGAACATATTGTGTGGTTTATATATATGGATTAAAAATTGTAGACATCTTCAAATAAACTCCCTATGAAAAGAGAACTAATGATTTGCTAATCTTCAAAGAATAATTTCTAAATATTTTTTTAATTTCTCTTTTAATACTGCCTGAGCATCTTCTCAAAAATAAACAATTTATGAAAACAAAAAATTATGCACAAAGTATTCTTGTCGCGCTATGTACTTGTCCATATACGAGTCTTGTGCGCTATATAATCACACATCATGTAAGTGTTGTTGAAATGCTTAGCAGGATTTGGTTTTACATTTCGTACATTCACGTAAGAGCATTTATGCATTTTTATATTTACTTCCTTTTCCTTTAAGACTTCAAGATTATTTTTTTGTGCTAAACGAGCATCTTCATCGATAAGAAGAAGAAGAACAAAAATGAAACTTGGCAACTATTTTATATATTTTTATTTGCTACATATACTGCTCTTTAAATCCACGCACAAATACACTTATAAAAACACTCGAACGCACAACCATATACCAAAGGATTTTCGATGAAAACAATATTATTATTTGCAATCCAGCAGTTCCAATAGTCCCGTAACATTTAATAAAGTTTCCATATTTAAAATGCTATTTTTTACTTATCTTGAGTTTTTATCTGTAACGAAAAACAAAAAAATGTTGTGAGGAGGTACCTTAAAACATCTTATTTCCATGAGAAAGTGGAGAAAAAGCAGTGAAAGTACGCCGATTTTTTACCGATTAAAAGATATTGCATACTTTAAGGCACCTTTTATTTTTGAAAGCGGGATATTTTAAACACGGTTGCGCACCAGATGGCGCTGTTTAAAAATTAAGAAAAATATGAATTGAAAGCGGAATATTTTAAACACGGTTGCGCACCAGATGACGCTGTCTTAAAATAATGACAAAATATGAATTACTTACTGCCAAATAGTCAATTGAATAAAATTTGTATTTGATTTGTATTTTTACTTTATGGAATTACATATATTATTATTAAAATATTTTAAACACCTTCTACAGCGTTTTAAAACAATTTCTAGAATTTTATACAAATTTTAAAATCAAAATTGAACAAAATATTAAATCGGTAAAAAAAATCTGCGTACTTCCACTGCTTTTTCTCCACTTTTTCTTGGAAAATATATATCGAGTGTTTTTTTATCGATACTATCGATATCGATAACTATGGCTTGAAAGCTGGAAATATTAAACTGTGTTGATATTTCTGTTCATTAAGGTTTGCCAAGTCATCATGACTCGTTTAACATCAGAACAAGGCTTCCCAATTTTGTTAATTTACTTTGAACAAAATAAATCAGTTCCCGAAGTTCATAGAACACTTTGCCTATTTTACGGTCAACATTGATTGTTTTCGCACTAATTTTAAAACTTTCCGATTTAAAACCATCATTAAGACAAAGAAATATGTGTACCGAAGAGAATATAACTGCTATATAGAAGTATTAAAGAAGGTGCCGAAATGTCGATTCGTCTTCGTTCTCAACATAGATTACGTGCCTATAAAATATGGCTCGCTCAAGAATTAAAGCCTCATTTGAAACTGGAGGAAGATGAGTATTTTTATTCAGGAACTCTGATTAGTGATGAAGCTCATTTCTGGTCACATGGTCACGTCTTTCTTAAATTTATGTTTGATTTTCAAAAATTATACACGGTCTTAAAGGTCTAGGTAATATCTACAAAGTGATTTATTAATTTGCATAGAAGCAAGCCGGAGCTTTTTGGTATTCATGCTAATTTCTGAATGCTAATTTAAAATGCATAACTTATAACGTTGTAAGGTACTCTAATTTTTTTTGTCCAGTTCGAATGAATGTGATAATTTTTATCTCTCCTTTTACAATTATATATCACTCACTTAGAGAAGTGTAGTTTGACAGTAGGCCTAAATTTATAGGAGTACCCTTGAAACTGGGAAAAAATCATGCTGTTCCTAGATCCTCTAGCTTATATAGTATAAGAATAACAAATAAGACAATCGAAGGCAGTGTTTTCGAAAATCGAATTTTTTCCACTATGGCCCCTCCGTGTGGCGCAACTTGGCATATAGTGCACTAAACATTCGATTTATTGAAAAACCAGTTTAGTGACAACTTTGATTCCAAATGTAGTCCTTTTCTCTGGCTACCTTGTTCGTTCGATTAAAGACTTCTGAATTGCTTTTTGTGGTGCTTTGTTATGGGTTTATAGCAAAAAAACAGCAACTCTTTTAGCATTGGATGCCAATATTCAAGCCATACTACTAGATTTATTGGAAAAAGTAGGCACGAATTGGACTGATCGTTGAAACTCAAAGCCGCGACGGAAATATGCCGTAATCATATTATAATAAATTCATTCCAACAATACTTGTATCGTAATATATTTAAGTTCTTATGCAGCTAAAAAAACCCTTAACATAACTGAAACATTTCAGCCATTATTATGTGTTTCAGACACAATATTAAAATTGCTCTTATAGAGGCAAATATATCTTTACACACTTATAACAAAACAGTAACTTCTTTCTTGACTGTATGCGTTCGCATCACGTAAAAACTACTGGATGGATTTTG
Organism: Phasia obesa; assembly: GCA_949628195.1. Taxonomy (NCBI): domain Eukaryota; kingdom Metazoa; phylum Arthropoda; class Insecta; order Diptera; family Tachinidae; genus Phasia; species Phasia obesa. The sequence goes on along the minus strand of OX451219.1, from coordinate 87,293,669 downwards.
CCAATATTTTGTGAGGAGGTACCTTAGTATCCTGTTTCAATTATAGGATACTTTTTTCTACAAAGGTATCTTATTTCCTAAAGAAAGTGAAGAAAACAATGAAAGTACGCAGTTTGACCGATATACATATTTAAAGGGCCACATTTTAGTAGGGATGAGAACCTTTATATGAAGTAAATACATAAACCATAACTAAAGCATTAAAAAAGTAAGGGTTTTTGGTGTGGATTGATCCACCACCATTGATGGTGGGATACTGATGAAATGACGGGCACAGTTAGTACTTAATAAGATCATGAGAAATACTTAAATTTTTCGGGCACAGAAGATCCTCAAAAACGGTTTTTTTCCACGGCTTCGAAATTTATTTTTAATGTTATGAATTTTAGCATTAATTTTCATAAAAATAATTTTTTATTGACTAATAATTTAATAAAATAATTGTCGTTTAAAGTAAACATATTGCGAAGACAATCCATCAAATGCACGTCAGTAGTGATAAGTTAGTTGAATTAAGCCATATATAGATTCTAATAGTGCTAGTTTTATGTACTACTGGGTACAACCTTATAAGAGCATGCATGTTTACACATGTGCCAGTGAAAGTATGTGGATGTACGTATATAAGTGCATTTATTTTTGCCATTTCTTCAACTAGTTTACACTTACCTTAAGGACAGATTATTTTTAACAAGGGGATTTTTAAAATGAAAAATATGTTTTTGTGTTTGTGATTGCTACGAGATATGAATGTAATAACAATAAAAAAGGTAAAAATTCTATAAAAAGAACAAAAATTACGAATAGAGAGGTTTCACTTGACACTGATCTGTCAACACCAAATGTAGAAGCAAATATCGTAAATACACACTTTGTACTTTATATCACACAACCTCCTCATACAAATATTTGTTAAAAAAAAATACCATTTGAAATATTACAAAGTATTGCGATTTATTTATTGCAAAACTTACAAAGACTTTAAAATCGTAACATATTTATTTACAGTTATTTGTGACAGGATCGTAGTATTCCAAAAATATATATGTGCATTTCTTAAGGAGTCTTTAAAAAATATTGCTGGTACAAATTCTGCTTTAGTTCTACTTAAAAAACCATTATTTATTTGCTTAGTGCCGAGTTACATTATGCAACTTTTGTCACTGCAATTCTTCATTAGTAGGCGAGGAGAGAGAGAGGAATTAAAATATGCATGTACTCTTGAAATTCGTTTGTCCTCTCATTGGTAGTTTTAAATTTAAAGTTTAAAAAGTAAACAAATATATACATACATCCATACAAATTGCTGCAATAAAAATTGCACGATATCAACACAAATGCAATATTAAAGAAGAAACGAGAAAGATTGCAGCTACAAAAGTTGCATAATATAATTCAGCACTAACAGGGAACAATGTTTTTAAGTTGTGTTAAGAGTAGTTTTCTCGTAATGTGTTTTTTTGTTAGACTGTGAAATTATTCTAATTCGTGTGCTTTTTATTTAAAGGTAACAGATTATGAAAGAATAAAGGTTTCATTTGTCTTTACTTTCTGTTGTCGTTCTATTACTTTCTGTTCTGTAAATGTACGGTTTTTGTAGTTACTTTTTCCGTAAAAATGCACATACATACATATTATTACTTCTCTCTGAAAGGCATACATATTGGTACGAAAGAAGAATTTATTTTTTATAAGCTCTGAAAAGAATTACGAAAAAATTTTGTATGTAACAACAACAAAATTATTGGTTTATTTTGCTACAGTAATGAATGAATCAAAAACAAAGAATATCCCTAAATCTGTATTATAGCCTTTTTACACTGATCAATATCTAACATCTACCATCAATTCGCGATCTTTCGATAAGATTTTCACAGGGCTGAAATTCAACATCTTTTAACATCTTCACAAAATATTCCTATCTCAATTTGTTTCATTTTACATATTTCGATTATTTTAGTGTCATCACTAGAAAAATGGCAATAACAGATTAATTTAGTGGCATCACTGAAAAATGTCATTTATCTGCAAGGCAAAATCATATTAGGTGGGAGCACTACAGCAACAGCTATAACAAAACAACATTCTACTAGCAAATATAAAATAATGTATTTTTTCAAGACATTAGCAAGAAAAAAGGAGAACAAAGAATAATTACCTAGGCGAACGCTCTCACCTTGTTTATCTGGAAAAAAAATATATACCAATATTTGTCTAAAAACGAGCGTCATACCAATGTCCACTTAAAATTTAAATAGTCTATACTAAATAGTCTACACTAACTATTGGGTTTGTTTTAGCAAAGTAACAATCATTCCAAGCAATCATTTGTAGCACTCCAATCTATCAGGCATAGTTTTGAAAATTTTGGGATTGCAATTCAGCAACATCGAAACATTCCTTTGGAGGCTGCGGGCCAAATACCACACCCACATATTTTTTCACGAATTTTTAATTTTTTTTCGGCATCAATGATTCTCTTCTGCTTTTATTGTCAAATAAATATTAGACTGCGACAGGTAGATCGCAAGGAACACAGACAGATCTCAGGAGATCAATAAACCTCTGCGTGGGGCGATTTTTGTTTGTTTTTAGGTTGGTAGGGTTTTTCTGCTTTGATTTGCATTAAATACCTTTATGGAAAGCAATACACAAAGAGGTAGCCAATGGACTCTCAGGGTACCCATTGGTAAATAGAAGCAGTTAAAATATTCATAGGGGGTCAATTTGAGGAAATGTTTTTAAGAATTTTTTCTTTGCTTAGTCTGACCATTCTAACCCAATATAGATTGCAGGAGGGTCCTAAATTTAAAAATAAATTCAATAAAATATTTAAACAAAATTTTAATTTTGAAAATTTTAATTATTATTAGTCGAACTGTTTTATGTATTACATACAATGAAATTTATAATCAAGCTTAAGTTCGTTTTTATTCTCTCTAAGAAAGATTTAATTAAATTACAAATTAGGTGATAATATTAAAGAAAAATTGGGAAAATTTAATTTTTAGACACCAGCACGAGTGGAATGAACATTTTCTACACAGCCACGTCCGTCATCAGCACTACTTGTATCTAATCTACTTAGGGTAGTGTTTTAGTTGTAAGCATCATCTATTTAACCAACCAAACCCAGATAAAGGAATACGAGAAAACTTGTATTCAATTATCAATCGTCAGTTGGTGAGAACGAAGTCTACCACTACCTTAAGCTTCCCTCTTGTTGAATATTTTTACTTTAATATTTACCACCTATATTTTGTTATTGCTTCAGCGATAGAGCTGCAAAACTATCGATAGTCGGCCCATTCGATAGTTTCGATAGTTTTTAAGAAAACTATCGATACTATCGAACTTTTTTAAGTGCTAATTCTAGCAACAAAATAATTAAAGTTTTTTAATAAGACTTTAGCAGTTATTTTTGCAATGTTTACTATTTGAATAAAAGACAATTATAGAATCCATAACAGAAATTTTATTTATTATTATAAAATAATATTATAATAAAAGAACAAAACATAAAAAACAAGAAAAGTAAAAAAAAACAATTAAGAAATTGTTTTTAAGTTTTAAATATTTAAATGTTGTTTTTAAATAAATACAAATGAATTCTTATTTAATTGTTTTAAGAATAGAAGATAATTTCTTCAAGATAAAAAGAAATTAATGTATAACGTAACATAAAAATTAAATCTCTCTTTATTCTAAAGAGATCTAAACAAAAACAAAACTTAGTTATTCGAAAGGTACATTTGATACGATGATAATTGAAAAATTTGATTTTTCAATTATTAAAATAAAACTAATTTGAGATAATTCTTTTAAGTAAATAAATTAATGTGTATCGTAAAAAGTATGTTAAAACAAAAAACATAAAAATCAAAACTCTTATAATTCTAAAGAGATCATAGCGAAACATAAACAAATAAAATTTGTTATACAAAAGGTACATATGAGCTATTTCCATTATTGAGTTAACCAATAATTTTTGTTAATAAATAATAGCTTATCAACAGTTTTTGGTTTTAAACAACTTCTGCGGTCTGAAATTATGCATCCAGTTTTGCTGAACATCCTTTCAGATTCCGTAGAAGTTGCCGGTATGCATAAATACTTTAAGGCACAGGATCTTACCAGCGACATATCCATTCCAATATGCTGTAAAATTAAAAATTTATTATATGTTACTAAGTTACTTAAATAGTCTTGTTACCTTCCAATATTGTTCCAATGGATCGTTATCCATGGGAGAATTTTCATTCTCCAAATATTGCCTAAGCGATATTATAGCGTCGACCTGATGCGTTCTAACTTTTTTCGCAATTTTGTTTCCAACAAATTTTAAGAGGGACGGTTGTGGTAAAGGATTCATAATTGGCTCTGAAGTTGGCGGTTCTATATTTTGTATAGAAGTGCTATTACATCGACTTATGAAACTCAATTCATTTTTTAAAAATTGAGTCCCACTATCAGCATTATTTGTCGATAAAAAACCTTCTTTTTTAATACGTGGGTCTAACAATGTTCCCAACCTTGCTACGGTTCTCTCTTCATATGGAAAAAGCCTTTTTTTCACTTTCTCTATGAGAAAAACACAAGCCTGTTGGCCTTCAAAAGTCTTCAAGGTTGACTTAACTTCATCGAGAGCTTGAAAAAGACCACACGTTAAAGGAATGATTAAAGATACTGTGACATTCGTGCTGGACGAAGTTTGAGTCGTTGCTGCGTCAATTGGCGTTAATAGAACTTTCATATCATTAAGTATAGCTACATCATCAGCTGTTAGAGGTGCTGATGCTTTTGGCGTTGCTAACAGTACGTTTAAAATAAAGGCATTTGTAAGTAATATCCTGTCAATCATTTTTAGGGCGCTGTTCCATCGCGTTGGTACCTATTGCAGAAAACTATATGGCTTTTCCCTACCTTGTAGAGCTTTAAATTTTTCGTAAGCAATAGTGCTGCTTTTAAAATAAGTCACAATTCTCTTACATGTCATTAAAATGTCTTTTACATAGTCTTGGGCCAAACAATCTTGCACTACAAGATTTAGTGTGTGAGCAAAGCAAGGAAGGTTTCTTTTCTGCAATATGTCGCACGCCTTGATCATGGTGCTGTCATTATCAGTGACTATTGACGTCACTTTCGCCATCAGACGCCACTCTTCTAAGACGGCACGCAATGATTTCGCGGTATTTTCTGCATTGTGGTTTGTGGCTATTAAAAGTTTCTTCGTCGATAGAACAGCAGTGCGTAAAACAAATTCTTTTGCTATAAAGTGACAAGTAACGGTAAGGTAGCCCTCATTTGCTCGCGAGGTCCAACAGTCTGCTGTAATAGCACAAAACTCTGTTTTATCTAAAATTGACTGTAACTTTGTTTTTGTACTGTTGTACATTTCAACCATCATTTGATTTTGCAGTGTCGTACGTGAAGGTAAAGCATAGCGAGGATCTAAACATTTTACGAAGTCTCGAAAACCTCTATCTTCCACTATGCTAAACGGCTGCATGTCGATGGCAATCATAGTCATCAGAGCTTCATCCAGACTTTTCTTACGTTCTGTTTCTGATCCGTAACATTCACTTTTTTTAAAAAACGATGTGATGACACTACTCGGTTTTTCATCTTTTTTACAATTCGGATGAGCTCGTTTAAGATGGTCTAACAAATTGGATGTATTTCCGCTGGTTTTATAAATTTTTGTAAATAAACTGCATTTAGCATAGTTTTTATTCTTCGTCATTTCAAAATAGTTCCAGACTTCTGAAGGTATCTTGCGTGATTTTTTGAGAAGGGATTCTTCGTCGTCACTGTCTTCTTCAATAATTTTGATGTCGTTTTCTAAATATAAGTACATACATACAGAAATTTCCATTAAGATGATATACTATGTACATACATGAATAATACTAATTACCATTTATTTTTTGTAGATATCTTTCCATAACTCGTGAACTTCTAGTTGTACTTGTCTCGTCAACTTATTATATTTACATATATTTATTTAATTCTCTAAAATAACAATTTATTTAAACAAATTAATATTTCTGTTTTACTTAGTTTAAATTTGCTTTATCACCTGTTGTTTCTACAGAAAACGAAGACTATTAGGTTGCAGTCGACATTAGGCCGCTGCCGCCGGACCAAAGCAGCTAGTTTTAACTAAATTTTATTACCAGAATTATTCAGTTAAATAAGGAAGCACTCTTTATTTGTTTTGATTTCCTTTTAGTTTACATAAAGCAAGTCCATTTAAATTTATTTTTTTGTATATTAGTACATAACTACAAAAGTTCACAGACGGCTAAATACCTGCGTGGAATAAGTTGTTGCAAATGCGACGTTGAGTACATCTAATCAACTTCGCATTTCCTATTAATATTTTCCGATAGTATCGATATCCAAAAAAACTATCGATAGTCAGCCAAAAATAAAACTATCGATACTATCGATAGTACTATCGATTGTTTTGCAGCTCTATTCAGCGAACCTTCGGTTAGTAATGAAATTACTATAAATAGATGATGCTTACAACTAAAACACTACCCTAAGTAGATTAGATACAAGTAGTGCTGATGACGGACGTGGCTGTCTAGAAAATGTGCATTCCACTCGTGCTGGTGTCTAAAAATAAAATTTTCCCAATTTTTCTTTAAATTATTATCACCTAATTTGTAATTTAATTAAATCTTTCTTAGAGAGAATAAAAACGAACTTAAGCTTGATTATAAATTTCATTGTATGTAAAATTTTAAAAATTTAAAAAAAAATTATTTTTTTTTAAATATTTACAAAAAATTTTAGAAAACATTTTCAAAAATATATTTTTACTGAAAAATTATCAAAGAAAAATTTTCGAATAAAATTTTACAAAATATTAAAAAAAAAAATTACAATATTTCTATGAAAATGAAAATCATGAGTGCAACATAACATGTTAAGAAACATATTTTTTTAAATGCATTTGATTCTTAAATAGATGATATCTCTCTTTTAAAACCTAGATGCATTAAACACATAGACAACATCAGGATACCGACCACAAACTGTCAAAAATAATATACTTAAGTTTATAGGTAAACAATTATTTTGAAGTGAGTACAGCTACATGGCTACACAACCACCGTTGTGGCTGTCGTCAACTTAGGCTAATTTCTATTTTATTCAACAAAAGAAAATGTCACAAAATTGTAAATACAAAAATTGTAAATACAAACAAAAAGTTTTGGAGGAAATATTTATAATTTTTTGAAAAAGTTATTTGATTTTATAAAAGCAAAATAAGTATTTCTACAACAATGTCAGAGTTTACGATGTAGGTGTTGGCTTCAATTTATTTATGTTCAGTAATCTAGTTTGTGTTCAAGTATGACAACTTGGTCATGAGTTTATGAGCATCTCAATTAGATGAGCTTGCTCATGCAACTGGTTAATACAAACTTTACTTGATTTGCAAAATATTGAAGCCTTCTTTGAAGCAACTTTATGATTTTTATTCTCTACACAAACCTATGTTGATCTTTCCACGAAACTATTAATTGAATTAATTACGCAACGAAAAATCGCATCATTGTTTATTGTAAAGATTTTTATGACAATTCTTTTATAACAATATTTAAATAAAAGTTTTCTTATTTAAGTCTATTTACTTTAATTTTTCTTCAAATAAAATTCTATAGAGTTTCATGATTTTTACTTGTTTAAAAGTTTGTGTGAGTGGCTGTGTGTGTGTGACAATTGGCTTTGTAAATCAAAAGTTTTTATACAATTTTATTTCCTTCTCAACAAACTGACATTTAAATATAAAAATACACATAAAGATGAGAAAAATGCAGGAAAACTAAGATTATATAGAAAAAAAAAAAAATATGACAGACAATCTGAAATCCAGACAGTCATTTAAAACAATAGTTCGTTACATTGTTTTTTGTTGTATTGTTGCGAGTACTCGTAACTTAACAATACAGTGCAAAATCTGAATACTCGCATAATACATATGTACATGCATACATACATACACACTGATTGTGTTCTAAGAAAGAGCTAAGAATGAAGGACTGTTAGCGCAGAAAGTTATTTTTTTTGGTTGAAAGTGAGTGGAAGTGAAAATTCAGTAATTGGGTTGACTTACCGTGTACTCTATTGAGCATCATGAGAGGATACTTGACTTACTGAGATTTATTTTACAAAGGAAAGTTATCCAAAAAGCATGTTAATAAAAAATTATATAAATAAAAGCATTTAAACTAGATGACGGTGTACAAATACTATGCAAGGTAAGTTTTCGTGTAATCTTTTTTACAAAAAAGTTACAGAATTTAGCTTAGATTAGGATTTGATGTAATATTGCCGTTATTTTTAGAGTTCAAAAGCTCTTTTACTCGAGATACCAGCGAGCTTAAGGATCAAAATAAAATGGTGAGTTTTATACGTCGTTATATTATTTTCTCATAATAAAATGCATTTTATATTCTAAGCCCTTTTCAAGATTAACACCAACAGATCGCAAGAACATGTTCAAATTATCTAGGCGTATTATGAAAACGAGAGAGATTAAGAAGCAATGCACACGTGCTTTATGTTAATATCTTGGTGACCTTCCAACCGCACCATTTGAAATTTGGTGCGGAAATGTAAGCAAAGTAAGTTAGTGTAAAACAAAAAACACAGCATGCTCTGCGAAGAGGTATGCAAGTGAATGTCGACAGAGTTTGTGAATGTGTGTCGTCGGTCGCAGCAATTATGGTTTTGTACACACCTGCGCAGCTAATTTTTCCAAGAGTTTGCACTCAGACACAAAAAAGGTCTAAATCTAAAGCTCAGATACCATCAACAGCGCAATATATTTGTCTAATTTATGGGTAAACAAAAAGACAACAACCGCAACGGACTTGCCAAGAAAATTTCCAATTTTGGGGATCCTAAAATTCCTGAAAGATTTACCGGGAAGAAATACATTCTTAAAGAGTAATTGCGTAGTATGACTTGTGGTTTAAGGCGCAATTACCCAACATTTTTTGTAAATCGTTCAGGTTCCCACGAAATTAAGTAATTTCAAACTGAAATTACGAACGAAATCTAAGGTGTTCATATTGGGTTATTTGACATTTGGTTTAATTTTGCGAACAGCTGATCGTGTTCAATTTTAAATGGTATTTAAATAATACAAACAAGATTCGCTTTTAATGGATGTCACAAATTAACTAATAGATGCAGCATGCTTAAAATTTGACCGTATTCCCGTTATAGATAACATTTATAGCGGCAGTGTTGTATTGAAAGCAACTAATAAATTGCCGTCGTACAATAAATAATTTTAAAAAAATTTTATTTTTTATAGACAACCATCTGTCACTCCCTTTTCCAATTTTAATCCTTAAAGGTACCTGGTCAGTTTAAAAAATCATGTTACACACTTGCTGCAGCTGTAAATATAGTTTTATCTTTTTTATTATTATTATTTATAAAGAAAATAATTTTTCTTTATTGTTCGCAACATTCTTTTTTTTCTTCAACCCCTTAAGATTATATAACTTTTTCTTGGATAAAAAACTTAATTCTTTTAAAATCTTTTATTTTCTTAAAAAAAAAACTCAATTGCTATACTATTAAATAAAAACATTATTTTAAAAATTTTAGTAGAAAAAATAAATAGTTTTCTTTTAAACGAATTGGACAACAACTCTGATAGAATTGTGCACAATCAGCCAATGTTATCATTTCTATTATCATCATCGTCCTTATCCTCGTCAACATCACAAATTCAAAACTGTAGACAACATATCAAACAGCAGCAGTTAAATGCCACTCGCAAACACACTTTTTTTTATATAGATAAACAAACAAGTTAAATGAACATAAAAGAAAGCAGAAGTAGTAAGCGCAGTTGTGATAGGAATGCAGGAAGCTTTTAAGTGTCAGTTTCATATTGCTTTTTCTTCTTCAACTATCGTTAAAGAGATCGTGACGGATAAGTTGTTTAAATTAAAATTCTTAAGGATATTTAAACAAGGCGTTCAACTGCATAGTCAAGTTACACATGTAGAAGTTAATTTAAAGCAAGTGAATCTCTATAGTAGCCTTCACCAAACAGAGAGCCAAAACTAAAAAAAAATCGAAAATAAGTCAGTCTTAAGAAGTCGATACTATAAACACTTAGGGCTTAGTGGGGGAGACATTGAGTTAATCTTTTAACGATGAAGAACTTCAGAGATTTGTTAGAAGCAGTGCTACGGATTTATAAAGTTTAATTTTTAAAAACTTGCAATTTCTTTAAAAACTTCTTTCTTGACGGAAGAAACAACACTTCGGGGGCATCGGCTGGTACAATAGTCTGGCTGTAAGTTCGACTTATGTATATCTTACAGTTCTTATTAGGCTCCTAGTTAGGTCTTGTCTCTGCTAGGAAGCTGGATAAATTAGGTCGAACGAACTCCAAGACTTGTCCACCTTCAGTTTTAATATAGACTTAGCTTCACCTGTGGAGTTCTATGTGGGTGACCATCTTATTTTGCCATTACTGGCGTTTTCAGAAATTCTAATTTTGATTAAATTAAACAGAACCATAACAAAACTATAGGTATGGTCGGGGAAGCCTCGATAGAGAGGCAGGTTAGTCTCTGAAGGAACTTAAGTTTTTCCCTGACAAGGAATCTGAAAGAGATGGACATAAATAACTCACATGTGGTGGATGAGCTAATCTCTAACGGCATTCCTCGGGCAATAGCCCCTCGGCAGGTGGTTAGAAAGTTGATTGGATATAATTGAGGTACCTTAAGCTGGATAACAGGCCAAGATGAAAATTGAAGAGGACTCTTATGATTAAAAAAGACAATACTCGCACAGTCACTTAAAAACCTTTTATTTTGGAAGTACTTAGGTAGCTTATGAACGACAAAAATATTTAAAAAGAAAGATGAGTAAAGAGGTAAAGCAGAGGTATTTCTTTCAGAGTTATACATAATGTGTTTTTGCATTTTTACACAGAAAATTATATCTTTAGTGGATCATGAGTTTTCGAATTATTTGCAAAATAAAAAGTATTTGAACTACTGTGAGCCTGAAGTTAGCTCATATTGTAGTTGTAGCTTTCCTAAATCTCCAGCACTAGCTAAATATATGCTTAGGCAGACACTTTCTTAATGGGAAAGCTATGAGAGACCTTAGCCTTGAACAAAAAATTCGGTTGTGTTGTTCAAAAGAGCTACAAAGACCTTAGAAAGCAACTTTTATATTTAAATCTATTAAAAAATAAAAAAAAATTACGCAGCTCTTCATCTCTATATGCCAAAAGCACATACTAAATTTTGTTTTAATATGTCATACGGGGTTCACAAAATTTGGGGTAAGAAAAGTACCCCTTACCCCCTCCCGATTATGCCCAAAAATTATACGGCTATTTATCTCCACATACCAAAGGCACGTACTAAATTTCATTTTGATATGTCAAACGGTATGACCTGTACAAACTCAACAAAAATAGTGGAATACACACCCACCCATAGACATCATAGCGAAAATAGCCAAATGGATTCAGGAGACCTCAAAACGGATAAATCCGTCTAAATCCCGACCTCGATTTTTTTACCTTACACTACTATACTACGTATGGTAATGCAAAAATAAAAAATATGGGCGTTGCTACTATTGGATCACAAATACATATGTACGTATGTTGTGCAGTGATACGTATGAGTATTATTTATTGTATTTTACAGAAATCATACGGTACGATGTACTGCTACAAAGAGATGCAATTACACTTTTACAAATAAGTAGAATTTTGATTAAAAATAAGAACTAGTACTTGTGTAGTTACAAAACTTATAAATATCGGTGTTTGATATAAAAATATTAAGTTAAAAAAAAAAAATTATTGTTGACATCAGCTAAAATTTAATTGCATTCTGTGTTAATGTGAGAATGTCTAGAAAATTAAAGTCATCAACAAATTTATCCATGATTTGAATTATCAAAAATGGTTTCTTTAGTTTAGATTAATATTTTTTCATTGGAATGTGATACCGGCTTGAGGAAATAAATTAAAGTAGCAAAAAATTTGCTATCGTATATTTTTTCCAACCCCACTACCTGCATAATCGGTCTAAATTTTAAATGAGTTTGGTTCAATAATCACTCCAGCAGCTCAAAAACATCAAAAAGTGACATATTCTTTCAAATGTCGGAATTACGAGACAAGCTCTATCTTTTACTTGAAAATTAATTAGTTCATAGTTTGTCGCCTTAACCTGCAGCTGGTGACTACGATGCATATATTAATTCTCTTGTTATATATATCAGCACAAGCAGCAAAATGTCTTGCAAGACCTTGCATATACCCTTTGTTTAGTGGTTGGAGATCATCTAAACTTCAAGGGCACCCTTTGCGCATATGTTGAAATAAATTGGCTTAACGGACCTATTTGCCGTCCATCCACCGATTTAGTTTCAAGCCACAGCAGACTTTGAAGAGTCTTATCTGCCAGTTTTAACTCCGTTAAATTACAGTCAAACATTCCTGACGAGGATTTAAGAATAACCATGACAATATGTTCTCTTATCTAACGATAAGGACAGTTAGTGGTGAAAATATAAAGGATGTTTTTTATAGAGGTATAGAACTTTAACTTGCAATAAAACAACGATGGATTATTCGATTGACATGAATTTTATTTATCCGAAAGATAATCTTGTGGCATTACATTTTCAATATGATTTCTGGCATATGACCGCCACGGCTGGCGCGGATGTAGTCCAACCTGGACGTCTAATTTTCGATGACTTTTTCACAGAAAGTAGTCTAGCGGTGTTAAATCACAAGATCTTGGAGGCCAATTCACAGGTCCAAAACGTGAAATTAGGCGGTCACCAATTGTGGCACGAGCTGTGTGACATGTTGCGCCGTCTTGTTGAACTCACATCTCCTAGACATCATGGATATTTAATTCAGGAATGAAAAAGTTAGTAATCATGGCTCTATACCGATCACCATTGATTGTAACATTCTGGCCACCATCGTTTTTGGAAAAGTACGGACCAATGATTCCACCAGCCCATAAAGCGCATCAAACAGTCAGTTTTTCTGGATGTGACGGTGTTTCGACATACACTTGAGGATTACCTTCACTTCAAATGCGGCAGTTTTGTTTGTTGACGTAGCCATTCAACCAGAAGTGCGCTTCATCGCTAAACAAAATTCGCTTATGAAAATCGGGAACAACGGTAATCTTGTTTTGGGCACTATTTGCAAGCGTTGTTTAGGCGTTCAGGTTCTATTCATGATGAATTGCCAAGCCAAGCTGAGAATAAATCACTTGACAACTGTTAAATCGGTCGCCATCTTGAAAAGTAATGCCAACTTAAAGTTCTATACCTCTATAAAAAACACCTTTAACTTAGCCATATTGGCCCTAAACTGACGGTGGTTTTACCACTGGATGAAAATAAGGTGTAGACCAGCAATCCTATTGCGTAGTATAACATACTATGATGTACCCCACAGTCACAATGAGTAGCAATTCATAAAAACATGGCAACATGGACACATGCTCTAAACTCTTGCTTAGGATTTTGTTTATACGCCAGATACTGAAGGCTTCCTTATGCATCTAACAACATTTTTGCACGCCTGATGAAACCATGTTGCGTTCTGCGGTTTATCAATATTCACGTAGACGAAATAAAAAAAAATGTTCAATTATTGTCATCTTGAGATAGAAATTAACCATATTTGCAGTTTAGCCCTACAAGCCTTCGTGTATTTACATTAATAGATTTAAAATAAAGATTTAAATTTTTTAAAGCATGCTTTTTGCTCTTATAAATTTTTAGGTTAATATTTTGCTACAAAAAGTACAGTTTTCCACATGATTTCTAAATCGTTTTTATTATAAAATCAAATGTTTCTATTTGTGAACATTTTCTGTGTTAAATTATTTATTTTTATTTTTTTATGAATAAAAAATTGTAAAAATGATAACTGGACTTTTTTTTCCAATTACGAGAATTTTTTTTTTAATTTTTATTTTAAATTAGAAATTTTATGATTTCTTTCGTATGGATTTTCTTTTTCTATTTTGTAATTTGAAATAAAAATATTGTTTATTGGTTGAGGGAATACATTTTTCTTTATTAATGTATAGTGTTATTGAGCCCATAATTTTCGTTAAAACTTTTATAGTATAGAAGAGAAAAGGTTTTAACCTAAGACCAAATATGAAACATGGTGTCTTCAATTTAAAAACCTTGAAGTATATTTATTAAATATAATTATACATATACATATACACACAGCCAAAAATAGCTAATAGAATCAAAAAGATTTTCTCCATGAAATGTTTTAAGGTTTGTTATTTTTATGTGGTAAATCTTTTTAATTTTACAAGAAGGGCATCCGATTAAATCAATTTTGTTTATTAATTTTGGACACATAAAAAACAATCCATAGGGAAAAACTTTTTGTTTCTATTAAGATTTCTTCTGAATTGTATAAAAAAGAAATTTCTTATAAATTTCGTTAGGCTTCCTGATAATTTTTTTTTTCAAAATGGTGTTCCTGCTTGATTTCATTAGGTTCCTATATGATCATGAGTAAATCATCTTTTTAATTTTTTTAATAACGATTTCTTCTTGATTATATGAGCTTTCTTGTTATGTCGCTTATATAAATCAACATAGAAACTATTTGTTAAAATATAAAATATACATTTGCTATAGTGGTTAAGAGCGTGCCTACAAAACGAAGCACACCAGGTTCGATCCCTGGTAGATGACTGTTTAAAAAACATAATAGTTGGGGAAAAGAAATCCATTATTTTTTTGGTAGAAAAACAAATGTTAGGATAAAACAAATAAATAAATAGTTGCTCTCCTTGCTAACCGAAGGTTGGTTGTAGCAACAACAAATAAAAAGTGTTCATTATTAAAGAGGAAATATCGAGGAAGAGGAAATCTTTAGGCGGCGCTAGACTTCATTTTTAACAACTGACGATGATAATTAAATACAGTTTTTTCTCATATTCCTTTATCTGAGTTTGGTTGATTAAATAGATGACGTTTACAACTATATACCATCCAAAATAGATAGATGCAAAAATGCTGAAGACGAATACAGCGATTCAAAACATACAATACATTCTGCCTGTATCTAAAGGAAAATTTTTCTATTTTTTCTTTAAAATTAATCATTTAATTTGTAATTAATATTTTTTCAACTTACAGAGAATAAAAAGAAGTTAAGTCTTAATTCAAAAATTCATTTATATACAAATTATTTAATTCATTTGTAAATTATCATTTTCGAAAGTTCTATTGTAACTAGAATCTTATTTTAAATAAAAGAATACAAAATAAAGGGTATTTTTTAAAAGGGCATACGAACTAAATCGTAACCCTGTGTTGTGTCTTGTTACACAGGATATGAAATAAACAAATAAATAAAAATAAATAAATAAAAAATAATTTAAAATAAAACAACAAAAAATTTATGCATTAAAAGGCTTTTGGAGGAAAATTACATGGCACTTAGGTAAAAAAAAAATATCAAAAGAACAAAACCACGATTAGCTCTTACCGCAGCAGCCTTCGGCGTCATTCCCCGCATATGGCCCTCGTTTACTATGATGCAAATTACCTTTCTGTACACATTGATTTCTGATCCGAACACATTAAGCATTCAATCTCTTCCTTCTTCGACTTAAGAGCATAGTGTCTTATTTGATAGCATTTATGGTTAGCTACTGTATATTTCACTATGTTTCGGATGTTTTTAAAGTTCCGATGGACTTTAGGCCAACAATAAGTATCAAATTGACGTAAGTTTACAAAGAACCTTATTAACGGTGATGTTCCGCACAAATCGTCTTGCGGGCACACTGCCCTAGATTTTGACACAACCATTCCTAAGATCTATAGCCCTACACCGTAGCACAGCGTTGATCCATTAACCCCACCCTCAGTAAGACAATTTCTTACCTTCACGAAAGGGAACTTATCAAAGGCCTCTTCAATGTCCTTAAAGATGTTCATTGAGATTTTCTCCTACCGCAGCTCTGACATTTTCGTGCAGAGCGATGTCAGTAGAACTGTCTGCTCTACAAACAGAAGATTATACCATATGTTGCGATTGATACTTTGTATGATTGGTGTGAATATTCTTCTGTATTCTTATATGTCTTTCTTATATTGGTTTCTCCATCCACTGACACACAGAATCCCGAACTGGATGCCCCTGTGGTCAGCAATGGTTAATCTGCCCCAAATTTTCCAATTCCTAATCCTTTCAAACATATTAGCTAAGCAACTAGTGTTATCGATCACCTCTGCTATGTTTACTATCACCAAATCAAATCCTTACACTAATTCCAACAATTGTTTCTTTCTGTAGTTGTCTGTCTTTCTGTAGTTGGTTGCCTGGACAGCTTCACACCGTTTTGTGCGAATTGGCACACAGCCCGTGACTAAAGCCATACCTCTCGTTCTGCAGAATTTGACTAGGTTTTCCACCTCCAGGGACGGTTGTGAACATGACATCTCAAACCACTGCCAATTATTAATACAGCAAAATACAGAGAGCAGAGATTTGACATTAATACTGTTCCTATGCGATATATGACCTGAACTTGCCATAAGTTGGTGAATGAAACAAATTCGCAGTCTGTTGAGGCAGGCCAAATCTATTGTTAGGGACAGTCCATGGATACTGTACAATCCTGTGAAGACCGTTGTCACTGCTATGGTTGGCTAGCGCTGTTAATGAAAAAACATCATTATCAAGTCACGTTTTAGATAGTTCTAATAAAATTTGAATATTCAATATTAAATATTGTTTGTAACAAAGTGTGGTTCGATATTTGAATAGATACGGTGAACTGAAAATTAATGTCAGGGCAAAACAAATAAACAAAAAGTTGCTCTCATTGTAACAAAAGGTCGGCTGAAGCAAAATATTAAATGAAAAAATATCAGAGAAAAGGAAGCTTTAGCTGGTGACATACGTCATTTTCACCAACTGACGATAGATGAATACAATTTTTCACTATCTGAGTTTGGTTGGTTAAATAGAAGATGTTTACAATTAAACACCACCTAAAGTATATAGAAACGAAATTGCTTAAGACGGGTATAGAGGTCCAGAAAATGCATTACACTTTGATAGTGTATAAATGCAATTTAAATTTTTCCAATGTTTTCTTTAAAGTTTATCACCTAATTTGTAAAAAATAACCTTTGAGCTTAGAAGAAATAAGACGAACTTAAGCTTTACTTCAAAACTACATTTGTACAAAAATTATATTTTTTAATCCCAAACTCAAACTTGTTTATCGCGACCAAACTAATGTTTAAAACCACTATAATTTTTTCTTTGCAACCATATATTGTTACAAATAATCTAATTTGTTAATTGTGAACATAAACCAAGAATTTTTCTTCTCTTCCTGTCATTAAATTTTAAACAATTTTTGTTTCTTTAAATTTTTAAATACTGATTACGAGGTCGAATTTTTACCTTACCTAATAGGTGAAAATAGAAAACAAATAAAAAAGAACGCTTTAGATATCACTAGAACATGTTACATGGAACTAAAATCATTACAAAGAGTGCTTGTATCTAAAAGTACGTGATTTTTAAACTGTTTGTATTTCTGTAACAGTTTCTTTTTTTTTTCTCATAAAAATAGATTCAAATAACTGTTGCTCTCTAAACAAAATGTTGAAATATTTCTGAGAATAAATGAAAAATAAAAATAAATAACTAATCTGTTGAAAAAATAAAAATAAATCAGTCAAGTGCGAGTTAGTCTCACACACGTAGGGTTCCGTACTATGTTTAGTACAACTCAAGTTGTCAATTTTCATGTCTTTTGGAGCACCCTTTATTTTTAAAATCAAATTAAAATCATATTCGCGAAAATTGCATCGCTATTGAAACACCCTTTTAATTGTAGGAATTGTTGTTATAACGGCAATGGTAATAGGCTTTCTACAAAAATATCAGGCCTACCTATTGCTGTTCAAAAAATAAGGTAATATAAGTGAAAAACATGTCACTGATGGATCACCCTTTAGTAATTAGTAATTGTTACAGCGGCCGAAGTACTACATCTACTGTAAACAATTCAAGAGTCTACCTATTATAGTTCAAAAAATAAGGCTATTTAAGTTAAAGTCTCTGTCGCAACACCCTTTAATTTTGTTATTTGTAATAAAGGCAATGGAAATTCTTTTTCTATGAATGTATCAAGAGTTTACCTATTGCTATTAAAAAAATAAGTCACTATACGTGAAAAACATGTTATTGTCGGAACATGTTAATGTCGTTCAAAACTTAGGCCATACACGCAAAGCACGTCACCCTTTAATTTTAAGGTTTAATTTTATATACTCGTTTAGAAAGCGAACATAGTGTTAATTACACTCTGCAAATTTTAAGTGGTTGCCTCCTATAGCTCAAGAAATAAAGATATAAAGGCAAATAATACCTCACTTTCGGAACACCCGATAAGTTTTAGTATTCATTGCTATAGTGGTCACATACACCTTTTGTGAAAATTTCAAGAGTCTACCCTATAATGGTTCAAAACTTAGGCCTTATAGATGCAAATCACACCACTATCGGATCACCCTAAAATTTTAGGATTATTTTTTTTTTGACTTGTTTATAAAGCGAACCAAGTTTTAATTACTGTTTGTAAATTTTTAGTGTATGCCTCCTACAGTTCAAGAAATAAACACACATTCGTGAGTAACACCTCTCTATCAGAATACCCTATAAGTTTTAGTATTTGTTACTATAGCGGCCACAGCTATTTCACCTTCTGAACACCCTTTAATTTTTAGGTTTATTTTTTTTTATACCTGTTTATATAACGAACTAAGTTTTAATTACTGTTTTTTTAATTTTGAGTCTATGCCTCCTAGATTTCAAGAAATAAACACAGCAACAGCTATACATCATCTGTGAAGTCTACCTATCATGGTTCCAGAGATAAAAGGCCAGACGGACAGACATTGTAGCGAAAACAATAGGGTTTCGTTTTTACCCTTTGGGTACGGAACCCTAAAAATAAACAAACAATAAAAAATATAAAAATAAAAACCAATATTTTTAATATAAAAAAAATCCGGAATTTTTATTCACATCATTGTGGTTGGTTGACTGGATGGCCATGGCGTAGAAAATTGCAATAAATCTGTGTTTTTCATTATCAACGAGATTTCAAATTACGTGCAATTTCTTTTCTAGTTAAAGGGACTTTTTGTTGTTCTTTTTTCTTCTTCGTTGTATAAAATTGTTTAAAAGAAATATAAATGTAAAAGTTTAATCTACTAAATTTAAGTTTAACGGCTTTTGGTCATGCCAGGAACAACGATCATCCTGAGAAATGAACAACAATTTTTAAATTGTGGTTCTTCTGTTGTCCTCTGTTGTCCTTTTAGAAATATATTTTTATCCAACAACTATAATGAAGTTTTATTTGGTTAAATACTGTTTAATTTTGAAGAAAAAAAACTGTGCAGAGTATAAAGGACATCACGGTTGGCATGGCAAATGGCTCAACTAGTTGCTAAACTGATATTGTTTGTACTTATTTTTTATAAGTTTCTCTTCTTAATAGTTTTTAATATTGGCAATGAAACATTATAAATTAAGTTGCTTTGTATATCTATTTTATTGATAAAAATCTAAGATTATAGATTAATATGGACAGAAATATTGATGACTAGACTGTGCCCACACACGTGGTGCACATCCTGACAATATGTTGTTCGATTTTGCTGAGAAAGTAATCCACACCAAATTTTAGGACTCTTACGTATTTACTTTATATAAAGGTATCCATGCCTGTATAAAATTCTAAAACTCTAAAAATTATTGTAAAGCTCTGTAAAAAGTGTTTAAATAGTTTAATAACAATGCAATTCCACAAAGTAAAAATACAAATCAAATGCAAGCTTTATTCAATTGGCTGTTTGGAAATAAGTAATTCACATTTTGAAAAGCACTAGCCTATCCATCCAGTAGTTTTTACGTGATGTAAAGACAAACACAGACAGACAGGAAATGACTATTTTATTATATGTATGGACTAGCTGTACCCGCCTTTATAAAAATTAAAGTATTCATATCCGGTTAGTTCATCTGCATACTTTCACTGCTTTTCTCCACTTTCCACTTTTTGGGGAAAAAACGTATCCTATATTGGGACCAGTATACTTAGGTATTTCCCCACAAAATTTTGTTGAAATCCATCTAGTAGTTTTTACGTAACGAACGTAAAGAAAAGCAGACAGACGGATATGAGTTACTATTTTATTTTATGTATAGATGTATAGATGATGATGATCGAAGTGCCCTGATAATTTTGTGCTTTTTTTTTGTTAAAGGATATATTTTAGCAAAAAAGTATTAAGGATAAAATTTTTTTAGCAAAATAGAAGTAAGTCTATCGTCTTTCTAGTTGTTTTCCCCCCCTAACATGGGGATAAGATGATGTGTTCTAGATTAACGTGGGCTCCTGCCATGGTGGCTTAATCCCACGGTGCTCCAAACACCGAGTAAAACTAAGTCGTAGACTAGCGCCCCCACTGTGTAGTAACGGCGCACCCTACGATAACGTGCCCTGTGTAAGGGGCACGATATACGTAATTCAGGTATGTCGCGCAGTCACAGTGAGTAGGAATTCTTAGAACGTGGCAAGCCTGGACCCATGTTCTAACGTCTTGCTTAGGCGTTGGAGCCTACCCAACTCCTTCTGTTGAGAATGAAACAGCACATTTTGATCAACAATGCATCCACCCTGCATACATCGATCTTAAACCACAGTCACCACGTTTACCCCCGAAGGGGACGTCACCAATAACCGGTCACAGAGACAGGGGAGTCTCTGTGGGGTCACCGATTCCCGTGGTACTAGTCGTTTTGGCACTGGTCGGGCCTCAAACCCGTGTTATAAAACAACAGACCTTTTCTTCCAGATTTGGGTTCCAGGAACCCTAGCGTCTGGTACCCCTATTTTCCCGAGTGAACCGCGTCAAAGCATTTGGAATTTCCTGCAGTGACACTTGGAACCCCCGAGGGGACATGGGGATCAGACGCTGGAAGTAGATGGCCATTGGTTATTTAAAGGCGCCAATTCCGGTTCCACCCGGAGACCTTCTGAGAATCTCCACTCACATCAGCAGCTGTTCCGCATATCTACAAAACGTTCCACTATCCACAACCTGTGGACGCGCCCTATAGCACTTAGCTGTGCTCCCTTAACTTGTGGACTCGGCAGGTCACTTAAACAAGACCATAAGTCTCATTTTCGTTCCAAGCCCCATCCACTCGCTAAGGCGGAAAGAAGCAAGGCACTTAGATCGTATCAATTTACGAGCCAACAGAGTTACTATCTACTGGGTTTCCCGGACACGTTGTGATTGCAGGCAAAGAAAAAGAAGATAGGCTGGAAAGAAGGAGAACAAGTACTCATGGTCTTACTAGGACCTTTTTGAGCAGTTGGTTCAAATAGAATACAAGGCAATCTTTGGACGGAGATGAGTTAAGTCTTAATTGGGCCATATGACCACAATCATTTTAAAGCTCTCATGTCTTAAAGTAAAAAAAAACATATACGAAGTCTGTTCTAAAGAAAAGGTGAATTTTGAATTTTTATGAAAAGTATTTATTTATTCATCAATATCCATTTTTGTACCCTTCAAAGTCATCCGCTCAGATATAATGAACTTATGCCAACCCTTCTTTTAATGCTCGTAGCACTTCTGCAGCTCGTTCTTTGATTCTGACTTTATCTCATCAATTTTGACAAAATGCTTTCCTTTCATTGGTCTATTTAATTTTGGAAACAATTTGCAGGTACCCATATCTGGTGAATAAGGTAGTTGAGACATGTAGGGTGTTGTACTCAGTCGTACGATCTGTCAAAAATAGCATGTGTGCTAAGAAAGTATGATAGTGTGGACTATAAATGTACGTGTTTGGCAGACTTTATGACATTTCTGTACGATTTGATAATCTTTTGAAAAAATTCCATACGATCAGAGTTGCAAATTTTTTTTTTGGTATGATAGTGTGACACACACAACGACATTTTGAAATGATTTTTTGAGTAGAAAAGAATTCCGTCAGATTTTTTTGTGATTAAATCTTACGATCGTGTAGGGTAATAAATCCTGACCTTACCACGGTTGAGCAAGAGATGGCGTTGTTTGGAAATAATGCTGTCGAATAAAAATAAAAGTTTTAGCTTTATTTTTATTAGGCTTTTTTACCTTTCTCAAGAAAGTTTTTTTACAATTTCACACTTAAATTAAAAATTTATTTTATGCTTTTATCATTTTTTGCAATCCACAATTCGACCATATCTTGACTGCCCAAAGCAGTGGCAATATTAAAATGATAAAAGTGAACCAAAGTGAAAGTTTTCTGTTCAGAGAAAGAGCTGCAAAAAAGGAATACGTTAAACTTATTTCAGTTTTTAGTGTAGTTTTATGTAAAATTTACTTTTCTTTGTTATTATTTTTTGCTTTATTTTGTGGCAAACTCTTTATTACCTTCTTACTTAGAAGTACCAAAAAGTATTATTATCAAACACAGTATTCATAATATTTCTTTGCATTTTTTAAGCGCAGCGAAAAAATAAAACTTTTTAAATAAACCAAAAGGAAAAACTTGATGTTCATACTGATTAAAAGTTTTTGTTGAAAAACTACCTAAACATTTAAAAACTAAAAACAGATAATGTTAAACAAAATCACAAAATGATTTAAAGTTATGAAACTTAAAACAAGCGAAAACATAAAAATACAAATTTACTCTAAAAACAATTCTTGCGAACAACAAAAAAAAAAAAAAAACGAATTTAAAACATCAATTTAAATGAAAGAGCAGATGTAAGTACTGTAAATTCCAAAAAAAAAAAACAAAAAACATTATACAATATACGTCAAAATTTCGCTTTATTATTGGGTCGCCGTATATTTATTTAATTTTCTCTTTTTATAATTTGTGAATATAACCATTATAGTAATCCCCATTATGTATAATATCAACCTGTGTAGAATTGAAGACGTATACATCTTGAATGGGACCCTGTAAAATTCCTTTACTTTACAATTAGATTATTCATTATAGCGTGCTTGCAGTTAATAAGTAAAAATCCCTTGTGAATTTCGCATGAATATTGGACTTATGCACTCCACTTATCCATTAATTTTAAGTTAAATGTTTTTGTTACTTACTTTTTTTACGTTGCAAAAGTTAAGCCCACATACTTCACAATCATGTCTTCTATCGGGACATCCTTTAACTTTTAATTATTTGTATACCTTTTCTTATAGCGTGCATATTACCACATAACCTGTATAAGATCAAAAGTCTGTCTATAAGACGGACAAGATAAGGCTAAAGCCGCCAAAATCCTGACTTTTGTGGAACACCCATTAATTTTTATTATTTTTATTGTTGTTTTTTTTTTGTTATAGTAGACATTATAAAACATACTGTTTCTAATCTTACAAACTATGAGTTAACTTCAAACCACTATGGGGACACCCTTTAACCTTTACAGCCTTTTAGCAATATTTTTATAACAGCCATGGTAATACATCTTCTGTAAAAACCTCAAGAGTCTACCTAATACCTTTAAAAAAATCAGTCAAGTGCGAGTTAGTCTCACACACGTAGGGTTCCGTACTATGTTTAGTACGACTTTAAAAATACAAGTTGTTAATTTTATGTCTTATGGGGCACCCTTTAATTTTAAAATTAAAGTCATATTCGCGAAAATTGCATCATTCTTGAAACCCCCTTTAAATTTTAGTAATTGTTGTTATAGCGGCCATGATAATACACTTTCTATAAAAATATCAGGAACTTACCCATTGCAGTTCAAAAAACAAGGTAATATTCGTGAAAAACATGTCACTAATGGACACCCTTAAATTTTTAGTAATTGTTATAGCGACCGAAGTAACACATCTACTGTAAAAATCATAACACTGTCGGAACACCCTTTAATTTTATTATTAGTTATAGCAAACATGGCAATTCCCCTTCTATAAATATGTATATCAAGAGTCTACATATTACGATCAAAAAAATAAGTCACTATGCATGAAAAGCATGTCACTGTCGGAACACCCTTTAATTTTTAGTAATTGTCATATCGGCCGTGGCAACACATCTGTACATAATTGCAAGAGTCTACCTATTAAGGGTCAAGAAATAAGGCGTTATACATGAAAATCACGTCACTTTCTGAACACCCTATAAGTTTTGGTATTCTTTGTTATAGCGGCCATAGCTATACACCTCCTGTGAAAATTTCAAGAGTCTACCTATTATGGCTCAAAACTTAGGCCATATACACGCAAAGTACGTCACTATCGAAACACCCTTTTTTTTAGATTGTCAGTTTGTTTTTGACAGATAAAAAGGTTAGTCGAGTTTTGGTGTGGTCTTCGATTTTTTACTATTTCAAAAAATCGATCAAGGAAACGTACCTCACGAAAATTGAAAATAACGATTATTTTTTGATCAAACCTCGTAGAGGCAAATAACATGTTACTTTCTTAACACCCTATAAGTTTTACTATTTTCTACTATAGTGGCCACAGTTATACACCTATGAAAATTTCAAGCGTCTACCTATTATGGGGCAGAACTTAGGCCTTATACATCAAATCAAACCACTATCGGAAAATCCTTTAATTTTTAGGTTTATTTTTTTATACTTGTTTATTAAGCGAACTAAGTTTTAAATACTGTTTGTAAATCTTTAGTCTATGCCTCTTACAGTTCAAGAAATAAACACGTATTCGTTATTAACACCTCTCTATAGGAACACCCTATAAATTTTAGTATTTGTTGCTATAGCGGCAACAGCTATGCATCATCTGTGAAAATTTCAAGAGTCTACCTGTTACGATTCCAGAAATAAAAGGCGCTGACAGACGAACAGACATTAAGTTTTTACTCTATGGGTACGGAATCCTAAAAAAAGCTATAAACGTAAAAACCTCGTCACTATCGAAATATCCTATGATTTTTTGGTATTCGATGTTATAGCGGCCTGATGCTTGCAGGTAATTACCTGTTGTTTGCAGGTAATTAGAAAAATCACACAGCATAAATGTTTCGAGAATCTTTAGTTTACATTGCACATTGGGGCAGAATCAAAATATCAATCGGCCTAGCCTTTTACAAATGGCTGAGTTATTTTGAAGATATTTTGATTCTTCCCCACTGTGCATTTTTAAGAAAAATAATTTGAATAATTTAAAATAATAAAAAAAATAGTTGGGTTCCCCAGCGGGCTAGTAGGGAGTGTTTGGGTTTAATGGGTTCGATTCCTACCAAAGACTCTGGGTGTTTCACTGGAACGAATGAAGGTCTGCGTTACTATACTCGGTAAAAAAAAAATTAATTAACTTTAAATTGAATTTCCTCTGGCTTTGAATAAAACAAAAGGATCATAACCTGGCTGAGATTGTCCTGACAAGAAAAATAATTTTAATCTGCATTTGATTTTTGGACAACCTGACAACTATTTTGACATCGTACTATCTCTGAAAGCTCGATTCAGCTGAATTTTAAGCAAAATCTACAATGGCATATTTGCTAAGAATATTGTAGTTGTAAATCTCTTCGTAAATTGTGGTTTTATTTAAAATTTTAACATGTTTTCAATGCTTCTTCCTTTTATTTTCTTTGCATACTTATAGTTTTAATTCCTATTAAATTTTCTCTCTATTTGCTATGATTTTATTTTAGATTTTTTGCTCTTGTTTAACAAGGATTCATTTAGCTAACATTTGCTTTTAGCATGCTTACGATTACATACGAGTACTGTTAGTGCAAATATGACTAAACAAAAAAGAAAACTTAAACGAACTTAAATGTGTCAACAAACTATTAAGATATTTAACACAGATATCCCAATACGTACACATGTACAGTACAAACTCACACAAAAGTACTTTATATTTAACTGAATAATCTGTTAAGCTTCACAAATTTCTTAACATTGACATGTTGTGCTGTTTAATGGGTCGAAGCAGAGAAAACAGTAAAATAAAACCAGGGAGCATCATTTTATATTTATTTTTTTTTTGTAATAAAGGGTCAGTCAACATAATTTTTTCTTATTTTCAAAGTGTATCTTAAATGTATAATTATGTCAACAAACGTTGCTGCTGTTGCTTTTTTATGATGATGATGATGATCCTGTTGCTATTTGTTGTCTCTAATTCCATTACCTTCATCACTCTTACAGTCATTTAGTTGCTAACCCCCAGACCATTTGACCCATTGTGTCAAGTAAACAAATGCCACTGTTTGTTTGTTTATTTGTTTGGTATTTCAAAGATAAAACATCTGAATTTTATCGTCAACAAACACACATCATTATATTTAGATAAAATTCATACACATTCGCACTTAAACATTGAACTGGCCTTTTTCAAAAAACGAAAATGCGCAAAAAGACAAGGGAAATATTTCTTCTTCACATATGTAAAATACAAAAAGGGGGGAAAGAAATGAAAGACCTTGTAAGATTTTGTTGTAATACACCATATGAAAAACAATATTTATTTAGTGGGTAAAAATTTATTGGATTCTTTGTTCTGCCATCAGAATATAAATTCTGTTGTATCTGCAGATACAACTGAATGGAACATGATATGCAGATTATTTTAATTAGGTTTACAGTCATGTTAAACAGAATCTAAATGCTTTAACTTTAAAGGCTTTTAAGAATTAATTTGATACTCGTATGTTATCTTTGATCTCAGTTCCGTATTTAAAAAAAGCATTTTCACAAATGAAAAAATGTTAAAGTATTCCTAAAAAAGCTTTAACCTTAATGGACCATAACATGCGTTTTTTTCTACTAATCAGCAATATTCGTTTACGGTATATATCTTCACCTGAAATGCCTAACTATGTAAACATTTTATAGAAAATTTCTTTTAAAAATTTTTTATAGAAAATTTTTTTGCAAAAATTTTTACAAAAATATTTGTAAAAATTTTATAGAAAAATTTTTGTAAAACTTTTATTTTTTGTAAAATTTTTTATGAATTTTTTCTTTTTATAAAAATTTTATAGATAATTTTTTTTTAAAAATTTTATAGAAAATATTATGTAAAAATTTTGTATAAAAATTTTATTGAAACTATTTTGTAAAAATTTTATTGAAAACCTTATGACAAATTTATGGAAAATCTTTGTATAAAAATATTGTAGAAAATATTTTGGAAATTTTTATAAAAATTTTTTTAAACTTTATTTTTGAAAAAGTTATTTGGAAAATTTTTTTGGAATATATGTAGAAAATTCTTTGAAACATTTTTGTAAAAATGTCTTTAATAATTTTTTGTAAATTTCTTTTTAATTTTTCTAGTTTGTTTTTAAAAATTTTTGTTTAAGATTGTTTGAAAATTTTTTGAGAAAATGTTTTAAAACTTTTTTAAATATTTGTTTTAAACTATTTTTTTTTAATATTTTGTAAAAATTGTATAAAAAATATTTTTCTAAAAATTTTATAAAAAATAATTTTGTAAAAATTTTATTGAAAATAATGTGTAAAAATTTAAAATTATACGAAAAAATGTATGGAGAAATTTATGGAAAATCTTTGTACAGTAATCCCCCTTATAACACGGTGGAAATGTTCCGCGTTATGGGAAAGCGCGTTATACGAGTATTCTTGTATAACGCTCTTGTATGACTCCGTATAACGCGTTATGTACAAATGATTCCCATTTAACTTTTCTTGTTTAAGGGATTTTCAAATATTTAGAAAAAACTATGTCATGAACAAAATATATGCTTTTTATTCAAATCAAACTAAGAACAGTTTAAATAAACATTTGTAACTAAAACACTTTTAAAAAAATTACATAATTCCGAAAACAGCTTTATTACATATTTATTCTTCGTCGTTGCTATCTGAAATAAAAATTTAGAGGTATTCCCTTTTTGTGCATACCAGCATTTTTACTTGTTAGAGCATTTGAAATGTGTTAATATTTTGTGAATGCATCTTTAAAAGAAGACGTCGAGAATTATAAATAAGAAATTAAAACGTAAAGCCTTTTCTTTAGAAAACAAAATTGAAATTTTTATCGCCTTCGTGTATAAACAGAATTAGGTGTATTGAATGATTCTTCCTTTTCAATTTTATATTTTTTTCTGCATTATTACAATGCAAGATAGTGTTGAATATTTATTTTAAATACAATCAAGTACATGTCAGACACACACACGTATGATTCCGTACTACCTTCTATAGATAACTTTAAGATTATAAGTAATACATTTTTTTTCACGTTATATGGAGCACCCTTTAATTTTTAAGTATTTTTTAGACTAGAGGATAGTACTAAATGCCCTGTTTAAATATCAAGTGTGTCTGTCTATAACGTTTTGAAGAGAAGGCCAAATTCGTGAGATCTAGGGAACACCCATTTTTATTAATTTTATTTTCGTTACTTGTTACAATAGAGGATGCAAAATATAATCAATGTAAAATTGAAGTGTCAGCCTATTACTGGTTTAATATAAGGTTATATATGTTACTATTGCAACACCCTGTAATTTGAGGTTTAATTTTTGTACTTTTTATAGGGAAAAAATATATATATATATATATATATATATATATATATATAATATGCTTAGATTATGACGCAAGCTTTTAATTTTTTTTATATTTTTTGCTATAGCAGACATAATTAAATACACTCCGTATAAATTTATTGTTAAAAAAATTAATTCATATTAGCAAAAATCGTGCCCCTATCGGAACACCCTACACGGCCGTGGCAGCAGATCTTCTCTAAAAATATTAAGAATCTATTTATTATGGTTCAAAAATTAGGCCATATACAATAAAATCACGTCATTGTTGGAACACCCTTTAATTTTTATATTTATATTTTATGCAAGTTTATATAGTTTCTGCCTCTTACGGTTCAAGAAATAAAGAAATATAAATCAATAACTCGTCACTTTCCGAACACCCTGTATGTTTTAGTACAACGGTTTACGGCTTAAGAGATAGAAAGTGCTGATAGACGGACAGACATTGTAGAGAAAACAACAGGGGTGTCGTTCTTACCTTTTTCTTTTTATTTAAAATAAAATTTCTATACCATTTAGTTCATATATACATACATGTATAAATAGTTTTTTTTTAGTATAAAAAAGCTGGGAACACAAATTTAATAAAATAATTTAATTTTATAACAACATAATTGACATAATTTGCAAATTACTTATTATTATAGATTTTATAGTACGGAAATATAAAGTGAAAACCACCGCGTTAAATGGGGGAATACCCGTATTATACGAGGGAATCAAGTCGCGTGATATGAAAATGCGTTATAAGAGTACCGTTTTATGAGGGGTTCTACTGTATATAAATTTGATTGCACATTTTTTGTAAACATTTTATAGAAAATATTTTGGAAATTTTTGTAAAAATTTCGATTAAACTTTTTTTAAAATTTTTATGAATTTTTTTTATAAAAATTTTATAGATAATTTTTTTGTAAAAATTTTATAGAAAATATTATGTATAAAAATTTTAGTGAAACTATTTTTTTAAAAATTTTATTGAAAATCTTATGAAAAACTTATGGAAAATCTTTGTATAAAAATTTTATGGAAAATATTTTGGAAATTTTTGTAAAAATTTTTTTAAACTTTATTTTTGAAAAAGTAATTTGCAAAAATTTTTGTAAAATATCTAGAATTTTTTGTCTAAAAATTTTTTGTAAATTTCTTTTTAATTTTTTTTGTAAAAATTTTTAGTAAAATTTTTTCTTAAGTTTGTTTTTGTTTTTGGTTAAAATTGTCTAAAAATATTTTTTTTCGGCTTGTTTGAAAACAGAGAGATAGCTCAGTCCGTTCAGAGTAATGTCAATTCAAATTCTATACTTCATTTTCCAAAAAATAACTTTAACGCGAATTTTCTAGTTTTAAAGATAATAAAGATAAATAATATCAATTACTTGTATAAATTATTATATTTAAACAATAGGAAATACTAAAGGCTTGCCTCTTAATGATTTTTTGTTGTTGTAATTTTCTATGTAGAAATGCAAAATGTGTATAAACCCATTTTATATCCACCTGAAAAAATGTGTAATAATGTATATAAGCACATAATGTATACAAACCCATTTTTCACAAGCCACACTTTACCCTGGGGGTACCGAAGACCTTTCGAACCTCCACTAAATAAACAAATCTGCTGTGCCTGTGTGAAATTTCATTAAAAAAATTTTAGAGTTTCATAAGCTACATACCTAATTATTTGCAAAATAAAATATTTTTAAACCACTGTGCGCAGCAAGAACAGCCTAGTTTAAGTGCCTTTCAAAACTTTGATTTCGAAAAAGGTTTAAGCATCGCTGTATAAATTATATCAATCTAAAAAAAGCAGGTTGAAAAAAGAATTAACTTAAAAAGGTGAGTTTTTATGTTTTGTAAAGACTTATTAACTCCAACATAAATATATGTATGTAGTTATTATTTTTCGAACTTAAGGCTCAACTATAATATGCATAAGCTAGCTTAAGCCAACTTAAGCAACTGTGCAATTACATATAAATCATATGTGGCAAACTATAATGTACTTAACAACACTTTTCGTTGAGTTTCGTCAAATGTCATTTGCTTAAGCAAAGTCCGAAACCGATCGCACATTCCGTACGGAAACAGCTGTTTGTGCTTTGTGTTTTACATATTCGTAAAAAATTGCAATGGAGAATGAAAGTGAACAAATTATATATAAATTAAATATAAAATGTTTAAAAAAAGAAGTTTCTATAAGAAAAAAGGGAGGCGTTGTAAAATAATCGAAATTAAAAAGAAAGAGAATTTTATTGTTTATGAGTTGAGTGATGCACACCGCTGTATTTTTTAGTACTTTTGGCCAAAATTACACAAACAGCCAAAAATGTTAAATTTTTCTTTCGAAATTTTCTTAAAGCTATTAAAAATATTTATTAATTTGTATATAAATGGTATTAGGTATATAAAATATGTTTATTTAACACCTTTTTGCTAACAAATTTAATTTATTCAGAAAAAAATTATTATTTTTCAAAAGTACGAATAAAACAAATGAGCAACTGTGTCATGATAGTTTTTAGATTCCTTTAAGTACATTGTAGCCACCTAAAAGTCTTCAATAAGTTGCTTAAGCATTTGACAGACTTTTCGTTCATATTTTGACATTAGCTTAAGCCAGCTTATGCATATTATAGTTGGGCCTTTAGTCTCCTATCCACTTTCATCTTAATCTTCAATATTTATATTTTCCCTAAATTCAAAGCAAGCAATAAGTAATTTTCCTAAAGTTGAGTTCTCCCTTGGGGATGTCGTATGTTGCGACTGTAACGGCTTCCTTCTTAATATTTGCTTGATTGTATTTTTTCCTCTTTATTATTATTATTTTGGCATCATTATTGTTGTTCATGTCACTGTGTAGTATTATCTTGTTTGTTCAATATAACTTTGGGTTTTTGTTTCTGTGGAAATTATTTGGGTGCTTTTTATCTTTGCATTTCATAAACTATGATTTTCCTTTTAGTTTCCTCCAAAAGGGTTTGTAACATACTCGTATAAATGGCCTGGCATTTAAATTTGTTCGCATTTTTGTATTGGGACTGTGTATGGTTATATTTGAAATTCAAATTGTTAAAGAAGGCCTTTCATAGAGGATCTATAAAACAAACAAAAAATCTATTTTAAATTCAAATTCATATACGAGGCTCTTTTTGGAACTTAATAGAGTTAAATAGCAAAAAAGCTGTAAAATCTAATTTTTCAAAATAACTTATACACAGGGTCACATCAGCACATTTTCTGTGCAAAAGCGATAAGAAGAAAAAAAAAAAAAAATACTAATCAAATTGCCCTTTCACTTTTGTTGGAAATATGTTTGTTCTTCACAGCAAATATCCTTAACTTTTATTTGTGCTAAATATAATCGTCACACATCTGTGCGTCAAAGTTAATCCATGCAGTTTTTTCCACCAATGTGCTTGAGAGTTCAGGAGAGTTTAGCCAAGTTTAAGTGTTTAACCTTCGAATTGTGTTGATAATAATTCATAAGTGTAAAATGGAAAATAAAGAGACAAGTAAGTACACCCAAAAAAACAAATTGAGTAATCCGTATTCAAATCAAGTAAGTGCGGATTTTCTTAAATTAAGTACAAAACACTTGACTCAAGAACGAATTCATCAAGCGCTGAGTTCTTAATTTTAGATCTTTTTGAGCCTTTTCGTGCTTGATCTTAAGCTGACAAAGTCTTGTTTTAAGAATTCTCAGCTTAAATTAAGTATAAATTCGAGCTTGATGTGAGTCTACTATAAGTTTAATTCAAGCACAAAAGGGATTGAATCAATCCAGAAATACGCTTCTTTCAAGAATTCATATTTTAATTTAAGCTCACAATAGTGCTTGATATAATCCAAAAATCAGATTGATTTAGGAACTATCGAAATAGAATCAATCCCAAATTAATCAAGTATATTTATAATAACATTTATTTTATTTATTCACGCAAAGAAAAAAACATGGTTGAGGCAACCATATTCAAAAAGCAACATATTATGGTTAAATTATACTATGGATGAATAGTAAGGTTTAAAACTATAAAATGTCACATGAAAACAATTTTTATTTTATGTGTGTAGGGGACAAAAACTTCGTTATTTTATATGTACATATATAGAATGAAACACAAGCTTCTTACCATCTAAAACGTTCCTTCTTTTCCTTATACAGTGACAATAACGAAACATTAGCAAATTTAACAACCTTAAAACACATGCCGGGAATATCACCGTTTTCATCGATGTATGTCAACCAACAGTCACGAGGTGCAGTGGTTTTGACCGTTTTTCGTGAATTACACTCTCAGGCACTTACCGATAGCAAAATTAGGTTGTTTGACTTCAACACTAACTTTTTGAAGTACAACTTCCTTGGCATGGAAAGCACCACTTAAAGGATATCCTTCCATCTTGAATTTTTTGTAGTCTCTGTGAGCCTAACGTCGATCAATCATGCATTCTAGCAAACAGCGCGGAAACATTTTCCTTAATAAATTTTTAAAATTTTTAAGAACGATTATGCCTACAAATAAGAAGAATTTACTTAAATTTAGAATGGGCAAAAAGTAAGTTTTTCAGCGTCTCTTACGAGTGTAAATGCTGTTATGACTTCGTAATTACCGATTATAGCCGAATTATTATATTTTTTCCGGTATCCAAATTACACACGGAAAAACCTTATTTTCCAGCTCAGAAACGATTCGGTAGGTCTGGACCCACTTTCATTCGATTTCGCACTAAATTTTACCTCGATTACAAAATAAATTGGTTAACCTTTCAAAACGGTTTATCGAAAGACTTCAAGGTTAAAAAAAAAAAATATTTCGGGCAACCTCCACTTAGATCCCTCTGCGCTATTACATACATTTGTAAATGCGTTTAACTAAACCGATTTATAATACTTGAAAAAAACTCATCGTTAGCCTATGTAATCTTAAAACAAAAATTTTACTTTCTGTCGGCCATTAAGAATTTGAACCCCATTTGACATATTTCCAATTGAAAAAAGTTTAAACAATTACACAGTGCAACAAATATAAACTTCTACTATCAAAGTGTAGTAAAACCCTGTGCTCAGTTTGGCGAAATTGGTGACCAACTTTTATTTATGGGCCTCATAGAAAATAGGTGATAGCGCTTAAGTTTGTTCGGCAATTATGTAGCTGAGGATTCGTTATTTTTTGAAAAACAAAATTAAAGAGTAGCTACGTTCAAATTGTATTGTTATGTTCACAAATGTTGTTAGTGAAAATTTAAAAGTTCCTTTAAGTTATGCGGATAAAAGTGAAAAAAAAGAGCTGGAAAGAATTATTTTTTACATAAAATGTATTTAGAATTTGTTAAACGAATCTTCGGCTATTTAAATGAGATATTAGATAAAAACTGATGACACCCCTTTTGATTTTCTCAATCTTTAGAGGCCCTTAAATAAAAATTGGTCACCAACTTCGCCAAACTGTCACTTCCTTGTATTTTTCATATTGCACTGTGGCAGCTGGCAAAAAGAACATATACAATAGACATTTTTATGCCGTTTTTATATGTAGTTGATAAAATTGTAGTTAATATGTTAATACAGCCACTGACGACGGTCTTCTCCAACAGGTATGACAACAGTATTTCATTTACTGGCGGAATAAATTCAATTAATTTAATACTATTAATATTCTTCTTCGTGTGGCAGTATTAATCGATTTTTTAATAAACTTATGGTTATACCGATAATAGGTGGCTTTGAACCCACAAATGACGGAAACATTATTCGTCATGCTAGCACTGAACAAAACACTGATGTTACGACAATTTTGTTAATAAAATAATACAAAATAAGAGCAAATAAATCAGTCAAGTGCGAGTTAGACTCACACACGTTGGGTTCCGTACTATGTTTAGTATAACTTTAAAAATTCAAGTTTGTTAATTTTTTGATCTCTTATGAGTCACCCTTTAATTTTCAAATAATAGTCGTAATCGCGAAAATTGCATGACTGTTGGAACACCCTTTAAATTTTAGTAATTGTTGTTATAGCGGCCATAGTAATACACTTTCTATAAAAATATACATGCGCCTACCTATTGCGGTTCAAAAAATAAGATAATATACGTGAAAAACATGTCACTGATGGAACACCCTTTAGTAAATAGTAATTGCTATAGCGACCGAAGTATAACATCTACTGTAAACATTTCAAGAGTCTAACTATTACGGTTCAAAAAATAAAGCTATTTACGTACAAATCATGTCTCTGTCGGATCACCCTTTAATTTTGTTATTTGCTATAGCGGCCATGGCAATTCTCTTTCTATGAATATATCAAGAGTCTAGCTATTACAATTAAAAAAATAAGCTACTATAAGTGAAAAACGTGTCACTGTCAGAAAACCCTATAATTTTTAGTAATTGTCATAACGGCCATGGCAACACATCTTCTATACAAATTGGAAGAGTCTACCTATTACGGTTCAAAAAATATGTCGTTATACATGCAAAACACGTCACTGTCGGAAAATCCTTTAAATTTTTATTGTTTTTATAGGGGTCATAGTAATACACCATTTGTTTCATTTTTAGGATTAATATTGTATACTTGCTTATAACGCGAACATAGATTAAATTACTGTCTGCAAATTTTAAGTGGTTGCCTCCTATAGCTCAAGAAATAAAGACATAAAGGCAAATAACATGTCACTTTAGGAACACTCTATAAGTTTTAATATTTGTCGCTATAGCGGCCACAGCTATACACCTTCTGTAAAAATTTCAAGAGTCTACCTATTATGGTTAAAAACTTAGGCCTTACACACCACTATCGGAACACCCTTTAATTTTTAAGTTTATTTTTTAAACCTGTTTATAAGCGTACTAAGTTTTAATTACTGCTTGCATATTTGTAGTGTATTCTTCCTACATTTGAAGAAAAAAGCACATATTCGTAAATAACACCTCTCTATCGGAACACCCTATAAGATTATGTATTTGCTACTATAGCTGCCACAGCTATACACCTTCTGTGAAAATTTCAAGCATCTACCTATTACGGTTCAAAACTTAGGGCTTATACATGCAAATCACACCACTATCGGAACACCCTTTAATTTTTATTTTTATTTTTTTATAGTTGTTTATATAGTGAACTAAGTTTTAAGTACTATTTGTAAATTTCAAGTGTATCCCACCTACAGTTCACGAAATACGCACATATTCGTAAATAACACCTCTCTATCGGAACACCCTATAAGTTTTAGTATTTGTTGCTATAGCGGCAACAGCTTTACACATCTGTGAAAATTTCAAGAGCCTATTGATATTGGTGGTAGCTTTAATCAGCCACGTGTAATCGTTTTGGTGATCTTGTATAACCTAGTAATTTTTATTCAGTCGTATAAGTCGTACATTGGTGAAGCACAATTTTTAATTAATTTTTTTCACTGGAGGAGCCCCATTAAACTCAACTTTTTACTGGAAGAGCACCATAAAAATCATTTTTGTTTTACCTGTCTGATTTTGAAACCGCATTTCCTATACGAAGTTAGATGTCGAGCTGTAGATTTTGAGAGAGGCTAAGGATATCTTACCCTGGCGCTTTGGTTTTGCACCTCTGCCATTACCTTTTTATTGTTGAATACAATAAAAAAATAACAATTTAACCATGAATCGACTTACAAACGAACAACGCTAGCAGATTATTGAATTTTATTATCAAAATTTATGCTCAGTTACGAAAGTGCATCGTGCACTTCTTCCATTTTATGGTCAGTTCATTTGTGGTTGAACGGATATGTGAACAAACAAAATTGCTGTATTTGGTATATAAAGATCAGCCAGCAGAATTGCAAGAACTGCTAATGCATCACGAAAATGGGCCGGTTACATCATTGGTCCATACTTTTTCAAAGACGACGAAGAAAGGAACGTTACTGTGAATGACGAACGCTACCGTACGATGATTATATTTTTTTTGCCCATAACGAAGAGCTGGACTTGGCTGACATGTGGTATCAACAAGACGGTGCAAGATACCCCACAGCAAGCGAAATAATTGCCCAATTGAGAGGCGAGTTCGATAAAAATTTATTTCACGTTTGGGGCCGATCAATTGGCCGCCTAGATCGTGCGACCTTTAGACTTTTTTGTGGGGCTATTTTAAGGCTCATGTCTATAGGGACGAGCCCGCAACGGTTGATGCACTGGAAGCCAATATTAAAGAGTTAATTCGTGAGATACCGGCCGATGTTGTTGAGAGTATGCCAAAATTGGATACAGTAAATTAACCATTTGAGGAGTAGTTGCGGTCAACATTTACATGAAATTATTTTTAAACTTTGAATTAAAAAGATCGTTCAGTAAACTCAAATAAAGATTTCATATATTTCTTTAAATTTTATGTGTTTTGTTTTCAACCCAATCTGAAAGTTTTTAGAAAAGTAGTATTTGAACCATCCTCGTATTCCTTAATAGTACACTTACATCTACATACATATACATTTAATATATAATTGTTTTGCTTATGTATTTCATTTAAATTCGAACAAGTCCTTTAATACTTTATTTATTTAGAAAATATTTTCTAGGATCTATTAGATTTATTTCCAAATGAATTACAAGATATTGTAACAGTATGTGGTACAAAGATTTAATATTAATTCTTTAAATCAAAAGGGTGCAATTATTATTAAAGTAATAAATCGCATACACATGGGAATAATTTGAAACATTTTATTTCTTTGTTCTTTAAACAATTTGCAGTTTTAGAGATTAAATATAAAGAGTTTTTAAATTTATAAAAATATAAGAATATTAATTCTCTTTTGCAATTAACATCTCTTTTAAAAATATACTTTTAAATGCACTTTGATTTCATTGTTTATTTTAAGATTCAATTGAATTGAATATTGAAATGTTTTTGTTCGGAATTCAATTACTACTTATGTAAGTTGTTATGGAACTCATATAAATTATTAAGTATGTATGTGGTTTTAAAGAGGAGGTTTAAAAGGGGTGTATTTAAAGAGGGGAAAAATGTAAAATGTGAAAAACAAAATGGATCAATTAGATTTTTGTAAACAGTTTCTTTATTATTTATTGTTAAAGGAGTTGGAAACACAGTTCAGTTATACTATATTTTTTTAATAAATTTTTTTATACGGTATGACCTGTAGACCTGACCTGAACCCTTATTTATAAGGGTTTAAAAGATATGATCTTATACATCAAATTTCATTAACTAAAGGTGCACCCTTTAATTTCCAAATTTATACTTTTTGCCAGAGGATATCTATCTATGTCTATTTAAATTTCAAGTGTCTGTCTATAACGGTTCATTTACGAAAAATTTCATCAGCTATAATAACACCCTTTAACTTTTTTAAACTTATTATTGATGGCACAACAAAACAAAATTTGTTTAAATTTCAAGAGTATGCTGACAACACTTCAAAATATAAGGCGATATACATCTAATAATAACACCTATGGCACACCCTTCTACTCCAATTTGAAATCTAATACTTGGTGGTATAGAGGACTTAGCAATACACACTCTTTGTCAATTTAAATTGCCTGACTATAATAGTTCAAAAGTTTGGCTCTTGAACTATGGAGACACCCTTTAATTTCAAATTTTTAATATTTATACTTGTTCTTATAACGACTGCAGTAATACAGATTCTGTATAATTTTCAAATTCAAATTAAATATGGGTGCACCCTTTAATTTCTAAATTCACACTATATACTTTCGTTCTTATAGCGAACTTGGCAATAGTAGTGCTTTGGCAATTTCAAATTTCTGTCTATAATGATTCCAGAGTTTGGCCATATTCACATCAAATTACATCAACCATTGGGAGACTCTTTAATTTCCAATTTTAAATTAAATACTTGTTGGTGTAGAGGACTTAGCAGAACAGATTCTTTGTAAATTTTAATAGTTTGTCCATACTTGTACATCAAATTATATCAACTATCGGTACGCCCAATAATTTCTAATTTTAAATATTTAAACCTATATAAGCTGCTAGATAGTTATTTAACCGAACGAAAATTTATTGTGAAAGGAGGAGATTTTTGAGCTCACCCCAGCCAATCGAAGCCGGAGTTCCCCAAGGTAGTATATTGGGGCCCTTTTTATACTTATTGTATACATCAGACATGCCAACTAGTAACCGAATTCACACATCGACATTTGCTGACGACACAGCTTTTTTGAGCATTCACGAAAGACCCGAAGTAGCATCACGATATTTACAAGATCACATATCCAATTTAGAAAAATGATTGAAGAAATGGAGAATAAAAGTTAATGAACAAAAATGTACTCACATAACTTTCACACTGCGTAGAGAATCTTGCCCCCCTATTCGGTAAATAACCAAACGATACCCCAGCTTTCAGACGTCAAATATCTCGGCATACATTTTGACCGGCGCCTTACATGGAAACGGCACATAGAAACAAAGTTAACACAAATGAAGTTAAAAGCAGTCCAACTAAACTGCACATAGAAACAAAGTTAACACAAATAAAGTTAAAAGCAGTCCAACTAAACTGGCTTATTGGCAGAAATTCTACTCTATCTTTAGATTGCAAACTTTTATTATACAATTCGATTCTAAAACCAATATGGTGTTATGGAATTCAATTATGGGGCACTGCCTCAGCTACCAACGTAGAAAAAATTCAAAGGCGCCAAAACAAGATTCTTCGTATAATTACATCTGCTCCTTGGTATATAAAAAACTCGAACATCCATAAAGATCTAAACGTGCCAACAGTTAAAGCGGAAATAGCGAAACTTGCCATAAGTTATTTAAAGAAGCTTGAAACTCATCCTAATCCACTGGCCCGTAACATACTAAATGAACCTGGTTACATTCGACTAAGAAGGAGGGACACTGCTTCTCTCATCCGTACATCAGAGGGATAACCCGTAAATTACAGTAACAGTGAAACATACATTTTTTTTTGTCCAGCACTGGTTGGACTTAACAAGTATATTTTTAGACTTAAGATATGAGTAATTATTGATAGTTCAATTATATTGAAGATACAATAAATAAAAAATTGCGAAAAAAAATATATTTATAATTGGTATAATAACAGAGATAGTAATGGACATGCTGTCTAATTTTCCAGTGTTTGCCTATAACGGTACAAAAGATAGGGTCATATAACTGTGGTAGAGGAAAGGAATAACTACTTCAGCTCTTATGTTTTGTTTTCGTGAATATTTGATTTATTTGAATGTATTATATTTGAGAACATAGAACGACTTATTTCTTAATTTATAAAGTCCCGACAGAAAGCAATATCCTTAACTGCAATGAGTATAAATTAATAAGGAAAAGCTACAAAGTCTTAAAGTGGAATACTTCAGAAATGCAAATAAAGCATAAGTAGTTTTTCATGTAGCCACCGATATGACAAATTACGTCACCTATAGGGACACCCTTTAATTTTTCAGTTTCTTATTTGATAGCTTTTCTTTATCGGGAGCTATAATGATACGCGCTTTTTTAGATTTTTAATTAATGCCCTATACAGGCAAAATACACAAAAATATCATGTATGTTGGATGGGGTCACCCTTTAATTTTTTAGGTTCATTTATTATAGGACCAATCTGTAAGCATAATCTTTCGAATAAAGAATCGGTTCAGAATTCAGAACGAGTGCTGCTGTCACAAACATAAAAAAACAACATACAGACGAATTGATAAACTCGTTTTTTTTTAAAATCGGTTAAAAATTATTTGGGATTTTCGAAAATCTATTTAAAAATCATCTATTATCCTGCTAATAAGGATACAGAATATATAAAAGTTTTGGGTATATATACTATCGTTACCTGTTGGGAATTTGAAAAAAAAACAATGTTCATAAGGGTCTGTTTGTCGGTCGTGTGTTACCATTGACATGGCGGTCATTTTCGTTTATCTCGAAATCGCAGACCATGGATGTACTGCCTATTAAATTTAACATAAATTTTTGCTATTGGTATTTTTTTAATTTGCTAAAAAGTTGACTTGAGTAAATGTGTTTTTAAGCGGCATTATCAGTATTGAATTGTTTATTTTACTTCATGATTAATGCTTCTGTTAAAACCCAACATTACCAGCATTGTGATGTATCTGGAAAAAACAAAAACAGCAGTATAGAAAGCAAAAAATCGAACTCTTAAGAGTCATTAGAAAAAGAAAACTCAAAAAAAAAAAACAAACATAAAAACTTTGCAAATAGGAACGTGCCTTTCTCATTAAAAAAAGAAAACTGAGAAAGGAATGGGGAAATACAAATTCATTCTAAAGCTCTTAAAAACAGCAGGAGTGGCAACATTGAAATACAATACACATCGACGAGCTTCATTAATTTTTTTTGCAATTAAAGCAAAAATTACACAAAAAAAAAAAAACATATTGATGAATGTATGGCAAAAGAAGATTAAGTAAAAAGAAGAAAATCATCAGCAAAGTTTTTAAGTAGGCCAGGAGCGTTTTCAGCTGTAGAAATATATACAAGAGTTAGTTTTTAAAAATTAAAGGGTAATAAACTTTCATGTTAGATCTGAAGTTAATATAAAATAAAGATTTTGTATTGAAGGTCATAGAGATTATAAAAATTACATATTTCTATGTATCGAAAGGCCTTTGATCGAAAAAATTAGAGCTGGAGAGAAGAGCGATATTTAGACAGTTGTCCTTTTTTTATAGAAAGGTTAACAGAATGCTGGAAATGGCTATAACAGTTACTAGAACTCTTATAGACTATCAGCCTGGGGGTTGCCGGTTCGATTCCCGCCTAATACTCTGGCTGCATCTGCAGTCAAGCAGCCTTAAAAAATTGAACTGCTGGATATACTTCGGAGATTTCGATGCAAATCTACTATCGTATTGTCTGGCGTCAAAAACTTAAAATAAGCGACTTTTGCGAGGTTGGTTAAGAAATTATATCGAAAAAGGCTATTTAAAAAGTCTTAC
Source organism: Phasia obesa (assembly GCA_949628195.1). Taxonomy (NCBI): domain Eukaryota; kingdom Metazoa; phylum Arthropoda; class Insecta; order Diptera; family Tachinidae; genus Phasia; species Phasia obesa. Next base: position 87,252,057 of record OX451219.1, on the reverse strand, counting down.
CCAGAATATATCGGCCAATTAAATATTGGAACCTATGGATGGTGAATCAGCAATCCTTGTACGATTTGGCTTTCGAAATATTAATAATTTTTGCAAAAAAAAACGACTTCAAAACAGATAGAAGGGCAAGAATTCTAAACTAAAAATGTAAGAAGTAATCTGTAAGAATTAGATTTAACCCAAATAAAAGATGCGCCAAAATTAGAGTGAAAAAAAAATAAAGACTATTTGAATGTCACGCATCTACCTATTACTGTTCAAAACTTAAGCTATTTTCACCAGCATCCGTCTTTTATGGGGACACCATTCCAGCCTCTGTCAATAACGGTTTCAAAGATAGGGTCACATAGATCAAATAGCATCACCTATTCGGACACCCTTTAATTTACAATTTTAAATTAAAGACCTGTTGTTATAGATAACTTGGCCACAAAGATTCTCTGTAAATTTCAACTATCTGTCTATAACGGTTAAAAAGTTTAACCATATATATCAAATTACATGAACTATTGGGACACACTATAAATTATAATTCCAAATATTTATACTTGTTATCATACCAGAGAAAGTAGTGGACATTCTGCCTAATTTTCAAGTGTTTGTGTTTAACGGTTCAAAAGATGGGGCCATATTGATCAAATTACATCAATTATGGGGACATCCTTTAATTTCTAAATTCAAATTGTATACTTGCTATAGTGGACTTTGCAATACAGGTTCCTTGTAAATTTCAGCTGTCTGTCTATAACAGTTCAAAAGTTTAGCCACATACATAGAATTACATTAACTATTGGGACACCCTTTTTTTCCAAATTCAAATTTTATACTTTTTGTTATAGCGGACTTAGCAATGCAGGTTCTTTGTGAATTTCAGCGGTCTGTGTACAACTGTTCAAAAGTATGGCCATATACATCAAATTAAATGAACTATTGGAGCATCCTTTAAAATTTTGAATATTTATACATTTTATTATAACGGTCATAGTAATCGACATTCTGTCAAATTTTGAAGGTTTTGCCTGTTCAAAAGATAGGCTCAAATAGGTCATATTATGTCACCTATGGGGACACCCTTTAAATTTTAAATTTATTTTTTTTATTAATTTCTGATGTTGGGAGCTATAGCGACACGCAATTTTTTTAAATTTTAATTTGGTGCCCTTTACGGTTCTTAATAACGTAAAAAACATGTATGTTGTATGGGGACACCCTTTAATTTTTAATATAATGAACTGTTTTTAAAATGGGACCAACCTGAAAGCATAACCTTTCAAATAAAGAAAAAAATTTTAAAATCGGTTCAGAAATGGCTGAGTTCTGCGGTTACATACATAAAAAAAGCTACATTCAGACGAATAGATAACCTCCTTCTTTTTTGAAGTCGGTTAAAAAGGTAATTGTTGGTTTTGATAAAAATGCTAAGATTAGCAGTAAATAAATTCTTATTATTTAAAAAAGCCATTTTTCATTTTAGGCAGTTTCTAGGCCAGAAAGTGGTCTAGGAATCAGTGTTGCCAAAACTTTTTGAGAAAAATGGCTAAACTACCTCTAAAAAAGGCTAGAAAAGGCTAAGAAATGGCTACATTTCAAAAATACAACTTTTTTCAAATTCGCCAAAATTACGCAATATGGAAAAGAATTGAATTAATAAAGCTTAATTTTTGACAATAAAATTATTAAAGAAAATTTTTTTATATATTATTTAATTTTGTTTATTTAATATTATATTTTCATATACAGAAAAAGATATCAAATATATTTTGTCTTTATAGAACTATCTGTTTCTCAATATCATAAGATTTCGTTCTAAATATTACACTTATGTACGTTTAAAAAATCTCTAGACTTCAACGTCTCTACACGTCTACGTAATTTCTCAATTAAATGGCACAAAAATTAACCGACAATTCTCTCTTATAGATTCTTGTGTTCCAGTATCAATAATATTTTCATCTTTCTTTAACTTCCTATATCCCTCAAAATTGTAATAAAATTGGGGAACGGGTGTGAAATATGGTTCTAACGGTCTACTTAAAGGATCAAAGTTTTCGCAGGGAGAAACGATTAACAAACATAGACTTGAAATTAATAACGTCAAATCTCTCAACAATTTTGTGGGATCTACTGTATTGCTTTCAAAAAACTTGTTAACTACTTGAACTTGTTTCAGGACAAGTTTAAGAAATTGTAAGGAGAAAAAAAAAGCTAAATCTAGATGGAAAATGGCTAAAATGGCAGCGCTGCTAGGAATACCATTCTGAGAGGTGTAATAACCCCCAGACAGAATTAAAAAAAAATGTAATACATATTTATTTTTAATGTATTATTTTCCATTCAAAATGGGTTTTTTATCCCCTAGAAATAATTGCCACCTTGGCGCAGGTTGAAGTGCTTCATTGATAGCAATGATAACTAAGCCAGAAAAAGATCACACAATAAGAGAATAATTTCTTTTATATCTATCTATCATAAATTACAAAAAATATTTCAAATAAAATTCATATGATTTCATAGAGCGGGCATGGCTTTGACATTGTTAACTTCAACACTATTGTGTTAATAATCAAATATATACATTTGTAAAATAAAAAAATATCTAATTGTTGTTAATTGCTAACCAAAGGATAGCTAATAGCAAGACAGATATACATATACCATTTTCAAATAAAAGAAAATATATAAAGAGAATAAAATAATATAAAAAAGAAATAGAGTTTACAAGTGTAAAACAATTTCAAAAAGCTCTATCTTCTATGAAACATAATGTAAAATTAAAATTTCTCAGATTCTATTTCTTTGATAAGTTTGTTTAAATATAAAATTAATAACAATTGAAACTAGCGGGTAGATCGATACGAAGAGTACTGATGACGGACGTAGCTGTCTAGAAAATGCATTCTGCTTTGCTGGTATCTAATTTTTCTTTATCTCTTTATAATTAAGAACTTAAGCCTAAATAATTAATTTATTAATATTATAAATTCCGATTTAGTATACAACACAGAACTATTTAACAAACTTATGATTTTGATTAGCCTTGGAATAACGTTTAAATAATTTTTTAATTGATTTAGTAGTTACTTGCTTAATGAATGAAGAACAAAAATTATTCTTATTTTTTATAATTATTGTAGTTTTTGACCTTTTTTAGGGTTCCGTACCTAAAGGTAAAAACTTAACCCTATTGTTTTCGCAACAATGTCTGTCCGTCTATCTGTCAGCGCTTGAAATTTTCACATAAGATGTATAACTGTTGCCGCTATAGCAATAAATACTAACAATATATGGTGTTCCGATAGAGACGTGTTATTCACGAATATATTTAATTCTTGAACTGTAGGAGGCATACACTACAAACAGTAATTTACAAACAGTAATTAAAACTTAGTTCGCTATATAAACTAGTATAAAAAACAAACCTAAAAATTAAAGGGTATTCTGATAGTGACGTCATTTATATGTATATGACCTAAGTTTTGAACCATAATAGGTAGGCTCTTGATATTTTACACAGAAGGTGTATAACCGTGGCCGATATAGCAAAGATACTAAAACTTGTAGGGTGTTCCGAAAGTGACGTGTTATTTACGTTTATTTCTTGAGCTGTAGGAAGCAACAACTTAGAATTTGCAGTAATTAAACCTATGTTCGCTTTATAAGAAAGTATACAAAATTAAACTTAAAATTAAAGGGTGTTCCAAAAGTGACGTGATTTGCATGTATATGGCCTAAGTTTTGAACGATAATAGGTAGACTCTTAAAATTTTCACAAATGGTGTATTGCTATAAAAAACAATAAAAATTAAAGGGTTTTCCGACAGTGACGTTACTTGCATGTATAATGCCGTATTTTTTGAAACCTAATAGGTAGACTGTTGAAATTTGTACAGAAGATGTGTTGCCACGCTATGTCGTTATGACAAGTACTAGAAATTAAAGGGTGTACCGACAGCGACAAGTTCTTCACGTATAGTGACATATTTTGTTAATCGTAATAGGTAGACTCTTGATATATTCATAGAAAAAGAATTGCCTAATAACAAAATTAAAGGGTATTCCGACAGAGACAGTATTTGTATGTTGATGGCCTAATTTTTTAAACCGTAATAGGTAGACTCTTGAAATGTTTACTATAGATGTTGTACTTTGGCCGCTGTAACAATTAATAATAACTAAAGGGTGTGCTATCAGTGACCATGGCCGCTATAACAGTAATTACTCAAATATAAGGGGTGTTTCAATAGTGATGCAATTTTTGCGAATATGACTTTAATTTTAAAATTAAAGGGTGCCCTATAAGACATGAACAATTAACAACCTGAATTTTTAAAGTCGTACTAAACATAGTACGGAACCCTACGTGTATGTGTGTCTAACTCGCACTTGACTGATTTTTTTATAATTTTGTAATTTTAGTTTTTATGCTTAAGTTCTTTTTTATGAAAATATAATTTTTATTTTCAATATTTCGCTTTACCATTAGCTACCATCATCAGTAAATAGGAAAAAAATATTTATAATAATATTTTTAAAAATATTTTAATAAAAACTATATTTTGTGATTAAAATATAGAATAAAAAAATCTTCATTTAATAAATAATTAAAGTGAAAGCTTTATTATGTACATAAGTAATTAAAACAATTATTATAGTTTTTGAGCTTTTTATAATTTTATAATTATATTTATTTAAAATTATAAAAATGTAATTTTATTTTGATATTTTGTTACAACATTGCACAGTGGGGCAGAATCAAAATATTTTAGAAATAACTCAACCATTTGTAAAGGTCTAGGCCAATTTTTCTAAAATTATACATGAGCATAGCAGAAGAGTATCTGAGCTAAAGTTTTGAAGTTAGGTACCATACACTTTCCAGGGATGGCGCTGTGCTCTTAAAGTTGGGTACCTCGTACCTGCAAATTCTTTTACATATACTTCCCAATACCTACTAAATGATGCTTTTATCTGCAAATTATGTTTTAAGATGATCGATTTATATGCATTTTTAAATTAAAATTTTTGCTTTTTCGTTTTTTTTTTAAATATTGGGTATAATTTTTATTAAATATTTTTTTAATTGTTTATCGTAGTTAGCGAACAAAATTTTGAATATTTTGGAAAAAGTTAAAGGTTATATCTTTGCTGAGTTAAAAACTAGACAATTATTAATTTAAAAAATTATTATAACGTTATTGCATTGTTGTGTATTTTAGTCTAAAAAGAGCCATCAACGTTTTTTTTTTATAGTAGAAAATGTTTATAAGGCATGTATAAAAATTTTATATTCTTGTGTAAGCTAATTAGATGTGTGTAAGTTTAAACCAAATTTCATATAAAATTGATTATCCTTATAGAAGTTGAAAGTCCTTCAATTTGGCCTATTGTGGGATCTTTGGTCATTATTTCGGGAATTGTGGGATTTCCCTTACCTTAATTCTGTAGATTTTTTTTATTGGATTTTCGTTCACTAATTACATATCCACAGAAAATTTCATTTGAAGCGTTCAAGTTATCAAAATTTTGTTCTATATTTAATATTTTTACTTTACCATACGTAGTATAAGGTAAAGATTTATACGTTTTGAGGTCTCCTGAATCCATTTTGACTATTTTCGCGATGATATCTGTGGGTGGGTGAGTGTGTATGCCACTATTTTTGTGGAGTTTGTACAGGTCATACCGTTTGACATATTAAACTAAAATTTAGTATATGCCTTTGGCATATAGAGATAAAGAGCTGTATAGTTTTTCGGCATAATCGGAAGGGGGCAAGGGGTAATTTCCTTACCCCCAAATTTCGAGACCACAGCTTCAAAACTCAAAACTCAGATACTCCTGCTATGCTTATGTCAAATTTTAGATCAATCAGCCTAGGCCCTTACAAATTGTTGGATTATTTCCAAAATATTTTAATTCTGCCTAACTGGCAGCATCTTCAGGATATTCTTTCATTCATTTAAATATTATAAAATATTTGTATTTCTTGAAGATGTTATCCTGAAATATCGAATATAAAAATAAAATTACATTTTTATAAAAAAACCTTGAGCTTATTAAATATAAGTAGAATTATAAAACTAATTAGAACCATTATGTGGTGTAAATATTTTTTATATTTTCATCAATTTCTTATCGTCTAGCCAACCTAAACCCTGGTCCTATAAATACTTTTAAAAGGGCTAGATTTTTCAAAATTCGATAATATTAATAACAAATACTTCTTTTCAAATACGCCACTGTACTGTAATGCACAACAACTTCAAACTCACCTTGAAAGGCGATTGAATAGAAATTAATCAGTCATTTCAAAACCCGACTAAAAAATAACAATGATTTTAGTAACTGTAGTAACTGATTATTGACCACCTTAAACTTCTTGCCCCTTTCTAACAAACGTTTTAAAGTTTCCAATTACTTTGTTTAGTTTTTCAATGTCTGTAGAACGAACTATGACTGATTTTATCTTCTTTATTTAGGACACATCATTGTTCTTTTTCTTCCAATTTCTACTTCATACTGTCGTCGATGGCATTTGTTTTGTTTTTTCAGACAACAATAAGAAAAAGAAAATTTTACGAAGTCATTTTTCTTGTTAAAAATAACAATGTATTTTAGAAACAAACAAAAACAATATTACCTCCTTGAGACTAAGTAGTTGCTCAACTTTTTTCTTTTTAAGTTTTTTTTTTGTATTTCTGTTTTAATAATGACATTCTTTTCAGCAGCCCTTTTGTAGGGGTTTGTCTGTGGAGGTAAAAGTGTTAGTAAGTAAGAGAAAAAAAATTTTAAATTATGAAATATAAGTCTTAGAAAGAAAAATATTTAAAAGTATGAAAGATAAGTCTTAGAAACTGTGTTGAGGATGAATTGGCAAACAAGGGAGCATTTCCCTATAGTGCTTCTATGGTTCAAAGAGTTGACTTTTTTGCCTGCAATGTCAATCTGTCCCTCTTCTAGATCAAATTTAGAGTCTTTCTGGTGACTCATTAGTCGAACTAATTAGGATCAATTCCTTTTTGAGGAGTTGCGGTTAGGTTTTTAGCCCACTAGCAGTTGGTTCATCATAGTTATCTGACTGATTGTACGTCGCGGCCAGTGAGACTTTTATCGATGGAATTCTCAGCTCCATCCTGCTATCAGACATATTATTTAACATTTAAGCTGACTTCAAACGAGTAACCTTATTTTCGCTGCCACTTGATTTTACTTGATTTTTTTTTTTAATTTTTGTAGCTGAATACATTTTGCAAAATTTTTGCTCGTTTTTATTATCTTTGGTATGTTGTTATTATTTTTCGAGGAATGATTCTTAACACCATTTAGGTAGCGCTTAGGTAGCCACAAAAGGGAAAAATTTTTGCGGCTACCTAAGCGCTACCTAAACGGTGTTAAGAATCATTCCTAGGAAGTTCATATGTTCCAGAAAGTTGTTTATTGAGATCTTAGGTTCAATTTTGTAGTTGATTGTTTCCTTGAATTTTGAATGGTTTGCTACTTATGGACCTGAACAGGTGAAAAAAGGTAAAAAAAATTGAATTTTTTAAAGTTTTTTGCGATTTTGACCTTGAAGATGAAGTTTTTTTGATTTTATATGTTCACAATTTTTATTCTTTATGACAAGAGCTACAACTTTGCCGCAGAGAGTATATCAAAATTTCAAACGGTTTGCAAAATATGAGCTTGAGTAAATGATCATTTTTTGCAAAAATGACGTCGAGGCCCCACATCTTTGAGGGCCCATAAAAAAAACCTGGAGGACTTTGGGCAAAACTGGGAGACAGGGGTCTTTTTTTTTTGGTCTTTTATCACGTAGTGGTGTCCGTAAATGGTTATTTTTTTCCGTGTTGCACTGTGTTATAGTTAAAATTTCCTAAAATTATTGGGAATTTTGTGGAAACTGATTTTAAGTTTTAGGGAAATTTAAATATACAATTTTTTAGAGAATGACTTTATTTAGTTTTAATTTTATTTATTAAATGAAATTACATATTACATATTTAATGCGTCCTTTTTAAGGCGGAACTCTATAGCGCTAAATCGTCGACAATGTACAGTATTAACAAAATGACTATATAGCTTCAAAAATTAATGTTCCTTCTTGATAACAGAGACGCTGAATCACTGTCGGAAAAATAATTGCAACATGCAACTACAAAATCTATTAATTTATCTGAAGGATGTGGGTCAGAGTACAAAATTTCAATACTCTACCTATTGTAGTTCCTAGGTTAATTTCCTACTGTCTGTCTGTGTTCGAATTACGTAAAATCTTATGGATGAATCTTAATAAAATTTTGTGAGGAGGTACCTTAGTATCTTAATTCAGATATAGGATGCCCTCTTCCTCAAAAATATCTCTTTTCTAAGAGAAAAAGTATTGAAAGTACGCAATTTGAAGATACTGCAATTTAGAAAGCGCTTTTTATTTTTAGTAGCGAGATATTTTAAACACTATTTACGGAATGGTTTTACAATTTTATATACATTTGAGAATTTTATTCAGGGATGGGTACCTTTATATAAAGAAAATACATAAAACATAACTGAAGTGAGGACGCCTACGACGTGGCGGGCACAGCTTGCAGTTAATAAATAACATGATGATAATAAATTACATAATGATAAGTATATCCCATACCTGGTGGTTTAATTCAGTAAATTCTGAGTAAATTCTGCCTGATGTAGTTCTCTAATCCCACGATAATATTTGTTATCTTTTTAATTCAGCCTGTTTTCTGCGGATGACTATTAATTCAAGGGTAACTTGTCCAAAATTTCAAGACTCTAACTATTAGAGTTTTCTAGGTGTACGATAATAATTTTTCACTTTGTATTGCAGATCCAACGCTCACTATGCTTATTAAGAATGTGTCATTTGTACATAATTTTAAAATTGTTCTGTACGTGTGGGAGGTACCACGCCCATTTTTTTAGTACAGCCAGTTTTTTTACTAAAAATTTACCTGCACGAAATTTCAAGATTCTATTTACTTTCTATGAGAAGTGCAAGCCCATTTGAAATATCCAAAAATATATACATACTGTGAAAAATCTAGGAACATTAATTATGTAGCTATAGCTTTCCGTTAAAAAAACATACAAACAAATACATTTTCTGCAGATGTATATACAGATACATTCCTTATCTATCGAAACGGTTTTATTTGGCTTTAAAACGATAGATTTTGCTATTAATTTTATTTTTACTTGTGTTTTGTATTTTCTACATTTTATTCTATTTTTTCAAGATTTTTTCCGATTTGAATTGTGTTTTTCTGCTTTAAGCATTTTTTGTCTATTAAAAGGTTTTTTTGTAAGATCGATTGTTAGCCATTATTTTAGATACAAATTTTCCTCCTTCTCTTTTTAAATTTCTGTTAATTTGTCGATTAACACTTTACGCCCTTTAAATTTTTGAAATTTGTACAATTGAAATTTAAAACACTTTCTCAGTACTTAGAATGAGTTAGAAAAATTAATTTTTAACAACTTTATCCTATTGCCGAAGTATACAAATGTTTGACTCATAAATCAAACTTGTTTGCCTGTTTAATATTAAATGTTCCAACTTCTGCATTTTATTGGATTATAATGAACTGCCTTAAAATTTTTATTAAACATACATATGCCTCTTTCTATTTGCCCTATTTTATTTTTTAATTTATTTCTATATTTTGTTGTTGTTTATTTTCATATAGAATTTTTTCTTGGCACAACATAAACATTAAAAAGTTTTCAATCACAATTTTAGTGCTAATGGCTTGCAAAACTCATTTAAACTTTTTCACAGCCAATCAAACGCACACAGCCGCACTTCTTCTCTATCTACTCAGGCTTGTGTTAAGTTTACTGCAATTTATTTATTTAAGAAAAAATGATAGAGAAAAATAAAACTGGGTTTAATCACTAAAGTCTTCACAAAAAAAAAATAAATAAATAAATTGAAAGGCCTTTCCTATTCTCTCAAAATTTATGTCTCAATACAAGCTTTAAAGCTGTGTTCACATTACCTGCACGAATCATATGGAATGTCAGATTTGCTATGCATAGTGTGAACTTCTTAAAACATAACGTGTGAGATTTTTTTATGCACACATGTGTTAGTTTTTACCCCTCTGGGCAGCCTACATTTAACACTAACATCAGAGGGATGACCCGAAAATGATAACAACAACCGTGAAACATACCATTTTTTTTTTTGTCTAGCAATGGTCGTACTTAACAAGTTTATTTATTTTTATTTTAGACTAGCTGTGCCCGACACGTCGTGGGCGTCCTGATAATATTTTGCCTGGTTTTGCTTTGAAAGTACTCCACACCAATTGTAAGACTCTTACTTTTATAATACTTCAGTTATGGTTTATGTATTTAATTTATATAAAGGTACTCTTCCCTGGATAAAATTAAGAAATTTTTAATAAACTCTAGAACTTTTTGTAAAGCTCTGTAAAAGGTGTTTAAAACATTTTAATAACAATGTAATTCCACAAATTAAAAATACAAATTTTATCCAATTGGCGCCTAATGTTACGTAATAGTTTTTAAAATATCCCACTTTCAAAAATAAAAAGGTGTGTTGAAAATATAACCGTGTTGAAAATATCCCAGTTTCGTCCCAAACGAAAATTTCAGTACCTTTAAACCAAAAATTGCGTTTTTCACTGCTTTTTCTCCACTTTCTCTGGGAAATAAGATATTTTTGCGGAAAAAAGTATCCTATATTGGAATCAGGATGCTATAGTACCTCTTCAAAAAATTTTGTTAAAATCTATCCAGTAGTTTTTACGTGATGCGAACATAAATGAAAAGCAGATAGACAGACGGAAATGAGTTAATATTTGATTAAATGTATAGACTAGCTGCAACCACACACGTGCGTTCTGATAATATTTTCTTTGATTTTTCTTAGAGAGAATAAAAACGAACTTAAGCTTGATTTAAAAATTTCATCTGTATGTGTTCTAAACTTTATATAAAATTCTTAAATTCTAAAATTATTGTAAGGCTCTGTAAAAGGTGTAAAATATTTTAAATTTAAAATATTTTAAATTTAAAATAAATTTAAAATAAATTTAAATTTAAAATATTTTAAATTTAAAATATTTTAATAACAATGTTTTTTTTTTTACAAAATAAAAATGCAAATCAAATACAAATTTTATTTAATTAGCTATTTGGCAGTAAGTAATATATATTTTGTCATTTACTCCTTAATGCATTAATACTAGTCCCTTGTAAGATAGATATAACAAAATATTATTCAAATATTATTAATTGGTTAAAAACTTTAAATATACCCGTACACCACACAATTTGAGTGCCTCGATGTACTTAGCTTGTCTATCAGTCTGGGAGTTGTGGGTTCGATTCCAGCCAGAGACTTAGTGTGTTTTCTGCAGACAAGAAGCTTTGCAGGTAGTTTTATGTACAAAAAAACTTATATTATCCTTTTGAATTTCTTTTTATTAATAAGAGCTTAGTACCTTGGTAGTTAGTGCTTCATTTACTAACCTTATAATAATTAATTTTTATTAAGATATTAAGAAAATAAATAGTTGTTCTTCAGGTTGACCCAGCAGTCAAAAAGGTGTAAAAAACTATTTTTTTTGTTATATTTGAACTTTAAAAGTACAGTTTTTACATTTAGAAAAAGTTCTCTTAGGTTTTAAAACATCTGCTAATATTGTTATAACATTTTTTATTTATTTATTATTTTTGTTTTCTATTTGCATGTGTTTTTATATTATATTATTATTGACTTTTGAACTATATACACTACTTTATAAAGAAACTGCATTTTTCTAGTTTAATTAGGGGATGCTGATCTTTAAAAAGTATATTTTTCATTTCGGCCATTGACAAGATATTGGCGCATTGAAGCTTCTCAATGTAATAGATATTCTTGAATATGAAAAAATAAAATTGCTTAAATAAACAAGAAGAGACTAACAAAAATCATAAATATATAAATAAATAATAAATTCTAATGTTTTCTTTTTTATTAGATCATTTTTTTCGATAATGGCCCATTGTGTCTTAAATTTTTTTTCAACCAAATATGAGAATTATATACATATGTATGTATGTATATTATTTTTGATAAAAACAGCTTCTGAAATATCACAAAATTTGAAAAATCTTTAAAAAATTAATGAAAATTTAAATTTGATCAACTTAAGCATCTTTCCTCGCATAATTTAATAGAACTAGAGTAGTAGTATATGGACATCGAAAAAAAAAACAAATATAACATTACCTGGTCAATGGCCGAAATGTGAAATATATATGTAACTTTTTCGTGATCAGCACGAAAACAAAATAAATTTTAAACATAAATAATTAATTCTTGCAAAAAATAAACCGACTTCAAAACAGATAGAATGGCACCAATTCTAAACGAAAAATGTAGGAAGTAATCTGTAAGAATTAGATTTAAACCAAATAAAAGATGCGCCAAAATTAGAGGGATAAAAGGTAAAGACTATGTGAATGTCCCTATTACTGTTCAAAAGTTAAGCTGTTTTTACCAGCATCCGTCTTTTATGGGGACACTATTCAAACCTCTGTGTATAACAGTTTCAAAGATAGGGTCACATAGATCAAATAACATCTCCCATTGGGACACCCTTTAACTTACAATTTTAAATTAAAGACCTGTTGTTATAAAGGACTTGGTCAAAAAGATTCTTTGTAAATTTAAACTGTCTGTCTATAACGGTTCAAAAGTTTGGCCATAAATATCAAATTACATGAACTATTGGGACACCCTTTACATTACAATTCCAAATATTTATACTTTTTATTATACCAGAGAAAGTAGTGGACATTCTGCCTAATTTTTAAGTGTTTGTGTTTAACGGTTCAAAAGATAGAGCCATATAGATCAAATTACATAATTTATGGGGACACCCTTTAGTTTCTAAATTCAAATTGTATACTTGCTATAGTGGACTTTGGAATAAAAGTTCCTTGAAAATTTCAGCTGTCTGTCTATAATACATCAAAAGTTTAGCCACATACATAGAATTACATTAACTATTGGGAGACCCTTCTATATCCAAATTTAAATTTTATACTTTTTGTTATAGCTGACTTAGCAATACAGGCTCTTTGTTAATTTTAGCGGTCTGTGTACAACTGTTCAAAAGTATGGCCATATACATACATCAAATTAAATGAATTGTTGGAGCACCCTTTAATTTAAAATTTTAAATATTTATACATGTTATTATAACGGGCATAGTAATCGACATTCTGCTAAATTTTCAAGGTTTTGTCTGTAACGGTTTAAAAGATAGGCCCATATAGGTCAAATTACGTCACCTATGGGGACACACTTTAAATTTTAAATTTATTTTTTTATTATTAATTTCTGCCGGCGGGAGCTATAGCGACACCCAATTTTTTTAAATTTTAATTTGGTGCCCTTTACGGTTCTTAATACACGTAAAAAACATGTATGTTGTATGGGGACACCCTTTAATTTTTAATATAATAAACTGTTTCTAAAACGGAGCCAAATAACCTATCAAATGAAGAAAAAAAATTTAAATCGGTTCAGAAATGGCTGAGTTCTGCGGTTACATACATGTACAAGGATTTGGAATAAACATATATATATTTTATTGGATCGGAAGTGAATATTGTAGAAATTACAATCATAATGATAAAAGTCTATATTGAGTGCCTCGATAGACTGATTGGTAAAGCGTTAGTCTATCAGTCTGAAGGTTGCGGGTTCGATTCCTACCAAAGACTCTGGGTGTTTTCTGCAGACAAGGAAAAGATCCGCAGGTAGTGTTCCACCCTTTCCACTTGTTATTGTATGGTCACGGCAACCACACTATGTTCTTTCTATCAATACATGTTTGCTGTGAACAAATTATAGTTATTTAAAACAATGCTTTGATCACTTTTTTTTCGCAATTTTTATTTATTGTATCTTCAATATAATTGAACTATCAACAATTACTCATATCTTAAGTCTAAAAATAAAAATATACTTGTTAAGTCCAACCACTGCTGAACAAAAAAAATGTATGTTTCACGGTTACTGTAATTTGCGGGTTATCCCTCTGATGTACGGATGAGAGAAGCAGTGTCCCTCTTTCTTAGTCGAATGTAACCAGGTTCATTAAGTATGTTGCGGGCCAGTGGATTCGGATGAGTTTCAAGCTTCCTTAAATACCTTATGGCAAATTTCGCTATTTCTGCTTTAACTGATGGCACGTTTAGATCTTTGTGAATGTTCGAGTTTTTTATATACCAAGGAGCAGATGTAATTATACGAAGAATCTTATTTTGGCGCCTTTGAATTTTTTTCTACGTTGGTAGCTGAGGCAGTGCCCCATAATGGAATGCCATAACACCATATTGGTTTTAGAATTGACTTGTATAATAAAAGTTTGCAATCTAAAGCTAGAGTAGAATTTCTGCCAATAAGCCAGTTTAGTTGGACTGCTTTTAACTTCATTTGTGTTAACTTTGTTTCTATGTGGCGTTTCCATGTAAGGCGCCGGTCAAGATGTATGCCGAGATATCGTTGAGGTATCGTTTGGTTATTTATCCGAATAGGGGGGCAAGATACTCTACGCAGTGTGAAGGTTATGTGAGTACATTTTTGTTCATTAACTTTTATTCTCCATTTCTTCAACCATTTTTCTAAATTGGATATGTGGTCTTGTAAATATCGTGATGCTACTTCGGGTCTTTCGTGAATTCTCAAAAAGGCTGTGTCGTCAGAAAATGTCGATGTGTGAACTCGGTTACTAGTTGGCATGTCTGAAGTATACAATAAGTATAAAAACGGCCCCAATATACTACCTTGGGGAACTCTGGCTTCGATTGGCTGGGGTGAGCTCAAAAAATCTCCTTCTTTTACAATAAATTTTCGTTCGGTTAAATAACTACAAGCAGCTTATATAGGTTTACGGGCAAGTTCAGTTTTAACTTATATATTAGGCCTTCATGCCATACCTTATCGAATGCTTGAGAAACGTCGATAAAAAGCGCAGAGCAGTATTTTCTCTCTTCAAATGTGTTGTTAACAACAGTGACTAACTTTGGTCACGATAAACAAGTTTCTGTTAACAGTTAATCATTCAATGGTTACAAGCACCGAAAAAGCAATATGGTTGATTTGAACCATATTAAAATTCAAACCACAAATATAAAATTATATTTATAGCCATAATATATTATTACTAAACAGAGTATGTTTAGTATGACTAAAAATAAACAAATAATGATTGGTTTTAAAAATACATATTTCGGTTTTGGCCTTTTTTCAGTTCAGAAATATGTGTGTAAGCTATCGGTTCATCTAAAACCGTAAAAATAATAAATACACATTTGTTGTCAACAAATAAATTTGTTTTTATTATAAGTGATAGTTTTGAATTAAAAATATTAAACATATAAAACGGCAAGCAGAAAATATCAAAATATTTATGTATGTAAGTCTAAATGGAAATATTCGTGTACATATTTGTTTTTTATTATTTAATAATTATATTCATACGTTGTCACATATAACAATTTACATGTTTCACATTATATTATAGTATGTTTATATTATAAACATAATTATGGTTGTATTTTACAATGTTATTTTCATGTAAGACAATAATATGTTCCAATAACAACAATAATATTATTATGGTTTAAAATAATATTGTTTGAATATAACCATATAATTCAACTATAACATGTAGCACTTAGATTATGGTTACCTCAACCATGTTTTTTCTTTGCGTGCAAAGGCCAACAAAATGAGAATGGCGACGAGTTGGTATGTCTTCGCTTTCTTCAATACTTCGCGCTGCAGCAGCAATATTTTCCTTGGTCCACACATTGTCTTGTTGAGGATGAACAACGAAGTCCTATGAATAGTCCTACGAATAGTCCTACGAAGAGATCAACGAAGCCTATTGACCAAGGTCAATAGGCTGTTTATGTTGAATGTAAAATGGACGAAGTGGTCTAGAATAAATTTATTTTTTTCTCAAGGTAAAGTTTTACAATTTAGAAGCATTATTCTGGCCTTAAATGATTCATGATGGCTTGTCAAACCTTACTGATGTCGTCAGAGTTTGACATTCTCAGGTATCAAGCCATAGTTATCAATAACGATAGTTCTCAATATTTTAGTTACTTTTATTTGGTTATTAAAATTAAATAAGCTTAAGACTAGGCGTGGTACTAACTTTTAACAGTCTAGTGATTTTTAAATCAAAAGTAGTTTAGTTGTTGTTAACATTTGTTATTATTATAACACAAATTTGTACAAGAAATATGCTGTAGACCGATCGGAACGAGGAAAAACAAAAATCAACTGTTTGTAAAAAAATGTAAAAATGGTGTTGTAAGCAAATTGATTAAATATAAATTTTATTTTCTGAATAAATTGCTATCGGGTTTTGATGTTGCCTTATTTCGTACTTGTTTGCAAAATAACTTTATTTGATTTTATAATTTCTTGCAAACTTACAAACACTTGCGGTAGGTTCATTATGCCAACATTGCCATTGCTTGATCAAATACTAAGAGCTGGTAGTAAAGAGCCTGATTTTAATTGGGTTAAATAATCAAATTAATATTCAAATAAAATCATTGAATGAATAGTAAAGGAAATGAGATAATTAAAAATAATTTCTTATTTTTAGGGTGAATTTAATTAATATTTGTCTCTAATCAATAGTTGAATTAATGGATATGTTGGAGAAGAAGAAAGCATAAAACAAACTCCGAAACAAAACAATATAAACAAAAATAAAAAAATGAATATTTAAACAATTTTTACTTTTAGTTCTGCATTTCCATTCTAAATGCTGTATTTTGCAAAATTATGTCACGCAAATAAGGGATCCCGAATGATAAAACAGCAACTTTTTTCATTAAGGTTTATTTTCTCTAATGATGCTTTTTAGCGAATTATTCACATAGTTTAAGTGCTAAATGGTTGACCTAGATTTCGTAAAAGGCGTACCTTTATAAATATATTACTTATTAATATTAATTAATTAAATAATAATTAATACATTTGAACTATATCAGCAACAATTGAATGAATAATTTTGTTGATGTTAATGTCAATTTATTTTCACTCTTTTTTTATTAGGAATAAAATATTTCTTATCCTCATTCTTATGACGAATTAAACAAAATTTTTTTAAAATAACTGAGCCGTTGCTTTTGAAAATGAGAGAACTCCATTTTATTTTATTTGATGATTTGCATTTGAATGGCATTAAAAAATTCGCAAGGCGGAATAGATTTATTTTATATTTTTTGTGGTCTTATTGCATGTAAGTTTAATATGCAATAATAGCTATCCATTTTAGCGGAAAAAAAAGGTTTTGGTATGCCCCAATGTAGTTGTCTCATTTTCAAAGGCAATGATTTGATGAAAACATTGATTTTATTTTACTTGAATGCAATTATAATACCAAACAATTTAATAGTTTATTTACATACATATTTTATTTCAATATCATTTCACTCTTCTTGGTACAGTAAACCAAAAAAAAAAAAAACAAACTAAAATTATATTTAATTTTAAGGGTAAAAAGTGGAAAAAGAAAGAAAGATATTACAATACTTACATATATTTCTTAGGTTATATAGCGAAGATTTTTCACCATAGTTGCAGTATGATTGCTAAATTCTGATAATGCTTCTTAATATATTGCAATATAAAAAAGAGCACTTTTCAACATGGATTACAAACATAAGATTATGTAATTTGTAATAAGGTTTAGGTTTTATTCCTTTTTTTCACAAAATGGATTTCTCTCATTTTCAAAAGTAGCGGCGCAATGAAGTGATTTGCAGCACTTTCGATACTCACAATACCTCTGTAGCATTTTTTTTATCATGCGGTCCAAAGTTGTTAATTAGGTGATATTACAGTTTACACAGTTTGCTTCCCGTCTTAAAAAAAATATTTAAAAATAATGCACTATAATAAAATAAATTTTTAATTTAATTCAGTCTTTCTAAGTACCGGTAAAATATATAAACACAAAAATATTATAATTTTTGCAAAAAAACCCGACTTCAAAACAGATAGAAGGGCACCAATTCTAAACTAAAAATGTAAGAAGTAATCTGTAAGAATTAGATTTAAACCAAATAAAAGATGCGCCAAAATTAGAGGGAAAAAAATTAAGACTATTGAATGTCAAGCCACTCCCAATTACTGTTAAAAAGTTAAGCTATTTTCACCAGTGTGCGTCTTGTATGGGGACATCATTCAAGCCTCTGTCTATAACGGTTACAAAGATAGGGGCACACAGATCTAATAACATTACCTATTCGGACACCCTTTAATTTACAATGTTAAATTAAAGACCTGTTGTTATAGAGGACTTGGCCACAAAGATTCTTTGCAAATTTCAACTATCTGTCTATAACGATTAAAAAGTTTAACCATATATATCAAATTACATGAACTATTGGGACATCCTTTACATTATAATTCCAAATATTTATACTTGTTATCATACCAGAGAAAGTAGTGGATATTCTGCCTAATTTCAAGTGTTTGTGTTTAACGGTTCAAAAGGTAGGGTCATATAGAACAAATTACGTAATTTATGGGGACACCCTTTAATTTCTAACTTCAAATTGTATACTTGCTGTAGTGGACTTTGCAATAGAGGTTCCTTGTATTTCAGCTGTCTGTCTCTAACAGTTCAAAAGTTTGGCCATATACTTCAAATTAAATGAACTATTGGAGTATCATTTAATTTAAAATTTTGAATATTTATACATTTTATTATAACGGTCATAGTAATTGACATTCTGTCAAATTTTCAAGGTTTTGTCTATAACGGTTCAAAAGATAGACCCAAATAGGTCAAATTATGTCACCTATGGGGACACCCTTTAAATTTTAAATTTATTTTTTTATTAATTTCTGCTGTTGGGAGCTATAGCGGCACGCAATTTTTTAAAATTTTAATTTGCTGCCTTTTGCGGTTCTTACTACACGTAAAAAACATGTATGTTGTATGGGGACACCCTTTAATTTTTAATATAATGAACTGTTTTTAAAATGGGACCAACCTGAAAGCATAACCTTTCAAATAAAGAAAATTTTAAAATCGGTTCAGAAATGGCTGAGTTCTGCGGTTACATACATAAAAAAAGCAATATTCAGACGAATTTATAACCTCATTCTTTTTTGAAGTCGGTTAAAAATTGAGTCATTCGTATAAAAATATCCCATATACCCTTCTGGCCCTAGTTTTGAACACAGATATGTATATGCCATTGGACCAACAAAAAATAAAGATCTGTCTGTTTTAAATATCATTAAATTCGATTTAGCCGTGATTATTAAACAATTAAACAAACTTGCAAATATATATATAATATGCAAATGTATATCAGATTACATATGTAACTTTATTATTAATATCACCTATGAGGTATCGACATAAATCTGCGAACATGAAATTACTAACAAAATTTAGAATACAGATATTGGTTAATTTTAAACTCCTTAAATTCATGATAAAAATAAATAAGCGGAATTACTGAAACTAAAAGTGAACATCACTGAAAACAGCTGTTGTCATATAGTTTTGCACATCAAATAGAGCGGGCTTTAAATAAATAACTAACACATGTTATTGTACATAAATAAATAACATATGTTATGTTTCAAAAGGTTTACACTATGTGTATAGTTTTACATATGGAAAATCTGACATTCCATATGACTTGTACATGCAATGTAAACACGCTTTTAGTGAATACTGTCATGATTGAATCACAAACTCCACTTGAATCGTTTAATTAATGTTTAATTAATAAAGGGAACAATTCATAATACTTTTAGTTTTTAGCCGACTTAAAAAATGTTGCTTGTTTTTATGTTTGTGAGCGCAGAACTCAGTATTTTCTGAACCGATTTTAAAATTTGTTTCTTTATTAGAAAGAATATGCTTACAGATTGGTCCCATTTTAAAAGAAGTTTAGAATTTAAAAAATTAAAGGTTTTCCCCATTCAGCATTCATGTTTTTTACGTATATTATAAACCGTAAAGGGCACCATTTTGAAATTTAAAAAAACTGCATATCACTATAGCAGAAAGTAATAAGAGGATAAATATAAAAATTATACAGAAAAAAATTATACAGAATCTGCACTGCTATGTCCGGTATAATAACATGTATAAATATTTAAAATTATAAATTAAAGGGTGTCTCAATAGTTGATGTAAATTGATGCATATGGTCAGACTTTTGGACCGTTATAGACAGACAGTTAAAATTTACAAAGAATCTGTATGGATAAGGGTGTCCCAATAGGTGATGTTATTTAACCTATATGGCCCTATCTTTGAATCCGTCACTTTTTATTACTGTGTCATAATTATAAGTGTAAAAGAATAAAGGGTGACTTCATATCTGACGTAATTCGTCGTATATGGCTTTATCTGTAAGAACTATATATTAAAATACTCCCAGTCAAATAATTATATGTGCAAAATAGCTTTTCTTTGGACCTTATTTTATACTAAGGGTAGAGTTGTTGTTTTTGGCATACACATTCTCTAATAATTTCTTTATCTTTTGCTGTTGTTTGTTAAGTTTATCTTCGCACTGCATACGTAATACTGTTATTTTTAATCAAGCATGTCGAAAATACCGTGTAAAATATTTATATGTGCAAAATGCATTATTTGACTTCCAACTCGTGCCAAATCAACGTATTAGCACATAAGGCGGAGAAGTCATTCCATAAGTTAGTATAGTGGATAAGCAAGTGCAAAATATGAAAAACAAATCATATTTTTGGAATTGTTAGGGAAATGCTACGTGAAACTAAATTAACAGATGAAGAAAGTGGATTAATCAAGGGAACGAGTCAAACCGGCATAAAATTTCGCCAAATTGCTGTTTCTGTAAAAAGAAACCGTAACACGAAAACAGTTTTCTGAAAAATCCACATGACTACGGTATTAATACAAGTAGCGGCCGGATATGCACTCTTGATGACAGGAGAAAACGGCGCATACAGCAGTTAGCAACTAATAGCCACATGAGTTATCGGTAAATAAAAGTGGAACTTGGTCTAAATATGACTAAACAACGTGTTCATCAAATAATAAGACATTATTTAGACCATTAATATGAGTATTGAGTGCCTAAACCATGTCTAAAACAAGGCCATAAAAATGCACATATGGTATTTTACGAAAAGTATAAGCTTTGGGAAAATAAGTTTGAATCTGTGATATTCAGTGAAACAAAAAGTTTAATTTGGACGGACCAGATGGTCTCCACAAAAATTAAATGGACGTAAGACGCCCACGGGAAGCATGCCACAATCGAATTCATGGTGCAGGATCACTCAATGAATAGGCGGTATTTTTTTATCAAGAGGGAAGCCCAAAATAGGTTTTGTGCTAGGAACATTGAATGCAGAAATCTACATAGATTTGTTACAAAGAGAACACCTTGATTTGGCTGGTGATTTACAACGCGATAACTGGACTTTCCAGCAGGATAATGCACCGATCCACATGGTGAAAAAGATAAAGGCGTTTTTTAATTTTCGACAAATTAATTTGCTCGAGTGTTCTGCTTTAAGCCCAGACCTCAATCCTATTAAGGATCTATGGTGAATACTTTCTGCCAACATTCATACATCTTGAAGCTATATGACAGCTGGAAACAGCTAAAAAAGGACATATTGGTTGAATGGGTTAATATTTATGTGTCTGTCCTGAAAAAGCTGGTGGAGTCAATGCCCCGTGGTGTCAAATTGGCCAGGATACATAAGAGTAACACAATCTTTCATTAACATATGTAAAACTTTTATTTTGTAACTAAAATAATATGTAAAGGGTGTTTTTTATAGAGGTATAGAACTTTAAGTTGCAATAAAACAACGATGGATTATTCGATTGACATGAATTTTATGTAGTCCAATCTGGACGTCCAATTTTCAATGACTTTTTCCAACATTTGTGGCCGTATATCGGCAATAACACGGCGAATGTTGTCTTCTAATGGTCAAACGTTTGTGGCTTATCCGCATAGGCCAATGACTTTACATAGCCACACAGAAAGTAGTCTAGCGGTGTTAAATCACAAGATCTTGGAGGCCAATTCACAGGTCCAAAACATGAAATTAGGCGGTCACCAAACGTGTCTTTCAATAAATCTATTGTGGCACGAGCTGTGTGACATGTTGCACCGTCTTGTTGAAACCACATCTCCTGGACATCATGATTATTCAATTCAGGAATGAAAAAGTTAGTAATCACGGCTCTATACATATCACCATTGACTGTAACATTCTGGCCACCATCGTTTTTGAAAAAGTACGGACCAATGATTCTACCAGCCCATAAAGTGCACCAAACAGTCATTTTTTCTGGATGTAACGGTGTTTCGACATACACTTGATGATTACCTTCACTCCAAATGCGGCAGTTTTGTTTGTTGACGTAGCCATTCAACCAGAAGTGCGCTTAATCGCTAAACAAAATTCGCTTATAAACAACGGTAATCTAGTTTTAGGCCCAAATTGCACTATTTGCAAGCGTTGTTCAGGCGTAAGTCTATTCATGATGAATTGCCAAACCAAACTGAGAATAAAAGTAATGCCAACTTAAAGTTCTATACCTCTATAAAAAACACCCTTTATATCTATTAAATAAAATTTTCTATGGAGATTTAAAGCTTTAATTTTTTTCCATGTTAAAGAAAATAGATTAATATATTTTTGCTTTTTTATTTTTATTTATTGTAATTATAAGTTAGAAAAAAATATCTGTTCCCAATTTCCATGGCTTCTTTTAATCAAAATTAAAGTTTAAGTATTGCACATATAATTATTTGTCTAAGGTACCGAACGTATATTAATATATTTCTTACAGATTAATTCCTTTTGAATTTTTAGTTTAATAATACTGTTAATAGTGTTAAATAATAGTGTTGCGAAAGAAGAATTTATTCTTTATAAGCTCTGAAAAGAAATACGCAATAATTTTGTCTTTAACAACAACAACATTAAAGTTATATTTTCTTACAGTAATGAATGAGAGAAATAAACAACAAAGAACATCGCTAAGCATTTATTAGTTGTGGCTGTCGATCTCTCTAGAAATACCTTATATCAAAGTTAAGATCTGGCAATGTTTAAATTGTACCGCCCCAATGATAAAATTGTACCAAATCAGCACCTGTTGTACCAAAATCATATAAATAAGTCACGGGTCTTAATCTGATAGGGTATGCCTGGAATTATTAGGAAGAATAAATTAAGTCATTTAATTACAAAAAAGACCTTACAATTTCTCACAAGAAAGAATGGTCAAATTCATCGGTAGACCACCAACGCGACGGAAACTCATTAAGGTGATGCAAAAACGTTCAAACTACACTTTGTGATTTAAACACTGTAGTTTAGCAAAAAGGCCTTGCAACTAAATTACCTCTAGACACGAACAAAATGCTGGATGTCAAACTCGTGTATGTGTGCTGGATGCTGTGATATACCCATGTTGGATGACTCGTCAAGCATTCATTTTTAATTTGATTTTGTGCTGTCTACAGCGTACTGCAAGTATGGCAACCTCCGTCTTTTAATCCTATAGATTTTCATCCTGTTATTATTTTTATAGCATTGTAATTGCATTGCAATCTTTGCTAATCTTTTAAATTATGGTCACCTAAATAAATTCCACGATTTCTTTCCTTCTCTTCAGATATATTTTGCAACCGCACAACTTAAAATCTCATTTAAAAGGAAAAATTTGTAGGTGATTGAAAAACAAAAACTTTAAACACATCAAAATGTAACATCTAGCATGCCAGAAATCAAGAATTTTTGGTTTTTCATCCAGCATCGTCTGTATAACACATACAAATACTACCACTATGTTGGATGATTATTTTGATAGTGTCTAGGCCGCTTTACTTATACATAGAACAGTTACGAAAGTAAATAATAAAAATACTCTACAAAAGTCTGACTTCTACAATTTCGTTAGTTTTAGACCAGGCTTGGAGAATAATAAAATTAGAAATGTTATTTATTTATTGTAAGAAAAAGTAAAAAAATACTTGTTAAATAAAAAATTTAATAAATAATAATAAAAAATATTTAATAAATTTTATATTAAATTTTACCAAAAAAGTATGAAGTGTACTAGTGTACTACAGATGTGACGAATGTACCAAATTTGATACAATGGTACCAACACTGCCTCATATGCAAACATTCATAAAAAACAGATATAAAACGAGTAGCGCATACACACACGTACATTAAAGCAAGTATGCAATAAACACGCCCTCTCTTCACTAGAAATATACACAGGCAGTGTTACCGTTGTGCGACTAAAGACGCAATTTGCAACCTTTTTGGTGGGCTGCGACCTAATGTGCGACTTTTTCACACTCATATAATTATGCCACTTTTCCTACCGTTGTGCGACCTTTTCCACCTTTTTTTTAAAAAAACAAAAAAATAAAAAAATAAAGAAAGTGTTTATTAAAAAAGAAAGTCCCAAAGAAGTCTACCAATCGCATTTATTTAAAATTTTTAGTGTACATTTTAGGTATTATGAATAAATTTAACAAATGCTTTCAGAGTGAGCCATCTCAAATAATATACCTGATATCATATACAAAGGAGATTTTACTCCAAATTATTAAAAATTTTGTAAAATGAAATATATATTGGTCACAAAGCTAGAAAATAGGGGTTATAGTGTCTCTATAACTTATATTTGATGTTATAAATATTTAGTTATATAGGCCATGAAGCTGAAACTGCAGTACATGCTGAAAATATGCTTAATATTAAATGCATTGCGATTAAACAAAATATTTTTAAGTTTTAACAAAAACTTTGTGACGAAATATTGTTGAGGATAAACATTAATGATAAGAACTGAGTATTTTAATCTTTTTACAACCAACATTTTTTACCTCTAACGAAGATATTAACCATATTGATCTAATATCTGAATTTAATTATGTCATAAGTGAACCTGAGACATTTATTAGCGATTGGAAAGTAAAGCTAAGGATAAATCATATGAGCACATTTTTGAAATTAATGATGCTGAGAGTTTTTGGCATACAGTAGGTAGTTTAAAAAATTCTTTAAACGAACCTTTGTATCTAAATTTATACAAATTGGCCGCGCAAGTTTTAACTTTACCTCACAACAGCGCATGTGCGGATAGAATTTTTTCTAAACTGGGTTTAATGAGAAATAAAGTAACGAACGGGTTAAAAGTAGCATCTCGTGGTTCCATGCTATTAGCTCTAAATTTGTTAGATACTGAAATAGAAGACTGGAGGACTCCAAGTAACGAACTTGTACAAGAATACAGAAACGAAGTTTCAAAAGAATAATATGTTAAGTTGGCACATACTTGTATAAATGTGCATATAAATACATTTTTAAAGAATAAAATGTAAATTAATATAAACTTACGTTGGTCTTTATAAAAAATCAATAACTAACAATATCATTGTATAAACTAGTCTCTAGTGAATTATGAACAAATCGCTATGAAAACTTCAAATTCTGATTTATTAGATAAATTTTTAGAAGAGAAGACCAAGGTCAGCCTATCACTGTTCAAATGTAATTTTATATATGTAAAATCGTGTCATTATCGAAACACCCTTTGGTTTTCGGTTTTATTATTTTCTCTTGTTATAGGGCTCAAATTTATACATAATCTGTGTAGGTTTAAAGTGTCTAGCCGTTCAGGTTCAAACATTATATATATATATATATAATTGAACGAAATTCAATTATATCCCTAAAAATTTCAAGCTTACCTTGCGTTGCATGATAAACTGTATTATTCAAACGAGCAAGACGAAAACTGCATTCATGTTCAATTACGGTGAACACCTTCATAAAGGTAATTATCGCTTACAAAATTTTGAAAACTCAAATCAAATCACGTCATTGTCGGAACACCCTTTAACTTCTAGGTTTAATGTTGTATACTTGTTTATAAATCCAACATAGTTTTAATTACAGTCTTAAAATTATAAATAGTTGCCTCCTACAGCTCAAGAAATAAAGACATAAACGCAATTAACACGTCACTTTAGGAACAGCCTATAAGTTTTAATATTTATTGCTATAACGATCACAGTTATAAACCGTCTGTGAAAATTTCAAGAGTCTTCCTAATACGTTTCATATTCATGAAAATCACGTCAGTAGCGGAACACCTTTTGATTTATAGGTTTTATTTTTTATACCTCTTTATATAGCGAACTAAATTTTTATTAGTGTTTGTAAATTTTCAGAGTATGCCTCCTACCCCTGGGGGTTCCAATTGTCACTGCAGTAGATTGCAAATGCTTTGACGTGGTTCATTCGGGGAAAATAGGGGCACCAGACGCTAGGGTTCCTGGAGCCCAAATCTGGAAGAAAAGGTCTGTTGTTTTATAACACGGGTTCTCTTCGAGGCCCGACCAGTGCCCAAACGACTAGTAGGTGGCTGTGGTTTAAGATCGATGTATGCAGGGTGGATCTATTGTTGATCAAAATGTGCTGTAGCATTCTCAACAGAAGGATTTGCATAGTCCCCAACCCCTAAGCAAGAGGTTAGAACATGGGTCCATAGCTTGCCATGTTCTAGAAATTGCTACTCACTGTGACTGTGCGACACACCTAAAAAATTCGTATATCGTGCCTCGTACACAGGGCACGTTATCGAAAGGGTGCGCATTACTACACAGTGGGGGCGCTAGTCTACGTCTTTATTTCACTCGGTGGTAAGAGCACCGTCGAATAAGGGCCCACGGCTAGGCATCGACGTAAATCTTGACCACATCTGTATGCCTACTACAGTTTAAGAAATAAACACATTTATGTGAATAACTCATCTCTATCGGAACACCCAATAAGTTTTAGTATTTGTTGCTAAGCGGCAACATTTATACATCTTCTGTGACGGTTCCAGATATAAAAGATGACAGACGGGCAGACATTGTAGCGAAAACAATAGGGTTACGTTTTTACCCTTTAGATACGGAGCCCTAAAAATGGTGAGGTTAAAACGAAACATGTTACGTTTCTCAAATAAAGGTAAATTTTTGGCGCACTATACGTTTCAAACGAATGTTTTCACATGTCCCATTTGCTTAGCTGTTTCATCAACCTGGCCTTAAAGAACCAAAAGCTGACTTGTGCCCTTTCTTAATTTATTTCAAAAGTATAATGAACATTCTAATTTGTATAAATATGGCCTAAATGAATGAATGAATGAATATTGTATAGAAATAAGCCTTAATTAAATTAAAAATAAAATGTTTTTAATTGCGCTTACTTATATTCACTGCAACAAATAAAAATGGCACTATTTTAAAACCGGCTAAAACAGAAAGGCTATTCTCTATTCCTGCTAAGAGGATGTTTGGTTGGTTGGTTGACTGTTTGGCTAAATGTTCATTCATTACCTTAAATTGAAAAACTAAAAATTAAAGAAAATAGTGCAAATTAAAACTGAAAAAAATAATGAAAATATTTTCAACTTAAAACCCACTCATATCGTGCGTTGCAAAGTAATAAAGTGACAGGGTAACCAAAATATAAATAATAAGATTAAAATTTATATATAAAATTTAATAAAATGTTTGAAATTTCATACAAAAATCAAGATTAAAAAAAGTGAATTACTGAAATAAATTAAGGACTCGGAACATCAATGAATCAATGGATTCGGTACTACCTTCAATATATAACTTCAAAAGTGCAAGTTTTAATTTTATTGCTTATGAGCACCTTTTAATTTTGAATTACTTTTTAACGCTAGAGCACAAAGTACCCTGTGTAAATAAATATCAAGTGTCTGCATATAATGTTTGAAAGAGAAGTTCAAATTCCATTTGTTTTTAAATTGGTAGTGTTTTTCTACTTTGATTTGTATTAATGGCCTTTATAGAAAGCAACATACATAGAGGTAGTCGATATACCCACAGGGTGCTAACTGGAAACCGGGAGCAGGGGTGTCAATATGAACCCGCAAGGGTCTTAAGTCTGATCATTCAAACATTTACAACAAATTTTCTGTAAAATATTTACAAAAAACTTTCAACAAAATTAAAAAAAAATTTCGATGAAATTTATACAAAAAGTTTCGATAAAATTTTTACAAAAAAATTACCATAAAATTTAAAAAAAAAATGTTGTTTAAATTATTAGATAAAAGTATTTGTACAAAAAATTTTCGATAAAATTTTAACAAAAATTTTCGATAAAATTTTTACAAAAAATTTACGATAAAATTACTACAAAAAAATAAAAATTTTTAATAAAAAATTTAAAAATAAAAAAAAATTTTACAAAAAATTTTCAATAATTTTAACAAAAAATGTTCGATAAAATGTTTACAAAAAAAAATTTCGATAAAATTTTAAATAATAAAATAAATGAAGCAAAATTTTTACAAAAATATTTCGATGTAATTTTTACAAAAAATATTCGATAAAAACTACTACAACGTCACTGTCGGAACACCCTTTATATTTTAGATATGTTTTTTCATACTATTTTATATAGCAAACATAGTCTTAATTACTGTTAATAAATTACAAGTGTCCGCTTCTGATGGTTTAAGATGTTAAAACATATACGGAAGTGACACGTTACTTTCAGATCACCCTATAAGTTTTAGTATTTGTTGTTAAATCAGCTACAGAAATACAACTTGTGGGGGATAATTTTAAGTCTATATTTTACGGTTTCAGAGATAGAAGGCAGACAGGCCGACCTGTTGGGTAAATCAAAGCCAAAGCTTTGAAGTCTTTCAGTGAACCGTTTTAAAGCGTAAGCTATTTTTTAGTGACGGCTTAATTTTGTGATAAATCGAATAGAAGTGGTTTCAAAACCACCAGTGTTTCTGAGATCGAAAAGTTATTTTTCAGTGCGTAACATAAGTACCGTAATATTAATGAAAAAATCGGCCATCGAAGAAAACGTAAAAAGGCTAAACTTTCAACGAATCTTCGGTAAAATTTACTTTTTTACCTTCAGGTTTCTTGCTATTTACATATGTATATGACCATATGTATGTTACGTATAAGTAACAAAAAAAAAATATTTTTTTTAATATCAGATTTTTACTCTTAACACACAGATAAGCTTTTACAATAACAATTCCATCTAATTTTCACATAAAAATACATTGGTACTAAAGCATTTTGTTTCTCATACACAAAGTATATTCATATAAAAACAACACTTATTCGTGTAAATTGAGCTGAGCGTAAATACCAAACTTCAAACTGTTGTGTGTGCATGCATACATATGTGCGTGTACATGGATACATACTCGTATATGAGTGCGGACATTAAACAATACATCCGGGAAAGCTGTTATGATGTTCCAAACATGTCGTAATTCTATAGTAAGCGGAATCGGATCACCAAACATAAGTATTTATATTGAGATAAAACATTTCAGCATTCTTCGTATTTATCTATTTGAGAAGTGTTTAGCTGTAATCATCCAAATAATAAAAGATAAAGGAATAAAAAAAAACTTTTTATTAAATTTATCATGAGCACCATTCATTGTCGATTGGTTGGACAAAAGTCTACTATGAGTCTATTATGAGTCAAAAATAAAAGCAATTAAAATAGTTTAATGTTGTTATACCTATAATTTATCTGTTTTGCCAGTAACAAAATACGTAGTGTGGGTTTTTGTTAATTCTCTGCATCAATTTTTATTAGGGTTACGTAGCCAAAGGGTAAAAAGGTAAACCTATTGTCTACGCTACAATGTCTGTCTGTCAGCTCTTTCTATCTATGAAGCCGTAAAAGGTAGGCTCCTGAAATTTTCAAAAAAGTTCCATTACAATGGCTGCTATAACAGAAAATTATAGGGTGTGCCAATAGTAATAAGGTATTAACGTATATGGCTTTATTTCTTAAACCATAAGAGCCGGAAACTTGTAATTTTCACACAGTAATTAAAACTATATTTGCTATATTAGCAACTATAAAAAATAAAAATAAAAATTAAAGGGTGTTTCGATAGTGACGTGAGTTTTACGTATTTAGACTTTTTTATGACATTTCCACAGAGTGTATTAAAATGGACCCTATAGAAATTACTATAAATTAAAGGGCGTTCCTTAATTCTAATGCATATAAATATGGTCTTATTTATTGAACCGTAATAGTCAGACAATTCAAATTTGCACAGAGTATTGGATTTATATAAATAATTATGACCGCTGTAACCACTGTTGCCACATTTGCTGATTTCTCTGCATTTTGCTGATTTTTATTATAAAATTGGCTAGGTGAGATTTGCTGATTTTTTTCCTTAAATTGCAGATTTTATGATATTTGTCAACTTCATTTCGTTGAATAAAAATTCTTTAGACGTTGAAACTTTTTCTTGGATAATTTGATAAAATTCAAAGATTATTAGAAATAAAACATCTGAACATATTGCATTTCTGCGAATCTCATTAGTAGAGCATTAGCATTAGTAGATCTATACGAACCATCACAGATTTATTTTGCATTAGTCGAAAATGAAGAAAATACAACTAAAATAATTTTAGAAAAAGTTGGTAAAGCAAAATGCCACCAGAACCTTGCTAAGCTTTTGTAAAAATATTTGGGAAATTTATTGATTCAAGGATCTTATTTCTAAAATTGTTCGCTTTATAATTTTGTTCTACCACAATCTCCCTTTAATGTGGAATAAGTGTTTAGCCAATTTAGTCTTAATAATACTAAACAAGAAGTCAATTGCAGAAAGTTTATGTAGTAAAGACTTTATAAAATTAAACAAAAAAAAAAAAATATTCAATACTTCAATCTAGCACTCGATGCTAGTCTATCAGTCTGAGGGTTGCGGGTTCGATTCCCGGCTAAGACTTTGGTTGTTTTCTGCGGACAAGCAAGAAGCAGGTAGTGTTATCGTAAAAAATATTACGTCCGTTGAATTCTTCGATTTTTTTTTGGTAGTGGTCTCAAATAATTAATTATGTAAAGCTTATACATACTTTAATTTTTCTGTTGAATATTAGTAAATGATTCCGAATATTTATTGTTTCATTTTATTTTACATGATTTCTTAAAAAAATGTATAAAAACGTCATATTATGTGTTTTGTTATTTTACCAGATTTTTTGCCGATTTAAAAATTTTATCCAGATTTTGCAGATCTTTTATCCCAATTTTGAAGATTTTATAGGTAAATTTTCTGGCAACACTGGCTGTAACAAGAAATATAAAAAAAAAAATTAAATGCTGCTGGGAAAGTGACTCAAATTTACGTATGTAGAAAATTATCGGATATAAAAACAAGTGTAGAAAATAAAACTAAAAATTAAAGGCTGTTTCGATAGTGGTACGATTTTACTTAGATAATGTAATATTTAAACCGTAATAGTCAGACACTTTAAATCTACAATGTCTATTATAATGCATAAATAACAAAAATAAATTTAATAAATATTAATTATTTAATATTATGCAAATTATCCATAATATTTTATGACAAATTTTATGATAAATGCAATTTATTTGTTGGGGGAAAATCTAGTTCCATTACGTATTTCACTGGATCAGATCTTCAGGACCCCTTTTTCCTAATTTTAGAGAAGCCAAAAATACTAAATAATAATAAAATTCTAAAAACTCAATGACAACTACGTATGTTAATAGAATAATATTACAGAATATTAAAGCTTCAACAAAACACAAACAAACTAATTACGTTTTTTATTTTTCTCTACTGCTGTTCTTCAATAGGATGGTTTTTTGCTCTCACTTAATGCAGACGTAAGGGGTAATGAAATGAATACACAACCTAATTTTTTTTCTCGCAAGAGAAGCGAAATTAACAACTGTTGCCAAAAAGTTTGCACAAGCAGTTGCATGTTTAGTTATTTAAATTTTTTTTGGTTGGGAATTTAAATATAAATTACTGCTATCCCCGGTGCGCTTCGCTACATCCATCTACAAAAAATACAATAAACACTTGGAAGAAAAGTATGGCCAACCTATAACTCGAAAACGCACGCAATTCTCACGTCAAAAATGTTTTAGTTTATATGCAAAGTTCGACGCCCACTGTTTCCATCCAATCTGTTTTTTTGCTAGACTATGCGTATTAATGCGATATTATTTTACCTTGTATGGGAGATACCACTCCAGTCTGTATTTTATTATATCATGCTCATTAGTGAGAGGATCACTTGTGCAAAGTTTTAAGACTCTATCTATTGTAGTTCTCGGGGTATCAATAATATAACAATAATCACTTTGTATAGGAGGTACCACGCCCATTATTCTAATTCAGTCTGTGTTTAGCTAATCATTTTACATAAATGTGAGGTTTACTGTTATCTAGATACAGGATAATAATTTTTCACTTTATATGGGAGATGTCACGCCCACTATACCAATCCAGTCTATGTTTCTCTTAACTATATATGTTAATATAGAGGTTATTAGTGCAAAATTTTTGGCGCTCCCTATTACTGTTACCCAGAAACACGATGAAGATTGTTTATTTTGTATAGGAGGTGCCACGCCCACATGAAATATATACAAAAAAGTAGTACCCTATATTACCAACCGTATATCTAGTAATAAACTGTGACACTTCCAGAAAGATCCAACTAACAAATACATTTTGTATTTTATATATCTGTGGCAATAAGGAATAAGTGCTTAAATCTACTTAAACAAAATTTAAGTTACTTCCGAGTCCAAAGTACCCATATGCAAAATTTCAATTATCATAAAAACTTCTTTTATAACTTAATAATTGCAACCTCTGCGATGTTTTTCCAAACCATACGTTTGTCTCCCATATTTAAAGTTTAAAGTATTTTTTATTAATTTTTAATTTTAAAATTGATCTCCTACAAAACTTAAAAATCAGATATGTTCACTTTTTCCTTATTGCCATAGACATATAGATTTAATATTATGCTAGTTTCTATACATATTTCGCAAAAAAGCTTGTCTTAAAAAAATCTTCAAAAAATATTTACACAATTCAAAACCAATTTTAGGTAGATTGTATGTTATATGCAATACAAACAAGTTAGTTGTGAACAAGCTGTTGTGGTAAAAAAACTAAAATAATAAAATTTAACCAATAATTATGGAAATATATTTTAAAAGATGGAACTAGTTTTTTCACCTGAATGCTTTTACATTTCATTCTATAATTTTATTTAAATAATTGGATGTCATTATAAAGAAAAAAGCTTGTAACATAAAATGATTTAACAAGAGTAAGTACAGTTGAACTATGAAAAGTGTTCAAAATCATAAGCAAAGACAAAATCCCACTTGGCTGAAACTTAGGAAATTTTTGTCGTTTCTTTTTATTGTGATAATATTGGTATGGTTAATTATGTATGGAACAAAATATCGTCAAATGGCCGCCGTGACCTTGGCGGCACAGATTCATTCGATGCTCCAAATTTTCGATGACACTGAGGCATAATTGAAGTTTTATGCCGTTAATGAGAATTATCTCATCCTTTAGCTGTTGAATTGTTGCTGACTTATCGACTTACACCTTTTCTTTCAAATAACCCCAAAAAAAGAAGTCCAACGGTGTCAAATCACATGATCTTGGATGCCAATTGACGTCGCCACCACGTGAGATAACACGGCCATAGAATTTGTCGCGCAAAAGAGCCATTGTTTCGTTTGCTCTCCTGTTGAAACCACATATCGTCCACATCCATATTTTCCAATTCGGGCCATAAAAAGCGATAGCGAACACCATTCACAGTAACTGCCTGACCGGCCTTATTTTGGAAAACATACGGCCTGATGATGCCGCCAGCCCATAAACTGCACCAAACAGTCACTCTTTGTGGGTGCATTGGTTTTTCGGCAATCCAGCTTGGATTATCATTTGTCCAAATGCAGCAATTCTGCTTATTGATGAATCCACTGAGGTGAAAATTTGCCTCATCACTGATGACGATTTTCTTCGAAAATTGATCATTTACTGTTGCCATTAAATTGATCATTTACTGTTGCCATTTCTTGCCACCATTGTGACCATTGACGACGTTTGGAATGATCAAGAGGCTTTAGTTCTTGAGTCAATTGTACCTTGTAAGCGTGTAAATGCAAGTCTTTATGCATAATGTTTATCAACGACGAGCGTGAGAGGTGCAATTGTTGGGCACGACAACGAGTTAGGTGGACCGCTCTTCAACTACACCATCGCTTCACAGAAATGTCAAAACAAAATCTTCAATTTAATTTTTTTAATTAGTCATATAAAAAAATAAACGTCTTTAATATTTTTCATTACCTGTGCAAATAAACTGAAATGATGTCCCAACATTTGAACACTAGATGTTTAGTGTTTCTTTGGTTTATTAAATATTTGAAATATTTCTATAAAATATTGTTAAAGGATTAGATTAAAAATTAATTTAAAATCAGGCATGTGAGACAATGTAATACTAAGATTCTGTATCTTGCACCTTCACCTCACATCTCTAATTAGCATTACTTTTATTAAAGTTTGTCATTAAAAGAGCGGAAAATCTGTTACACGCTTAACAGCAAACAGTTTTTAAAATAGAAATAAAAATATTTTTTATGTGTGTCAGTGCAAAGGAATTTTAAATGTTTGTGTTTGTGATTATGTTCTCGTATTAACGCAAGAGATGAATATTTCTGTCGTTCTTACCTTTAATCTTTAAATTCACACATTATGTACATATGAATATGTATGTATATTAGGGCGATAAAAAATAAATTTTACAAATTGCATAGGCGAAATATTGAACTTGAATATGTCTATTTCGCCTCCTTTTCCAAACTGCTAATTGTCGTCTTTACCCTGAAGATAACGTTACTAGTCCATACACGCATGTAAATTATATTCCATAAGGGACTAGGACTAGTCCAAAGGTAACCCAGGTGTATAGAGAAAACATGATCCATTTAACATTACGAAGTCCTAGAGCTGGACCATATAACCCAGCTTTGTATTACATGGGAGTAGTTTCCAAACTACTCTATGTCACTACACGATGAAACACACTGCACGAACTGTACAGCTCCTGGCAACACTTTATGCAATCGTTAATTGTTGGAAAATAACATTACATAGGACCCAATATAATCTGCAGGGTATTACTCAACAATACATCACTATTATTTGAACTTTATTGCTATGTGGCTGTCAAATGATTTTAATTAACCTGATTTAAAATCAAATGCAGGATGTTAGCTCCTTCTAAGTAGCTCGCTGACCATGAAATATATCTGTATATTCTATTATTAATGTAGGGGTACCTCGAAGCAGACCAATTCCTTAATGATTATAGCTAAACGATTTGCAATTTGCGGCAATCAGAATTTACTCTTGACTTAAATGTTTTCAGACTGTCGACTGTTAACTGACGGCCTTCTTTTTCATAGTAGAGTCTCTTGTAATTGCTTGCATTTGTCCAAGGCTAAGATCTCCTATGTCATCCTCATCTAACAAGTTTCTGCCCTAAGTCTTATGTTAGCCAGTGCGCTACATTCACATACAATGTGAGCTGTCACCTTAGCCTTTTCCAGACACAGTCGCAAGTATGATCCTTTTAGATTTTCACCTTGGAAGGATGATATTTGAAATTTCCATAACCTGTCAATAACGCAGTTACTCAGCTTAAGGTAATTCTATTACCGTTAATCACCTTACTGGCCTTCCTACCAAGGGGCTCTTTAAGCAGCATTCGAGCCAGTCTACATGTAGTATCCCTTCATTTTTCCAGATTTAATGAGTTCACCCAATGTAGAATCTTCGTCCGCAGTAGCCCATTTCCCAGTGCTAGTCTGGGTTCTGGTAAACAGATGTTCTCAACTGTTCTACTTTTTTCTACTTGGTCTGCTGCTTCATTCCCAGCTGTACCTTTAAACCAAATCTGTTAAGTTTTAAAACACATTCTAGCGCTCGTTTGAAGGATACGGTCAGGTGCTGCAATGCATGCAGCAACCCAAGCTCTTTTCCCCCAAACGCTGACTACAGACTACAACTTACTCCTAATTGTACTCTGAGAGGCTCTGTAGATTCTAACTATGTCCAGACTTTATACTTAGCTCATATTATACCAGTTCAGGCACATCTAGGGCCAGAGGAGCAAAAGCCCACAGCAGATTACCCATCTGCTGCCTCCCCTCCCCTCGTCTCTTTGATTTTTATGTTGGGTCAACTCCTCTTAGCTAAAATTTTTCGAACACTTTATTGGTCTTAAGTCAGTGATTACTCTCGACCCTTAATAAAATTATTCCCGTTTCCCAAACCCTCGTTTTGAGTTAAAAAGAAGTATGATACTGGCCAATAGATGCAGTTTAAGCCACCTCTCGACAGACAAAGCTCACTCTTTACAAGACAATGATAATATCCGTGCTATTATATGGTACCGAAAAATGTGTACAAAATTACAACGATTACGATGGCTACGTCATGTTAGGAGAATGGATGAAAATGCTCCAGCTAAAAAGTCATTTCAATACGAACCTGGTGACGGTTCACGCAGAAAGGAAAGCCAAAACTTTGATGAAAGGATTAAGTGGAGGAAGACATCTCGAAACTTGCTTTCAGATATTGGGTGCTTGGAAACAAGAGAAACAAATTTTCTTTCATAGTGAACTAAAAAAATCTTAAATTCTAATTATTTTTTAGGCTGCAAATATTTATTAACATATTTTAATATAGTTTATTTGACCTTTTTAATAATTTGTATTTAATTATTTTTATTTTCAAGCTTTAGGTCGTTAATTATTTTTATTTTTATTCTCGTTATTTCGCTACTCCTTTGTGTAGCATCATCAGGAAAAATTAAAAAATTAACGTTATGAAAATTACAATTAAAAAAGTATTGAAACAATTTTCTTCAAAGTAACATATTTCAAAAGAAATTTTGTCATAAACTTATTAAATAAATTTTTAAACAAGTACAAACAATAATTAAATTATTTCTTATTTACTAAATGTCTGTAAATTTGAGCTACATTATCTGTGTCTGCCTTAAAATTAATTCTATGTGTGTTTGGTGTATTAATAATTTGTAACATTTCTAATATGTAACGACGTTTATAATTGTTTTCTGAATTTAGTAAATAACGATTTTGTTGAAGAACTCTTTAGATTAAAAATTATTACAACTTTAGACAGAATTAAATTAAAAACAATTATTTCTAATGCATCTAGGTTATATGGACTACCCAAAATTCATGAAGATGGATTTCCTTTAAGACCAATTTGTTCTTGTGTAAATACTCCTTCTTATGAATTATGCAAATATATTACAAATATTTTAAAAAAGATTACGGAACATTCAAAATATAATATAAAGAACTCTTTAGAGTTTAAAGATAAAATAAAAAATCAAAAAATAAAAGATGATGAGAAATGGATTTCATTAGATGTCGTGTCATTATTTCCAAGTATACCTGTTGACTTAGCAATTAGTACGATAGAAGAAAAGTGGAATATTATAGAAAGACATACAAGTATAGAAAAGAGTTTGTTTTTACGTATCTTAACATTTTGTATTGAAGATAGCAGATATTTTCAATATAATAGTAAAATTTATAAGCAACAAAAAGGAATACCGATGGGATCTCCAGCTTCTCCTATTGTAGCAGATATTGTTATGGAGAAATTACTAGACATAAGTATTGAAAAATTAATTGTTAAACCGTTAATACTGACAAAATATGTAGATGATTTGTTCTGTATAATATCCGCGTAGAGCATTGACAGTTTACTAATGACATTTAATGAGTTTAATCCTAACATTAAATTTACAGTTGAGATAGAGACTGATTCGAAACTTCCATATTTAGATACTTTACTCATTAGGAGTGGCAATGACTTATTAATAGATTGGTATCAAAAACCAACGTCTTCTGGAAGAATAATTAATTATTACTCAAAACATAGTAAACATATCATAGTTAACACAGCTAAAAATTTGATAGATAGAGTTCTAACGATAAGCAATAAAGAATTCCACTAAAATAATATGAATAAAATTATAAAATTTCCTATAAAGCTAACAAATAGATTAATAAGTCAATATATAAGAAGAAGAAGAATTAATCAAAATACAAGCGATATTATAGAACCAAAAATTTATAAGTCTTTAATTTATGTACCTGAAATATCCGAACGTTTAGAAAAATCAAAAATCTTTGATAATACTAAATATAGAATGGCATTTAAAACGCATAACACATTAAACAGATTATTCAGTAAAACTAAAGATAGCATCCAAAAACTAGATTTGTCAAATGTAGTATATAAAATACCTTGTAGCGGAAATGAAAATGAAAATTGTAATAAAGTATATGTAGGCACAACTAAAAATAAACTAATAACTAGAATTGCTGGACATAAATCAGACCAAAAATATAGGGATATTAATTCGCAAAAAACAGCATTATCTTCTCATTGTGCTGAATTAAATCACTATCCCAATTTTGATAATGTTTCAGTACTAAATTCAGAAAACAATTATAAACGTCGTTACATATTAGAAATGTTACAAATTATTAATACACAAAACACACAGAGAATTAATTTTAAGGCAGACACAGATAATGTAGCTCAAATTTACAGACATTTAGTAAATAAGAAATAATTTAATTATTGTTTGCACTTGTTTAAAAATTTTTTTAATAAGTTTATGACAAAAATTTTTTTTTGAAATATGTTACTTTGGAGAAAATTTTTTCAATACTTTTTTAATTGTAATTTTCATAACGTTTATTTTTTAATTTTTCCTGATGATGCTACACAAAGGAGTAGCGAAATATCGAGAATAAAAATAATTAACGACCTAAAGCTTGAAAATAAAAATAATTAATTAAACATTTATTAACATATTTTTATTTATTAAATGTTACAATACAATTACAAATTATATTCTTACTTCAATTACCGAGCATAGTAACTAAGATTTTCACTCGTTGTAGTGTAACATCTAGAGTCTTTGTTGGGAATCGAACCCACAACCTCCAGGCTGATAGTCTAACACACTACCAACTATCCAATGGGTGCGCCTAGGCTGTATTTATAAAATTATCTAACTTGTGTTTGATTTCTTTAACATTAAATTTAAATTCACAAGGCGTATAACCTCGTATTTTGATTTGACTCTCGGTATCGTACCGTAAAAACACACATCGAGGCATCCCTAATTGAAAGCACATAACATCCTATTTAGCTTATTTGTGTAATGAAGTTTTACCTTTTTACAAATAAGTTCTTATTGTTTTAAAAAAATATTAAGAACGATTTATCTTGGCGACCCTAATATCCGTATCTTTATATCTAAGGATTTGGGTAGTATTTTTTGTTTGTTGTTGCGCTTTCTTTTACTTTCATGCATGAGTTATGCACATGCATAAGTTATGATTTTGTTATTTTCATTTTTTTTCCAAGTGTTGAAAACCCAACGAGAAGCAAATAAACGTGTAATTTGTAAGAAGTAAAAGGATAAAAAAAATTAAAAAAATGGAAAAATAAAAACTAGAAGCGAAGACAACTCTTAATTTTTAAGCACTGACCTCATTCTATTTGCTTAAACTTTCACATTTATCCCCGTATTTGTCTACAGTTGTATGTACACTCGTACAGTGCGTGAGTAAATGTATCTAATCATATTTATGTTTATTTGTGTAGGTGAGTTTACTTTAAAACTGTAGATGATGCTGGCGTTGCTGCCTGTTATAATTCTGTTATTGTTGTTGCTATTTGTGTGGTACTGAAATGGTTGGAATGCATAAATTAAAATAAATTCAACCAAATGTACGGGAAACAACTACACTAAATGATAAAAACGAATAAAAGAAGAAAAGCGAAATTTACATAGGAATGTAGGTGAATGAATTCATATACATATGTATAAGCGTTTGTGTGTGGGTTGAGCTACATTTGTGTTAGAATGTGTAGGCAGGCAGATAAACGATTATTAGCCAAGTATTCATATGCAAAAAAATCTAAAGTTATGAAACTTGAATTGCAAAATACTTAATGCCGGTGAGAAAGTTCAAATTTTATGGGTGACATACAGAAAAGGTGTCAGCCCTAAGTGTTTTTGTTCATAGAAAGTAGTTCGTGTCAACAATGAATTTCACTTCTTCTCTTCATTTTAGGCTTTAATAAAATAATCTTTTTTTTTAACTTTTCGTAGTTGCTTGAAGTTAGATTTTTAAAGTTGTAGTCAGCTTAAGGTTTCAGAAAGTTAACGAACTGTTAGTGGTTTAAACCGAATTTCAAATTCACAACTGCAAGTAAATGCTTGAAGTTATAAATATACCAGTATAAAAATCAGTAAAAACCAACCTTGGGAAACTGAAAATATAAAATTCTTTTTGGAATTTTTTTTTCGATTATTTAAAATTATAAATTATAGGGTGTCCACATATTTGAGGTAATTTAATGTTTATGGCCAAACTTTTGAAACGTTATGGACAAATATTTGAAATGTTCAGTTGCTAAGTCCTCTATAACAACAATCAATTCAATTCAATTTTTATTTACAACAATAATATTTACAAAGTTATTTTAGTTTAAACATGTAAATATGATGAGTTCAAGAGTATATCTTTTTCAGCATAAGAGTATTTGTAAATTAGAATATTTTATAGATTCATATAGTTTGGGAGGATAAATTTGCAAAAACCTATTTGAGTTTTATTTTTACATTTTTATAAAACAACAAATATTTAATATAAATATAATTGGAAATTAAAGGGTATCCCAATAGTTAATGTAATTTGGTGTATATGGCCAAACTCGAGCGGTTAGATACGTTACGAGTTAAAATTGCCAAAGCACCTATATTTGAATTTGGAAATACTAGGATGTACCTTATAGGGTAACCCAATAGTTAATGTAATTTGATGTATATGGCCAAACTTTTGAATCGTTCTATTCTTGCAGTTGGGTCTGTATTGCTGAATTCTCTATAACACCAAGTATTAAATTTTAAATTGGAAATTAAAGCGTGTCGCAACAGGTGATACTATTTGACTATTTTTTGAACCGTTATCGACAGACGCTTTAAACAAATTGTGTGTTGCTGTGCTAGCAACAATAAGTGTAAATAAAATTAAAGAGAGTCCTAATAGCTGATGAAATTTGTCGTAGATAGCCTTATGCTTTGAATATATATATATATATATATATATATATATATATATATATATATATATATATATAAAAAGGTGCATTGTGTTAGAAATTGATGTTCTCTGGAATGCGAGAACCGATTTTGTTTCTGCAAAGTTTGTATCAAGGTTTTTATGTACAAACGGTCTCTGTATGTGTATTGGTTCATGAGTTATAGCCGGAATAGTTGGCGTGGTACCGCCCATACAAAGTAAAAAATTATTGTCGTGTTTCTGGCGAACTGCAATTGAAACTTTGCGAGAGTAGCCTTTGTGCTAAGGCGCATAGTATGTCAAAATACAGAATGAATTGGGACAGTGGGCGTGGTACCTCCCATACAAAGTGAAAAATTATTATTGTGTATTTAGAGAACTATAATAGGTATGGTCTTCAAAGTGGGTACAAGTAAACCCCATGCGGATACTTTAGAAAAATATATGCTGAATTGGAACAGTGAGCGTGGTACCCCACATACAAAGTAAAAATTATTATCCTGTATCTAGAGAACTGCAATAGGTAGCACTTTGGAATTTTGCTCCAGTAACCCCCATATTAAGATACATTGTGTATAGAAACACAGACTGAATTCGAATGGAGGGCGTATTACCTGCTATACAAAGTGAAAAATTACTATCGCGTACCTAGAGAACTACATTAGGTATAGTCTTGCAACTTTGCATAGGTAACCCTCATGCTAATGTGCATAGTCTAGCAAAATACAGACTGGATAAGAATATTGGGAGCGGCACATCCCATTAAAAGTAAAAAATTGTTATCGAGTTAATACGTATAGTCTAGCAAAAAACAGGTTCGATGGGAACATTTTTGACTCGAGAATAGCGTTCGTTTTCGAGTAAAAATTTGGTCATACTTTTCTTCAAAGTGTT
Organism: Phasia obesa; assembly: GCA_949628195.1. Lineage (NCBI taxonomy): Eukaryota > Metazoa > Arthropoda > Insecta > Diptera > Tachinidae > Phasia > Phasia obesa. The sequence continues at coordinate 87,209,978 of OX451219.1, read as the reverse complement.
TATTGTGTTTTTTGTGGATGGGTGTAGCGAAGCGCACCGGGGATAGCTAGTATACGTATATTACTATTTCCTCTATAGCAAGAAGTATAAAGTTAGAAATTAAAGCTTCCACCTTTAGTTAATGAAATTTGATATACATATATGACCCTATATTTTGATCCCTTATAGAAATTTTATCAAAGTGAATATTACTATGTCCTCATGGGTAAATAATTTGTTTGGTATGGCTTTATCTATTAAAACTTTATAGCCAGATACTTGATATTTACAAAGAGCTTTTATTGTTATGTCCGCTATAAAAAGTTTTATTATTTATTATAGAAACAAGAGCAATAGATAAAATGGGATAAGCAAGATTAACTTTATATACCTCTTTGTATATCTTTTAAATCATTTAGAAACGTATACGACAACATCACCTTATTTAACTTTTTACTTTTAGTTTTCATAGTTAAAAAGTGTTATAAGGTTTTATTTGCATTAATTTTTTTTAAATAATATTTATTGTATCATCAATGTAGTTAAACTTATAATAAGAACTTAAAGGCTGGACGCAATACAAATATCAATCAATTGATTTTTGAACAAAATTGGAAAATATTTGATTCTTAATTTCGAAATGCTGATGAGTGCACAGATGGAGTGTTAAAGAGAAGTTTTGTCCTAAAGGTATAAATGAAGCGTTTTTGAGACTGGATTGTTAGTGGACAACTGACGTGGTCCTAGACGTTGTGCGGAGCATAGCAGTGTGCACATTAATTCAGGAATGTCTTCAGTAATTGAAGCCAAACTGCCATCTACTTCGTTACGGCTTCTCAGTTCGGGCCTTACAGATGGTTCTATTGGACATACAATTTGGTCGAAAAATCATCTTTGCTAACGAGTCGCATTTTCATAAGATAGCTATGCCATCAAACAAAACAACCACAACTAAGGATCAAAACACCTCTAGACCGTTATCGAGGAGTCAATGTATCTTCAGAGAGTGACTATTTGCCGCAAACTTTTACGACCTGGAATGGCAGTTATGAACTTGGATGATCTTTATATTATATTTAGAAATTTTCTTGCGTGGTGCCGTTCAAGACCAATATTATCTGAATAATCCATATACACTGCACACTCTTAATAATCATCCGAGCCACCGAAAAATCCTACTAACAGGATAAGCTATTGCTCTAGTTTATTTAGGCTGAGTTGGTTATAGACAAAAAATGTTTTTTTATGGCTGCTGTTATCATTTTCGAGCCTTAGTGAAGTCGAGTATAACTACGAACATTTAAAATAATATGCGTCAGCGTTTCCTTGATTTCTTTGGAGAAATTTTACGCTTAAGTACTATAAGTTATTCTATTTTTGATTTTTCAACACGTTTTACATACATTTTTGCAAACATTTTTTTACGCTTTTCTTTTTACTTTTTACTTTATGATTTAATATTTATTTATTAAATCTCAGAATTTCCGTTTGGATTAAAACAAATTAATAAATGCAATTAGTTTCTACCAATTAAAATGAAACACTTTAAACAACAATAAACGTTGTCATGACAAAGAAATATTCTTCGTTCTTAATTTTTTTGTTGCTGAACTCTCGCAATTGTTTGTACAAAAATTGCAGCCCGTTATAGTCCACGATACAAAATTCAACATTGCAGATACAGATACATTTACAAACTCAAATTTACTCACTTACTTGCTGGCATATTTAACGTTATAATGGAATATTCCAAGTTAATGGATTTTAACCTTTTTAATGCTGACATAGATAGTGATAAAAATGATGAAGAGATAAGATTTAATGCAGCTGGTGACGGTGATTTAACTGACTTAAATATTGACTGCTAACTATACAGTTTTCCACGTTTTGCTTTTAACTCTATTTAAATTGATGCACATTTAAAACTACTTTTTAAAATAAAAAGCAGCAATTTAAACTTTTTTGCAACATAAATTGAAACTGTTAAAGATATACAGAACAAGAGAAAATATTTATTAAAGTTTGAATTTTTTTCCTTACTTGATTTCATATTCATAAGTTAAATTGAGGCAAAATTTGCTGCTATTCGCAGGACTAAGTGGAGTTAAAAAAAAGCATAAAAGTTTTATATTTTATAATTAAAATACGAGTATAAATTGAGAAAAGTGAAATAAAAAGGCAAGTAATTATGACAAGAAGAAAATTATGAATAAAAATGGTTTTCAAGCAGAACGTATACTTAATATTTGTTTATTCATTAAGTTACATAAATCATACGCCGGGATATATGCCATTAAATCTATGTTTTATTCGATAAAAAACGTCATACGGCAGCAATATTTGCTGACTTTTTCTTTGACAAAAAATGGAAAATGCAACTTTAATATTATTATTTTATTAATTAATTATTTGTTTATTTAATTGACTTATTTTCCATAATAACTTACATAACTGTGAAGAAAACGTAAAATAGATCAAATCAAAAATTCAAATAATTGAAGACTCGGGTGCGGATACCGTTCCTATTCGGCTCATTGATTCACTTTCCGGAATGATAAAAACCACACTACTTTAAAGAACCCCAAATCTCTACTGCTAGTGGAAACATGAATTTTTTAATTAAGAAAAAGAAGTGTGAAATGCAAAATGGGAAGTATTAATGAAAGACGAGCAAAAGGCCAAATGACCATACACGCACACGTATTAGATATTAAATATTAAAATAAAGTATGAATCACCATATGATCAAATACGTTGTGATAAATACAAGCTAAATATTCACCATAGTAAGTACATACTTTCTCATTTGGACAGTAAACAAAGGTAATAAAGAAACCTTATTTCTTTTCAAAAATGGTGAAACATTAAAAATGCATGCAACTTTACATGAATGTAATCAAGAATTGTTAGAGCGAAATTTCTGAAATTGTCTTGTTGGAATAGTTGTTATTTACTGAAAACGATAGTAAACCCAACGAGTACGAAGTATAATCAAGCATACTCCAAGATGTAATAATAAGTTAATTTTTCTAGAACTAAGTAAATAACGACTTACTAAGTTGGGTGAAGTTAATAGGCTATGAAGATCAACATGAAATTTTTCCAATTATATATGATACTAGCTATCCCCGGTGCGCTTTGCTACACCCATCCATTCCTACATCAAAACGCCCACCTTCCCTATCTAGTCTGTGTTTTATTTGAATATGCACATTATTCCATCTCTAGATGGACACATTGTATAGGAGGTACCACGCCTACAGTCCCAACCCAGTCTGTATTTTGTTAGACTATGCAAATTAGTATAGTTTCAAGATTCTACTTATTGCAAATCTCCAGGAAGACGATACAACTCAAACAAAGTGAATAATTATTTCACTTTGTATGAGTTACCATGCCCACTATTCCAATCGAGCCTGTGTTTCGCTAAACTATGTTTATTAAAAAGTGGGTTACTGGTGCAAAATTGCAAACATCTACCTATTATATATCTAGCTACTTAAAAATTAGGCGTAAAAGTTGGCGTAGTGAATTTTTCTTTCCTAAGAAAAAAATTCGCCTAATCGGTGCAGACATTCTTAAGTGATGCGATTACCAACGAACGATATTTCATTTTATTTACCTAGATTTATACGACTGAGATAGAAAGTTATTAAACGTATTGGTAATAATACAGAGCTGATATTGGTATGCAATAATAAATCTGTGGAGTATCCGACAATGGCACGAGGTGATAAAAAGATAACTATTCTTTATAATTTAAATATACCTGAATAGCAGCAAATTACGGTTTGAAAATTAGATTTACTCATATCTTAAGTATAAATAAATACCAAACATAAAAGTCACGCTGGAAGAGCTGACAGAAAATCAGTTGCTACAATGTAATTTAGAGTTTACAGCTTTTATTTCATGTGATCTAGATTGAAACGGTGGAATGCTTAAAAACCGCCTATGAGAACGGGCATAGAACATGAATACTACGAATTTCATTAGACTATCAAATTTGCCTTTCCAAATAATGTGTCATCAACTGGTATGTTATTGTAGCAAAGAAATAAAGTAGACGATGAATGAACATTCATGCCGTATACTAGCAACAGAAAGGAGCAAGAAAGAGATTAATCCTTGTGAGACGTTGAGATGAAATATATTTAAGTAACGGGTCCGCCAAATAACTTTTTTTTTGAAAATGCTATAAAAAAACTACAGAATATTTTCTCAAATTTCTTTTTTTATTTGAAAGTACAATCCTTCCGGTTAATAATTGAAAATAATTTCATTCCAATGGCTGCCTCGGCTGACCATGCAGTAGCCTACACGATCTGCCTTGTTGAAACCAAATGTTACCAATAATCTCCTCTTCAATGGCTTCACGAATATTGTCCTCTAAAGCGTCAATTGTCTCTGGCTTGTCGGCGTAACACTTATCTTTGACGGCATCCCACAAATAATAATCCAACTGTGTCAAATCGTAGCTCCGAGCTGGCCAAACGATATCAGCTCTGCGGCTGATAATGCGATCTTCAAAAACAGCGCGCAAAACATCGAGTGTAGCTTCGGCTGTGTGGCACGTAGCGCCGTCCTGTTGAAACCAAATGTTGCCAATATCCTCCTCTTCAATTTTTGTGAACAAAAATTCGTTCAAAATGGCCCGATAACGATCGCCATTGACTATAACAGCCACTCCTTGCTCATTTTCGAAGAAAAATGGCCAATTATGCCTCTGGACCAAAATCCGCACCATACAGTGACTCGTTTTGGGTGCATCGGCTTTTCAATGTATGCGTGCGGGATTTCTATGCCCCAAATGCGACAATTTTGCTTGTTTACATACCCGCCAAGATCAAAATGAGCTTCATCTGAAAAGATGATTTTTTTTGGCAAAATCGGCATCTTCTGTAAGTCAATATTTCCTAGCGTTGTTCAAGCGTATACACAACCATAATCGTTCATCGGAAGAAAAAAACTAATTATCTGTCAAATCAGACATGAGATAAGTGTTACCATTCACGAAATAAGCACTAGTTGAAAAAGAAAACGTTAGATCGCGGACACTTTATATGAATCAAGATCTTTGCCTGACTGCAAACTAAATTTTTACCTACTATGGGTGTATGCAGTTCTATAAAATATCTTTCTACAAAGATTTCAATAATATAAATATTTCAATAATACGACGAATACAATATACCAAAATTGAGGACCAGCAGCCAGGCGACGATTGTAACAATCACTAATAGAGGAAATACCTTTAAAGTAATAAATCAATTTGCTATCAGCTTCCCCAATACAAATGTATGTTGAATGGGGAAATACGACAACTCATCCCGTAGTAATGCCATCGTCTACTGGTGATTAAGGATCCACTGTGGGAGGTATTGCTATAATGGTAGGTCCCACAACCATCGCCATTTGTTTAGTACGATGTTGATAGAACTTAGATTAATAACATTTTGACCAATGATTACTATAACTATTGTTGAACAATATTTGTAAAAAAATTTAATAATTATTATGATTTTTCGTGTCGAATTATCGTATGTAATAAAGCACTCTATCACTTGGATGGTTTATCATTAAATTTACCACATTTACGGTTCAGGGAATCTACACTGAGCCAAATTTCGTAGGTAATATTAACGACTTAAATTATTATAACCTTAACGTCAAAAATAGTCAATAGAATTTCTTTTGTTAAAAAACTTTTTCAATAAAAACTGTTAATTAAAAAAAAAGATTTATAAGACTTAAAATAAAACTCTGTTTAACTGACGAACGTTGAGTTAAAACAGTAGTAACACATTACCAGGAAAACAACCAGTAAAAGTTGTTAAATTTACGTCCCAAAAAAAGAAGTTAATGTGAATAATTTATCTGTTGATTTGACATAATTTTCGTTTATATTACTTTTTTTAGTTTTATATACAGTCTATCAAGAATAATTTTTTCTAAAGTCGAGTGACCAATGCTATATTTTAGTGAAATTTTTAAAAACGGAAAATTAACGAGAATTTAAAATGCCTGGTAAAATAACATCGACTGATCTGATTCAATTGGTTTATTATAATTTCTCCTGATTGGTAAAATAGCGCAATTGTTGAAAATGTGTTTAATAACTGACCATTCTCGTAAGAACGTATTTTAGGGGAGAAGGTAGACGAAAACCCTTTGGTATCCACATGAATACTTTCAGGTAAACTAAGAGAAAAATGTAGCCTGATAGTCTCCCACGAAATGGTAAGGCAAGTCTTTAAATAGAACGGAATTCATCAGAAGTAGGTTGAAAGAAACCATTGCTTACAATGCAACACAAAGAAAGGAAAGGCGATTATTGTGGCTGTAATGCATATTTTCAAACCTGTCGACTTCTTGGATGTCGTTGTATTTTACCAAGACATAAAAATGTTGCATTTCTAAAACGGAGGGCCCAATATAGTATAGAAAAACCTATAAAACATTAGAAAGATATATCATAATTGCAGTAGTACATTTTAGAAATTTTTTGTAAATTTTTGTAGGTCCGTATCTAGTAAGGGAGTTGGAGAAATTTGTTTTATTGTAAACACAATGGTTGCGAATCAGTACCTGAATGTATTAAATGTTCATCTTATTTCCAGGGTCAATAAATATAGAGTTTATTTAATAGAATACCGAATAACAAGTTTTATCAGGATAATGATCCCAAACATAATGATTGATTGATTTTCTAAATCTGTGGAAAAGAATTGTTTACTCCTGTTCAGAGTCCTGACTAATTTATCCAGTTGAAAATTTGTAAGCTTATTTGGAAAAAAAGTTGCAAATATGAGTTTCAAAAGCCAAGATGACTGAAAAGCTGCAAGTTTGAAGGAGTGGAATACAAATCAAAGGGTGTCTGCAAGCCGTGATTGATGGCAATGGTTCCCACACAAATCACTGATTGTCTAAAATTCTACCCGTCGCATTTTTTTCATATTGTCTTAGTATGTAAAACATTTTATTGACATAAAATTCTGAAAGTTTTTGTGTTTTTTATCCTTATTTTTTCTGGGTTTTCGTTGTTGATGTTATTTGTAAGTTATCATATACATACATAAATCTGTGGTAATAAGGAATAAGTGCTTAAGTCGACTTAAGCAAAAATTTAGTTACTGGCACCTTTGAAATCTGCGTACTTCAAAGTACCCATGTGCAAATTTTCAATTATTTAGTAAAATTTTTCAAGAAGTTATAGCAAAATAACTTTCTGCTTATCTTTCTTCAATGTCGAATCGCATTTGGAAAAAATCTTAAGAAACTAGAAGCTATTTTTCGAAATCATAAAAACTTCTTTCACAACTTATTAATTGCAACTCCTGCGTACTTTTGGTAGATATAAGATATTTTTTTAAATCATACGTTTGACTCCCATAGGTAAATTTTAAGGAAAAGTTATTTTTTTTGAAAAATTTATTTTAAAATATAAATTTGCTCTCCTACAAAACTTACAAATCAGACTTAAGCACTTTTTCCTTATTGCCACAGAAATAATAAATAAATTAAATATATAGGCTTAAGTTCTTAATTATAAAGAGATAAAGAAAAAATTAGACACCAGCAGAGTGGAATGCATTTTCTAGACAGCTACGTCCGTCATCAGCACTCTTCATATTTATCTACCTGGTAGTTTCAATTGTTATTAATTTTTTATTTAAACAAACTTAACAAAGGAATAGGTTATGGGAAATTTTTAATTTGTATATTATATATTCAATAAAAACACTTGGAAGAAAAGTATGACCAACCTTTAACGTGAAAACGCACGCTATTCTCACGTGAAAAATGTTCCCATCAAACCTGTTTTTTGATAGACTATACGTATACACGATAACAATTTTTCACTTTGCATAGGTGGTATCACGCCCTCCATTTATATTCAGTCTGTTTTTTCTCTACACAATGTATCTTGTTAAGGGGGTTACTGATGCAAAATTTCAAGGCGCTACCTATTACAGTTCTCTAGAACAGGATAATCATTTTTTACTTTGTATGGGGGGTACTACGCTCACTGTCCCAATTCAGCCTATGTTTTTCTATATTATTCGCGTGGGTATAGGGTTTACTTGTACCCACTTTAAAGACCATACCTATTATAGATCTTTATGTACATAATAATAATTTTTCACTTTGTAAGGGAGGTACCACGCCCACTGTCCCAATACATTCTGTATTTCGGCAGACTATGCGCTTTAGGTTTCTTTGCAAATTTTCAAGGTGCGATCTATTGTAGTTCGCCAGGAACACGATAATAATTTTTCACTTTGTATGCGAGGTACCACCCCCACTATTTCAATTCAGTCTGTGTTTAACTAAACTATGTACGTTAATATGGCGGTTATTGGGGCAAAATTCCAAGGCACTACCTAGTGCAGTTCTCTAGATAGAGGATAATAATTTTTCACTTTGTATGGGAGGTACCACTCCCGCTATTCCAATCCAGTTTGTGTTTAACTAAACTATGCACATTAATATGATGGTTATTTTTGCAAAATTCCAAGGCGCTACCTAGTGTAGTTATCTCGATACAGGATAATAATTTTTCACTTTGTATAGGAGGTACCGCTCCCGCTTTTCCAATCCAGTCCATCTTTCTCCAAACTGTGTACGTTAATGTAGAGGTTACTGGTGCAAAATTTCAAGGTTTTACCTATTACTGTTAGCAAGAAACACGATGATAAATATTTACTTTGTATGGGAGATGCCACGCCCACGTCGAATATCAAAAAAATACGTACCCTATTTTACCATCCGTGTATCTAATAACAAACTGTGAAAATTTCAGAAAGATCGGTTCATTGGTGTATGCAGCTATAGCTTTCCGACAAACAAACAAACATACAAACAAACACATTTTGTGCTTTATACATAGTCATATATATTTACACAAATTAAAAATTTTAGAATTTTTAGTTAGCAGAAAAATGTTCCTGCTATGTTAATAAATTTGCGACAAGAAAACTTCCTAATTGTAATCCTCAAAATGTATAGATTTTGCTAGTTTAAAATTTTTAGCAAATAAATTGATAGTTGTTGATTAAAAACACAAAAGAAGTCTGCGCCTCATATTTCAAAATTATTTACACAAATTTATTTACATTTAAAAGTATTTACACAATAGAAAAAACATTATAAAACACCAATAAAAAAACAAAAATGATTAGTAGCCAGATAAATTTCCTTCAGCATCTATGACAGCTTGAAGTCTAGCTGGAATAGATGCAATCAAATTGCGTACAAACTCGATTTCTAAACTGTTCCAGATATTTATTATTTCATCAATAGTTTTCTCTCGTTGTCGGCCCATTTGGATAGATCTCTGCCTTTTTATGAATGCCCATACATTCTCTATTATGTTTAGATCTGGACTCTGGGGTGGCCATGGAAGAACATCTTGTCCAACTCGATTTAAAAATGTTGTTGGTAACCATGCTTTGTGGCATGGAGCATTATCATGCTGCAAAATCCAATTTTCCTCAAGTAATAATCTCTGAGCCGAAGAAGAAACATGGTCATTTAAATATGTAGATAACCTGCCTGGTTTAGAGTGCCTTGTATTGGTACTAGGTCTCCAAATCCATTGTATGAGACACATCCCCAAAACATTACTGAACCCCCGCCGAAACGATTAAGAGGTTGTACTGCTTTATGCTTCGATCCTTTGGAAAGGTGCATATAAGTTTTTCCAAATGACCCTTCAAATTGAAAAGAGGACTCATCCGTCCATAATACATTATGCCAAAACTCCATTGGCTTATGGATATACCCCATGGCGAACTCTATACGTTTTTTGTTTGTTTTTTTCAGATATGTCTATTACTTTTCTCACGACATAGGTCTTTATATCATACGTTCTTAATCTTCTCCGAATTGCGGATTCACTTACAGGTTTACCAATGATGTTTTCTGCCTCTGCAGCAACTTTAACCGGACTTGCGACTGGATTTTTTATATTTTAAGAATAGAACGATCTTCTATTTTGTTTGTCACATATTTCCGACCAGTTCTGACCCTATTTTGTAGGCTTCCATAGGTTTCTTTCTAGTTTACTACTCTTTTCCCAAGTCTGATGCCGAGGAACCCATTCCAAACTTCGGTGCGATCTCAACTCGCGTTTCGACGGGAATTTCCTTTATTTTTACCATTTTAAACTTTTTTTTAGCGACTTTTGTATAAATATATATTTTTATGCAATATAAATTTGCTAACTATCAACACAAATGAGGTTTTTTAAAAGATTCCAGCGTTTTTAACTTAATTTCACGAATGTGTAAATATTTTTGACAGACAAAATAAGTGTGTAAATAATTTTGAAATATGAGGTGCAGACTTCTTTTGTGTTTTTAATCAGCAACTATCAATGTTATTGCTAAAAATTTTAAACCAGCAAAATCTATATATTTTGAGGATTACAATTGGGAAGTTTTCTTGTCGAAAATTTATTCACATAGAAGCAAAATTTTTCTGATAACTAAAAATACTAAATTTTTTAATTTGTATAAATAGATATGACTATGTCTATATATATAGAAGATAGAAGATATAAATATTTGGAACGGAATAATATTTTGTGGACAATTTGAGAAAAACTGAAAGCCTATTGCTTTATTCCTTTAAAAAGGGTCATAAAGCTAATAAGGTATTAATGTTATGCAGTCTTATTTTTGGAATTATGTTAAAGATTTTGATCTAATAATCATAAATTTCTTTTAAAGATTTAGGTTAAAAAAGGTTTTCGTTAATTTTACAACATTTTTTATCATTTTTACACCGTATTAAATAACGATAAGAAGCTAGTAATATTGGAGAAATATCAATTTCAAGAATTTAATAAAATTATTTTGTTACGAAATTCGCCTGTAGAATGACTAAAAAATTTGATAGCTATATAAAGTTATCTAATTTTCTTCAATTCTACATCCTATTTTACAGTATTTAGATAAATTTTTGGGTCAGTGTAATTACCAAAAGCAGATGATGCCTGGCATAGTGTTGGTTTGTTACTTAAAAAGTCCTGTTACTGGAACCACTTTCTAAGTGATTATCCAAGCAGTCAACTCAATAGCTTTTTTGTAATGGTACATCGAATTGCACAAAAAACATAGAAACATTCCAAGATCTTTTTTAATAAAGTTACTGCCTGATTATTAAAATACTTTCTAAAGTTATGATCTTTTTTAGTTTAAAATTTTAAATTCTAACTGCTTTGTTCATATTAAAGTTTGCCCATATTCTTCCTCTCCTCATCCATTGTTTCTGCAACTAAAGACACTTCAATTTTTATTAGAATGAAGTCTTTAGAATGAAGTCTTTAGAAAGTTGGGCCGACAAGACATAATAGAAAGAGCAATTGTTAACGCAAGCAAAAAATGTGTTTTTTTTGTATTAAAGAAAATTAAAAAGGAACTATGAAAATATTCCCATTTATTTGTTCATTTTAGTCATTAACATAAATAGTTAGAAAGAAAACTTATTTTTACACTTAATAGAAAAGCAAAATTACAAATCAACGAAGAAAAATAATCAGTTGATTTGAATGTTAATAACTAACAAGCTACGAAGAGTATCAGGACTGAGACAGGTAAAACTTTGAACCAAAAGCTGAAAATAATTTTAAAGACAAACCATTTTGAATTGGAATGATGTGCAAACAATTTTAGTAAGATCAGCATAATCATTTTTATTTAAAACAATAGGGTCGTGTTGTGCCAAATAAATTTAGTGAAGTGGATTTTAAGTTTTAAGTCTTCTGCCTTTATTAACTCTTAATTAAATAATGAGCAGGTCGCTTCACCAGTACTTCGTGCTGTGTAAACGTGGGCTGAGGCACCTGTTGACTAAATACGACGGATTAACAATTAGTGGACGAGCGCAATGTTCAGCTCAGGGGAAACTGTGCAGGTTAATAATACTAGAACACAGTTTCACGCTGATCCGGTCTCTCCCAGTATCGGCCTGTGGGTAAAGGTTATGCAGAGATGGGTCAACTGCTCACTTCGTAGGACATTCCCATGTTAAATTCACCAGTCAAATACATGTAGTGGTAGTTCTTCAAAAGCTGGTTAAATTTTAATTTGATATTTCGATATTTCAGACTAACTGAATTTGAACCATGAAAAGATACAGAATCGAGCAGATCGAAGAAAATCATCTGCAATGATGAGGCACATTTTCACCTCAGTGGATTCGTCAATAAGCAGAAAGCCGCATTTTGGCTAATGATAATCCATGAGTGATTGTCGAAAAACCAAGGCACCCACAAAGAGTGACTGTTTGGTGCGGTATATGGGCTGGCGGCATCATCAGGCCGTATTTTTATTCACAGTGACTGCCTAGTCACTGTGAATGGTGTTCGCTATTGTGAGATGATAACGAACTTTTTATGGCTCGAATTGAAAGATATGGATGTGGTCGATGTGTGGCTTCAACAGGACGGTACCACTTACCATACAGCTAACGAAACAATGGCTGTTTTGCGCGACAAAATAAGTGGCCGTGTTATCTCACGAGATTATGCGAATTGACACCGTTGGACTTCTTTCTTTTTGGGTTATTTGAAAGAAAAGGTGTACGTCGATAAGTAACAGTTCAAGAGCTAAAGGATGAGATAATTCGGCACATTAACGGCATAGAACCTCAATTATGCCTCAGCGTCATCGAAAGTTTGGAGCATCGGATGGAGGCCGATATTTTGATCCATACATAATTGAACCATACCAATATTATCAAAATAAAAATAAATGACAATAATTTCCTAAATAATTTGTGTTTTATTAAAAATCAACATCGGCCCTTAAAATTTAACCACCCTTTATATGTATAAAAACGGAGCTAGCTATCTAAACCACAGGGTTTATATACTCATCTGCGACCACACAAACGTACACACTCACACGTACAAAATATCTACAGCTGTTTTATAAAACCGCTGGTGGCTGTGTTCATTAGCACAGTTGTAGTCATACTACTATGACCTACATATAGATGGCGCCTCCAAGCGATCTGCCGTCAAATTTAAATTCTATGTATAGGGTTGCTGTTGCTAAAATGTTCAGCGTAACTTTTAGCGTTACAAGCTAATAATATTTAGGACCTCTTCTGTGGTCATCCTTAATTTTAATGCAATCAGGTATTTTTATCCAATAAACCTTTTGTTTCCCTTGAAGGCAAGGTATTTCTTCAATGATTTTAGCCAGCGATTGTAGTTTTAGCCTTAATATTATTTTTATGTGACCGAGGGCAGACAAAGGAAAATAAGGGTAATTGCCCGAACTTTTGTATTTTTTTAAATTGGGGCAAAATTTAGTAAAAAAATGGAGTGGGAGTGGTTCCGGACCCCGTCTAAGCCGAATTCGTATGTGGTTTTTCTGCATGTAAGTCGACTACAGAAAAAAAAACATAAATTTTTTTCAACATTTTCCGATAGTTTCGAACCGTTTTAAAGGGTTAATCAATTTTTTTTAGGGAAAGAAATCGCTTGCAAGTGGTTCCAGATAACCATGAAGTGTTTCTGGGATCGAAAAATTTGTTTATTAATGTGTAATCTGAGTACTAGAAAACAATAAAAAATGGTCATAATCGGTGATTTCGGAGTCATAACATTCATGTAAACAGCATTTACCTCCGTAAAAACGTTGAAAGAAGTAAAATTAAATTTTATTTTATTTTATTTTATTTTATTTTATTTGCGAAATCTCATATTGAAGTCATGTTCGTCTTAATTTAAAATATCAAACACCATCATTATGTCTGATATACAAAACAACATCATTATGTCTGATATACAAATTTAATTTAATATGAATTATTCGCTTTAAAATTTATGCTCTTCTGCTTATTTATGCAGATATTATTTTAGTACATTAATTTAATTCAATATTTCTTGTTATATTTTTATTAAATAAATATAAACAAGTTTTTTTCACACCTCTATTAATTTATACAACCAATCATTGTCATGCAAAGATTTTCATAATGCTTATTCCACAGGTATTGTACTACAAGAACTCGTATTGTATTCTACTTTACTGCATTGAAGCAGATATTTTCATTCATGTATATTTGTATTCCTAGTTTCTTCTTTTAAGGCAAATAATACAAAACAAAAAAAAATCATTTACACTGAAATCTCATCAAACCCTAAAGAGCAGATGTTCCAAAACTTTTTAAGATGTTGAGTGAATTAATAAAACATTTTTCTTTTTGAAATAAGAATCGCACAATTCGAAGTTTTGATAAAGTTTTTTTTTTACATGTTGATTGCAGCAAATTAAATTAAATTGAGTATTGTTAAAAATAAGTTCAAGGTTCTTTAAAGTTCAATGGAAAAGATGTTGAAAAAAAATAACAAAATAAATTTAATGTACCAAGGAAAGCTGATTGTATTATTAATTATTGCTTGTAACTAAAATTTACTTTTACTGTAACAATAATATTTGAAATTAATTTCAGGACAAGTGACAAATTTTAGGTTCTATCCCGTACTCAACATTGGGAGCCCTCGGGATCCCAATGGTACCGAAAACTGTTCCCGTAAAATAAACAAACAAAATTAAAAAAATAAATATCTTTATGCTCACAAAAACTATTATTTAAAAGTTTTTTTTTTTATAAAAGATTAGCAAATTAATCTTCTAAAATTTGCTAAAAAATGCCATACATACAAAATATTTGTGTTTTAACTTTTATTATGTGCGAATGCATGCAAAACACTTTGACATCACGTTTTGGGATCTAAAGTTGGTTTTTAGTGTTCCCGTACTTTAGAGCATTTTTGTCTTCTAAAGAGTTTATTTTTGTTTACTCTCATTTTACCGAACTTTTCCCAAAAAGTACGGGACCGCACGTATTTATTTTAAATTTTAAGGGCCGATATTGATTATTACACAAATTAATTAGGAAATGATTGTAATTTCTTTGATATGTATGGAACAAAATATCGGCCAAATAGCCGGCACACTTCTATCCGATGCTCCAAATTTTTAAAGACGCTGAGGCATAATTGAGTTTCTATGCCGTTAATGTGGATAATTAAATCACCCTTTAGCTCTTGAATTGTTTCTGGCTTATCGACGTACACCATTTCTTTCAAATAACCCCAAAGAATGAAGTCCAACGGTGTCAAAATACATGATCTTGGCGGCCAATTGACATCGCCATCACGTGAGATAACACGGCCATTTAGTTTGTCGCGCAAAAGGTACATAATCGAGCAACGCTCCATGGTTCAAATTGCGTTAGTCTGAAATTGAGAAATGTCAAATTAAATGCAGAAAAACTCTTGACGTTTAAGTGTGGTTCACATTTAATATTGGCCCTTAAAATTTAACCATAATTTAGCCTAAGGTGTCAATAAATTGTTTGAAAATATTCCTATATTCTGCCTACGCTTTCAATTCGCCCTAGATTTTACCCATTCCGATCACTTTTACATCGATTTGCCTTCTCCACGTATGAGCTGGGCGTCCCCTTCTTCGACTTCCTTGTGGGTTCCAGTCTATGACATTTCTTGTAATGTCGTTCCTTGGTCTTCTTAAAGTGTAGCCAATCCTCCGCTATTTACGTTTTTTTTATTTCTGTGGCCATGATTTGGTGGTTGATTGTTCCCAAAGCCTGTGGTTTGACACCACTCTAGGCCAGAATATTAGCAATACACAAACACCTGATTCTTCTGCATGTCTCGAGCGGCTGCATTCCATGCCTCTAGAGAAGAGTGGACTTGATATTTTTATTAAAGATTATTAACTTTGTGCTCTGAGAGAGTGAAGACGAATTCCGAAAGGGTCTTAAACGACATAAAGTTTGTCGTCCTTTCTGTATACGGTTGTCAATGTCTTTACTTTGCCCGCCATATTTGAAAAGTATGCTCCCAAGATAGCATAACTGGCATCTATTTATTTATTATTATAAATAATTCTTGAGACGTCGCATTAACTCACTGGGTTTTCGTTTTGGCAGTGGTAATCTTAAGTCTTGCCTAATCTGTTGCTGTTGTCATATTTCGCAGATTTGATGCAAGATCTGATAAGATGTGAGCTAATAGGCAGATATAGTCGGCGTAATCAAGATCATTTAAATCACCTTGCAGTCCCCAAATAATTAACTTTCCGTTTTTAGGGCACTTTTAAGAATTGTGTCTAAGACTACACTTAAATAATAGTTGTGATAAAACGCAACCTTGGCGAGCACCGATATCCACTTTTACCGCTCTACGGTAAGGGCTTCTAATAAGTGAAATAAGTTTATGCGGGACGTTTTTGCATCGCAGTGAGCTCCAAAGAGAGAGATTTAGTTTGTCGAAGGCTTTTTCGAAATCGATAAAGCACATGTAGAGTGGTGATCGCCATTCAACAGATTGATCAACTATAACACGGAGACTATTTATATGGTCGATAGCGGAGATTGAAAAAATATACATTAAGAAAATTCCAATAAAAATATATTTATTTATTTGCAAGTTAAATTCAAACTTAATTATCGAGCATAGTAACAAGGAATTTCACTTGTTTTAGTGAAACACCCAAAGTCTTTTGTGGGAAAGGTCGCCCAAAAATTATAAAAATTTTTCTAAATCGATTTTGTCCCAAACTAAAAAAGAAAACCTAGACGTGTCACCACATATTTTATAGATATTCTCAGGGACTATCTAAATTTAAAAATCTTAACATTTGAGCTAAAAACTTTTGAAACACCGATTACAGAATTTACAATAATTTTTTGAATTTTGTGTAAAGAAAATACGTATGTGGATGGATTTTAACAAAATTTTCTGAGGAGGTACCTTAGCATCCTGATTCCAATATAGGATTCTTTTAATTTTGCAAAAATACGTCATTTCCAAAAGATAATAAAGAGAAAAAGCAGGAAAAGTACGACGACCTATTTAAAGGTACTGTATGCATTTTTTATTTTTGAAAGGGGAATATTTTAAACACAGTTGAGCAACAGATGGCGCTGATTTAAAATAAAAATAGTGACAAAATATGAATTGCTTATTGCCAAATAGCATATTGAATAAAATTTGTATTTGATTTGTATTTTTACTTTGTGGAATTGCATTGTTATTAAAATATTTGAAACACTTCTTACAGAGTTTTACAATACTTTTTAGAATTTTATATTTTTTTTTATAAATTTTAGAATTTTATCCACGGTTGGTTACATTCACGTAAAGTAAATACAAAAATCATAATTGATGCGCTATAAAAGTAACAGTTTTACAATTGGTGTGGGATACTTTCAAAGCAAAATCGAGCTAAATATTGTAAGGACGCCCACGGCGCGGCGGGCACAGCTAGTATATAAATAAAATTGACATATTTTGTTTATTATTAATATATTACGCTTAAAAATCATATATTATTTTTATTATTAATATATTATAGTTAAAAAATATATTATTTTAACATAAAATAATATATTATTTTTAAATATTTATAAAACTTTGGTTATGGGTTGAAAATTATATAGTTCAAACCAAGCATGTTGCATTTCTTGATTGTTGTAACCATTTAATTATGAAATCTTAATTAAAACTTGTTTATCGTGAACAAAGTAATGTTACAACTAAAATTTGTTCATCGCACCCATACATTGTTATAGAGAATATAATATGGTTCCTGTGACCATACCATAACCATCTTTTTCCTTTGCTTGTACTGGAAATTTAGGAATCAAAATAACGTGTAGTGCTTTAGTAATTTGAAAAACAAAGCAGATGCAAAAATTATATATCAACCGTTTTTAAATCGGTGCTCTATAGAGACTAAATCAAATTTATTAAAGTCTGTTGCACGCAAAGACAGAACATGGTTGAGGTACCCATAATGTAAGAGCAACATATTATGATGAAATTATATGGTTGTAGTGTAGTGTATTAATAATAATGATAATGTTATGTTAGAACCATATTATTGTTAAGCCTTCGGTTCGGTTGGTTATATGGTTATATACATATACAAGTTAAACCAGCCAAAGGACATACGATACGCAGAAGGCTGTAGACGGATTCAGAAAATGCATTACACCCTGCTAGGGTCTAAAATAAAATTTTCCAAATTTTCTTTAAACATAGAAAAAATTTTTGCACCAATTAAAAATTTTGTTTGGTTTCAGAATATATATATATATATATATATATATATATATATATACATCATCAGTTCATAACCATCATACATCAGTTCTGTTTTTTGCGTTGATAAGTGCGGACGCGATTTTTTTTTTAGCTCGCATTAACAAAAAACAAAACATACATTGTGTGAATAATTTCAAACAAAAACAAAAAAACAAACCTGTTTTAATACAACAACAAAGTTGTCTGTAATTTTTTTTTCTTTCTTTCTCTTTATTTTTTACAACGGCATACTGAATTGCTACTTTAAAAATAAAACAAAAACAATAAGGGCTAATGAGCCTCTTTAATTTAAGCAAACAAAATGTAGACAATATTGTATTAAATAACGACAAAAAAACTGAAAATAATTTGTGTGTAAATTCTACGCCAGTTATACGTGCCCAATCTTGTTCGTCGCTTTAGCTAACCGATGACAATAATATAACTACAAACAAGTCGCCTTCTGAACACAGTATTACCAACAGTAATATGGATAGTGCAGAAAAACCTAAGACTCAAGTGGGAATGGACAGATATATAACTGTATTGAAAAGAGGTCGAAGCCCTAAATCTTCGCAGATTGAACTAATGTCCAAAGTACTTAAAGATAAGGAGGCTAACGGAATAAGTTCCCAAAATCGTTTTGCTATTTTAGATAACGAAACAAGTGAACAAAAAACGGCACCCAAGTCGTTTGAACCACCACCAATTTTTTTAAGGGAAAAAAATTCGAATGAATTTATAAATAAGTTAATTTCAGTTATCGGGGAAAATTCATTCTATGTAATTCCAATCAAGCGTGGTAACATTGATGAAACAAAAATTCATTTTATAGACGAAAGTAGTTATCGTAAAGCAGTAAAGGAGTTTGAAAGCTGCAATAAGAACTTTTATACCTATCAGCTGAAGAGTAGCAAAGGCCTACAGGTAGTCATCAAAGGTGTAGACTCATATGTTAATCCAGTGGAAATAAAAGCTGGCCTCCAAAAAGCAGGATTTAAAGTCAAAAGCGTTGATAATCTCAGAAATCGAGAGCGTGTCCCTCACCCTCTATTTCGCGTTGAACTGGAACCTGGGGATATAAGATTAAAGAAGCACGAAACGCATCCCATTTATAATCTAAAATATCTGTTACACCGCAGAATAAGTGTAGAGGAACCACATAAGCGGTCAGGACCCGTTCAGTGTTTAAATTGCCAAGAATACGGCCATACAAGGGCTTACTGCAAGTTGCCTCCGGTTTGCGTTGTGTGTGGAGAGCTTCATTGTTCCGCCCAATGCGACAAACCAAAGGATGACTCCAAGGTTAAAAAATGTAGCAATTGCGGTGGAAATCACACTGCTAACTACAGAGGCTGTCCAGTTTTTTCTGAGGTAAGGAAGTCAACTCAGAAATTAAATACTCCTGCTAGGCAGCCACAATACCAAGCAACTGCTCATTACCCTCAGTTAGCTCAACCCACAACCAAACATGTTTCATACGCGGATATATTAAAATCCAATCATGTTTTAGCACACAAAGCGACACCTACAACCAATTCTACCCCAAATATGCATCCAGAAGCTAAAGAAAAAACACCATCTGGTAACTTGAATCGTCTCGAAGCAAGTATCGAGACATTAGTGCATTCGTTAAACAGTTTTATGAGCTCTATGAGCAGCATGATGCAAGAAATGGTTCGCATGCAATCTATGATGTTGCAGGCGGTACTTAACAAACCACGAACTGTTTAAAAATATGTTTCTGGAACGCAAACGGCTTACGCCAACACAAAAATGAACTCGAGTACTTCTTGAAGAACCAACAAATTGATGTCATGATGGTTTCAGAGACTCATTTAACAACAAATAGCTTTTTTAAAATCAATGGCTATATATTATATGACACTAAAGACCCCCGTGGCAGAGCATTTGGTGGTTCAGCAATACTAATAAGGGCTCGAATTAAACATCATTTACTGTGTGATTTTTGCGAGGACTACCTTCAAGCAACAAACATCTGTATTGAAGAATATCATCAAAACTTTGTTATTTCTTCGATTTATTCACCTCCTAGATTTAAAATATCAGAGAGTCAATATATCGACTTTTACAAATCACTAGGTCCCTGTTTCATTGCATCAGGCGACTACAACGCTAAACATACGTTTTGGGGATCACGCCTAATAACTCCAAAAGGTCGTGTCAAAACACTATTTCAAAAATGCGTCTGAATGTGATATCAAGTGGTCAACCCACCTATTGGCCTACTGATCGACAAAAAATACCTGATGTTATTGATTTGGCATGACTAAAAGTATTTCGAGAGAAATGATTAAGGTTGAAGCGTCACTCGAATTATCCTCAGATCATTCACCCACAATAGTCTATATATGGAATCAGCAAAATATCGTGTCGCCAACAACTTGCAAAAGCATTAATTGGTTGAAATATAGAAAGTATCTCAGTACTCATTGTTCGGAAAATATACCGCTAAGAACACTAGAAGATGTGGACCAGAGTCTAATTTATTTTGATCAAAACCTTAAATTAGCTGCCCAACATGCGACAGAAACCAGACAACCAGCTAGATACAATCAAATTTATTTTGTAGATGTCGAGCGGCTCTTGGCTAAAAAAAGAAAAATGAGAAGAGAGTGGCAAGCACACAGATCTCCTCAACTCAAATCTAAACTTAAAGATTGCACGAAACGACTAAGACAGCTGCTGGAATCTCGAAGAGTAGCATCTCTGGAAAATTACTTGGAAGACCTCGACGCAACTGCTCAATCAGATTATTCATTATGGCGTGCATGTAGGAACCTTAAAAGACAGGTCGTACGTAAGCCTCCCTTGCGAACTTCTTGTGGAGACTGGGCAAGGAATGATACCGAAAAAGGCAATTTGTTTGTTGGACATTTGAAGAATGTTTTCACCCCAAATGTATGTACTGATATAGCTGAGTTACCATCAGTAGAGACTAGTGCTGTAGAACCCCTAAGATTTGAATTTAGCGATATTGAAAGGGCAATAGCAGATTTAAACACCAAAAAAGCCCCTGGCGTTGATAAAACAAGTAACAAGATGTTAGTTGAATTGCCCCGTATAGGTCACAGAATTATTCTGTTTGTTTTTAATGCCATCTTACGTCTTGAGTACCTTCCCACAGAGTGGAAGGTCTCTTTGATAACTACGATTTCTAAACCAGGAAAAGACCACACAAAAGTAGAATCATACAGACCTATAAGCCTTTTATCTAACGTGTCAAAGTTATGTGAGAGAATATTAATAACTAAGCTGAATCCAATACTTAGCGCGAAAGGATGCATTCCGAACCATCAATTCGGCTTCAGAAAACAACATAGTATTCGATAAGGTTTGGCACGAAGGCCTAATATTTAAGCTAAAGCTGAACTTGCCCGAAAACTTTTATAAGCTCTTAAAAGATTATTTAACGAATCGCAAGTTTTTACTAAAAGAAGGTGACTTTTTAAGCTCGCCACAGCTCATTGAAGCCGGAGTTCCCCAAGGTAGTATTTTGGGACCAATTTTATATTTACTGTACACATCGGATATGCCAATTAGCACCCTAGTCCACACATCAACTTTTGCAGATGACACAGCTTTCTTAAGTATTCATGAAAGTGCCCAAGAAGCATCACAACTTTTACAAGACCACATACGCAATTTGGAAAAATGGCTAGAAAAATAAAGAATAAAAGTGAATGAACAAAAATGCACTCACATAACTTTCACACTGCGCAGGGACTCATGCCCTCCTATTCGCATAAATAACCAAATGATACCACAGCTTTCAGACGTTAAGTACCTGGGTATACATCTTGACCGTCGCCTTACTTGGAAAAGCCACATTGACTTCAAGTTAACACAAATGAAACTAAAAGCAGTACAACTAAATTGGCTTATTGGCAGAAACTCCACCCTGAGCTTAGATTGTAAACTTCTACTGTACATGTCGATCCTCAAACCAATTTGGTGTTATGGGATTCAGTTATGGGGCACTGCCTCAGCTAGCAATGTAGAAAAAATTCAAAGGCGCCAAAATAAGATTTTACGTCTTATTACATCTGCTCCCTGGTATATAAAAAATTCGAACATCCACAAAGACCTAAACATGCCATCAGTTAAAGCAGAAATAGCGAAACATGCTGCACATATCTAAAGAGGCTTGAATCTCATCCAAACCCTTTGGCGCGTAACATGCTGAATGAACCTGGTTACATTCGACTAAAAAGAAGAGATACTGCTTTTCTTGGCCGTACATTAGAGGGATGACCCGCAAATGATTTCAAAATCCGTGAAACAAACATTATTTTTGTCTAGCACTGGCTGGACTTAAAAAGAATATTTTATTTTAGACTTAAGATACGAGTAATTATTGTTAGTTCAAAAATATTGAAGATACAATAAATAAATTATGAAAAAAAAAAAAAAATATATATATACATGGTTAAATTAAAAACTTAATTAAATTTGTATCTGGAAATAATTAAAAGCGTTAATTGAGCAAAAAAATTTTTCTGTGAATGAATCACAAAAATATTTTTTTTAACTTGGAGAGTATAAAACGAACTTAAGCCTGACTTCCGAATTTTATCTGTATGTTAATAAATAGTTCGACTAATTAAATTTCAAATATTTATTGTTAAAAATATTATTTTATTTTGAAATACTTAAGTATAAAAATTTGCTTAATATTTAAAGTTTAGCAAAAAATGTCTGGCTGAAGCCAACCCTGTTGCACTTTTTGGGTGCAGTAACCATTTAAAGATGACATTTTAACCAGAACTTGCTTATCGTGAACAAACTAATATTATTATTTTGTAGTAGGAAACCGAAACAGACCACTGACTTCATGGGTTTCGTTTCAATCCCCTTTCTTCCTCAGATTTCTGCTATTCTACTGTAAATTTACGAATACCTTACTTTTATGGAGTCTGGTGCTATCAATTTTACTCTCGATTGTAGTGATTTCATATTGGCGCCAATATATGTCGACATTCTTCCTCATCACAGAGTCTATGGTATTTCATAACATTTGCGTAAGGCTAAGTCTGCACAGCATCTCCATATAATATGCCCGTGGTCCAAAGCCTTTGTATGTTAGACTTTTCCAGGAAGTATCGTCTTACCTGGATTTTTAACTTGGCTAGATGATACTTGAGAGCCCGTGACCTGTCACTAACGCAGTTAACCATTTGTAGGCATTCAGATTATATCTAAGCTCCTTTTTGGCCTCCTGCCAAGTTGTAGTGAAAAATTCCACAGTCTTTGGTAGGAATCGAACCCATAACCCCGTACTGATAAACTATCACACTACCTACTAACCCACCGAAACACTCAACTAACGTTAAAAACAACTAAAATTTTTTCATCGCAACAATATATTGTTACAGAAAACATGATGTGGTTGTTATAATCATACTATAACCCGGGTTTTTTCTGCCTGTTAATTGTTAAAAAATAAGTGAAATACGTTGAAAAAATCAGGTGGGTGTCAAACAAAACTGTACAGTGCTTTGGCGAAGTGTATATGAAGTAAAAATAATAATACAATGCTGACTCTAATTGAATTTGAACTAAACTAGAAAGTTCTCAAAGTTCTATATGAAGAATGTTAGAAAACTATTCTGCCTCATCGCCATTTTAGAAACGCTGTCAAATTGTAGTAAATAATTCATATTTCTCTTCTTCCTCTTTCTCTTCCTCTCGCTCTCTCTCTTTTTCTATGTTCCCCTCTTTGAATAGATTGGAAACTGGTAGGCAGCATTTGTACAACATACACTTGTATATGTAATCGTTGCTGGCTGAATCCTAGTTTGTGTGTTTCAAGGGATCCTGGTATTGCACCTTTCTAAAATGAGTCTAGTAGTCGTTATAACAAGTGGCTGTATATGCACTATTTATGTAATCTATGCGAATGTCTATGTTTCTATCAAGTATGCAAAATGCATCACTTAAGTATTAAATTTAAGATGGTTAGAGAAAATAAATCGATAATAGAATAAGTGCAATTGCTAACCAAAGTTTATATTACTAACACCATTTTTGCTTTGATTTGCTTCTTCTTTTTATCTTTTTTGCAGTTGATGCTCTTTCTAAAAATAGACTTGATTTTAATGCTTAAAACCAAACGAAATAAATAAATATTTTAAATTAAAAAAAAAGAAGCACAAAAGTAAAATGCATAAATTTATATGCTGAATGAATAACTACAAGCAAATAACCAATTTAACCTGTTTAAATATAATTTATATTTTCATAACGTTCAGTTTTATCGTGACATTTTGTTCCAGGTGAGCAGACACAAAATGTTTATAGCTCTTTCAGAATTTGTAATTTATATTTCGAATAGAAATTGGTAAAGTATAGCGAAAAGAAAAGAAATGATGTTTAATGAAAAATTAAACTACACTTTTTATGTTTGTCTATTATAATATTTGTGAGAACATAAATTAGAAAGTTGCAAAGTTAAATGAGTTATATTGTTTTCTTTTCTGATGATAATAATTTATTAAAAAATCAGTCAAGAGCGAGTCAGACTCACTTAGGGTTCCTTACAAGTAGTTAGTTTTTTCAAGTCTTAAAATTAAAGGAGGCCCCATTTAATTTTTAATTATTTTTTATACTAGAGCATAGTATTAAATATCCAGAGTAAATATCAATTGTCTGTCTATAACGTTGGGAAGAGAAGGTCATATTCATCAAAATCACGACATCTAGGGAATACCCTCTTATTTTTTATTAAATTTATATTCTAACTTGTTGTTACAGTAGATATTGTAAAATATAATCTGGATAAATTTTAGGCCATATACATGCAAATCACTTCACTTTCGGAACACCCTTTAATTTTTAGGTTTAATTTTGTATACTTGCTTATAAAGCGAACATAGTTTTAATTACTGTCTGTAAATTTTAAGTGGCTGCCTTCTACAGCTCAAGAAATAAACACATGTACGTGAATAACACGTCTCTATTGGAAGACCCTATAAGTTGTAGTATTTATTGCTATACCAGCAACATTTATACATCTTCTGTGAAAATTTCAAGAGAGATAAGAGATGACAGAAGGACAGACATTGTAGCGAAAACAATAGCGTTACGTGTTTACCATTTGGCTACGGAACCCTAAACATGATCTTTGAGTAACGCAAATATTGCGGTTTTATCTTTAACTGGTCGTAAATTTATAATTGAAGAAAAGTATGTTTTAAGCACGCCAATAGTCAATTAAATTGGTATTATCGTTCCTTAGTTCTCCAAGGTTGTATTTTAGACCTATTTTTTTCTTGTTATATTCTGCGGCGTTGGCAACCAGTAACCGAGTTCACACATCGATATTTTTTAACGACACAGCAACCTTCAACGTCGAGTCGGAGGGTCTACAGCTCATGCCTAAAAGTGAGAGGCAGAGGCAGAAGAGGAGACGGGGAAAGATATAGGCTGAGACAGCAGCGCACATCGTGTGTGAATGTCCAGCACTGGCTAGCATAAGACTCAGGACCACTGGTGGATGCCATGGGGGCCCTGAGCCTTGAACAAATGCTAGCAATTACTAGAGATTGCTTGATGAGAAAGAAGTCCGACAGTTACCAGTCGACAGTCTGAAATCACTAAAGTCAAGATTAAGGGCTGGTTGCAGCACATAACTCAATGTAAGTAGGTTGCCGTAAATTATATTTCGGTTGCCTGTAATCATAGAGGACGAAAGGTGGTCAAAAAGGGACCCATTATGGAAGTGGTCTGCATCGATATTCCCCCTACATTACATACATACGACACAGCAATGTTTATCCAAAGCTCCAAGGAGCACCCAATATTTACAAAAACACTATGGTTTGCACCGATACAGGCAGAGACGATATAAACATTAAAGTTGGCTTTTGCACTCTCAAGAGAAGGAGTTGGATTGTCTCCAACCTTTTAAAAAGAGGTTAGAGTATGGCTCCAGGCTTACCATGTTCTATAAATTGCTGCTCATTAGCTCTCTTATTGTGCACTGTACGATATTATGTGCGATGATGTGATAGTGACATTAAGGTGCTAATGTCGGTTATTTTACTTGTATTGTATAGTAGGCAGTAAAAAAATGGTGCAAAGGGGGTGCTGGTCTACATACCTTATTTCACCCAGTGCTAAAACCACCGTCAGTTTAGGATCAATATGGCTAAGTAATGACAGTAATCCCGATCCTATCATTTACAGAAAAACTATGTATATTTTACATTTGGAAAAGTTGTTAAAAGAGATAAAGAATAAAGATTTATGAACAAAAATATAATCTCATAAAGTTTTCAGTGCTTTGATACTAATGACCTTCTAATCGAATAAATTACCAAATGTTGTCTAAATTTTCAATGGTCAAATGTCGTAATATACATACATCTAGGTCGGCGCACAGTGAGGTTTTCGATGCCAAAGGTGGGAATTAATTCATGGTGACTTCCCTGTTTGCAGTTTTTGATCTTGTATGCCCAATATCACTTAGAGAGAGCAAGTTTGGAAATTAGGAAAATAATTAGTTGAATAGGACTGGGGAAAAGCTATATTATACCACTTAATTTTGAATTTTGGCGTCGAGACTCCTAATCTGTGAATGCCACCTCGAAACTAAATTGATGAAATTTAATGAAGATTTAAACACATACAAATCTGCTGGTCCATAATATCCCCAAATGTAATAATAACCCTAAAAGGTATATTATGTTATAGCACTGGCTGAATTAAAAAATTTCTATGAATAAATACAGCCACTCACAAAGATCTAAAGGTACCATTGGGTACAGCAGAAGGAACGTATTTAAAGAATATTGAAACCCATTTCGAGCTGCTGATCAGGGACAGCTCAAAGATTGTCGTTACATACGACTCACACAAAGATATATACTGGCTAGAATTGTATTTAGTAACTTAAAAAAGTATTAAATATTTTTCTCTACTTTAAATTTATCAAAGAAAACACTTTAATTTGGTTATGTTCCTTAAAAAAAATAAATGTTTTCAAAATTTCAAAGTGAAACGAATAAACTAATGAATAAAAAACAAGTAGAGGAGATAAGTAGGAAAATTCCTCTAATGCTAAATTAAAATGTTTCTTCTTAATAAAATTCTTAAATTCAAATGAAAAACATAAATTTGCTGATGAATTTAAATAGCTTGATGTAAACAGTTTCCCTTAAATACTGTCATATTGGGTTAGAGCAAATGTTGTATGGTTTTCGCTGAATATAAAAAGTACACAGGAAATGTTCCCAAAAAGAAAGAGAAACTTTGAACCCAATAAAGTTTAGTTAAAGGCAATAACCAGTAGAAATTAAGACAAATATACTCCATTTCTCACTTTTTTCAATATTGAGAAAGGTTAACAAGAGCAACCGAACTCTAATTTGAGGTATGGCAGCAACAAATTAATGAATTAAATGAATTTTTATTCTGTTTGGATATGACATATATATTTTATAAATTATATCTGATAAATGACACCCGTGACCAGCTGTTACATAGTGCATCCAACTGCTGAGTAACAACTCAGCTGAGCTAAACCTCTGTCTCCGTTTACTAGGTAGAATTTCTTGAGTTGCTGCCTTCGTTGGATCAGCTAATAGGAAGTGGGGTACGTGGAATGTTGCTCAGGTGCTCTGATATAATAGAAGTACCTTAGGCTAGATAACTGCGCTAGTGACAGATCATGAAAGAATAAGGTACTTGCAAACTATTCGTGGTAGAGGCATACTGTGTACGAATGTCCTGCACTGCACTGAACCAAAGATTTAACTAAATACTGTAAAATGGGGTGTAGAATTGAAGATAAGTAGGTTATTATACAGCTAACAAACTTGTTAGTCAAATCTACATACGATTTTCGTAAAAAATTAATTACTTTTAATTACTTATATTGAAGAAATTTCTTCAATATGACTATTTCTTTTCGTTATTTAACAGGGTGTAAATATGATAGAAAATAAGTTAAATTAACTAAAATTTTTAGTTAATTTTTTACTAAATTTTATTCTTTATGATATCTTTTCATCATTAGATAAAAAAATGCCACATGATCTGAAAACAAAACTGCATACCATTAATGCCTTGTTCGTTTTTTTCCTCTTTAAAGAACGAATAAAGCTTTTGGTTTATGTTTCGAGCATTTGATATGAAATGTTTAAAATAAAAAATATAAATTGAAAAATTTCTATTTTATAGTTACATACATATGTATGTTAATTCAAATAATTTTCCTGAAGTTAAATTTAACGAAATTTCTTCTATTTTACAGCTTTTTTTCATTTATATATGAGCCATTTTTCTTGAAAGTGGTGTAAGTGTATTTTATTTAACATGGGAATATTGCAGGTTTTGCATTTGAATTAATTTGAAATTTAGTAATTTAAAATCCTCATTCTCACTAAATGAAGCTTTATAGAACATTGTATATGGTTTGCTTTTCATAAACTTATCCAATATATCTTCAACCAATTTACTTCATCACTATTGATATTTTTTCCCCTTCTTAGAATTGCATCTTCTGAGGGTTTTGTATTTATCATATTCTAAAATAAAAGGGGAAAAAGCGTAATTCCGGGAAACCAAAAAAATTTTATATCATTTACAATGTTGCCACACATTTAAAAAAGCACTAAGAAATTATGTAGTACAATTTTGAACTAAATAGTAGTATGTCTTTGAGGATAGGGGACTTACACCATTTTCAAAGTAATTATATTTGTAGCTTCATTAACTACGAAAATTTATAATGATAAAAACAATGCAAATTTTACCAGATTTTTTTTGGAAAAAGTTTATAAATAAAAAGTTCATTGCAAGTTGTATTCATTTTTATAATTGACTAATTTTTTGCCAAAATAGACACACCACTTCCAAAGAAAACGGCTCATATATTAAATTTTCTTCAAAAATAATATTAAAAAACTTAGTAATATAAACGAAAGATTTGTCAAATCAACGGACAAATTCGCCACATTAACTTCTTTAAGGGATGTAAATTTAACTTATTTTATGGGTTGTTTTTCTTCGAATGTTTTACTACTGTTTTAACAATTTTTTTGTTAGTTTAACGGAATTTTATTTGAATTTTTGTAAGTTTTTTTTTTGTTTTATTGAAATATGTTTTCGACAAAAGAAATTCTGTTTATTTGAATAAAATTAGTTTATATGAATAAATCGTATATAGATTTGAATAAAAATTAAGTTGATTTAATTATTTTTGTCGTTAAGGTTCTACTAATTTTTTTCGTTAATATTACTTACGAAATTTGGTTCAGTGTGGATAGCATAAGACTTAGCACCACATGCAGAAACTTGCTGAATGTGGATGCCGTGAGGACCTGAGTTTTGGACAAATGCTAAGAATTACTCGAGATTCCGTGATAAGAAATAAGGCCGACAGTTACAAGTCGATAATAATAATAACAATAATAATTATAACAATAGTAATAATTCCAGTGCTTGGATATTCATACACTTCTAATTGAATAAATAATGATATATCATTATATATAAATGATATATCAAGTACCTTAATTTACATCTTGGTCGACGTCTAATCTGACGGAAAAAATTTTACAAACGGTACAACAAACTATACTAAAAACTCAAATATCAGAAAGATCTAAACGTGCAATTAGTTCAGGCAGAAATAGCAAAAGCAGCAACGTATTAAAAAAACTTTAATAAACACACCCAAATCCGCTGTCTCATAACACCTCCAAAGAATAACAGCAACCCTGAAAAATACATTTTTTCTTGCACTAGATCAAGTAAGTAAAATTCTAAGAAGAAACACTGCCGCTCCTAAATATCAACACGTGAGTAAAATAGGACAAATTATGTTTTTTTTTTTTTGTTACGAATAATCACAAAATCCGTATAATGTTAGGCAACAAGTTTATTTCAACAAAAATTTGGAACTCTGTGATCCTAAATTTTAGGCAATATTTTAGAATGTAGACGGGTACATACGTATTTTCGTTCAGTGATTAAAGGTAAATTTCTTATGTTTGAAGTATTTTATAAATATTAATAATAATTTGTTTTTTCTAGTTAGACCAATGGTAATTTTATTTTAGTAAATTTTAAAATTTTTATTTTAAAGAAGTTATTCTAATACATTTAATTTAAAACATACTCGTACATATACGAGTACATATGTTATGCCTTTTGATTTATTGAAAAATGTTGAAAAGTAAACAAAGGTAAATATTTTTAAAAACAATTTGGGCAAAATAATTACACATATTTTATTCCAAATTTAACAAAAGATTTAAAAATATAAATATGTAGTTGTCAAATTATCGTTTGTATACGTTTATGATTTTTTCATTGACAGCCTTGTTTGAACTATTTTCTTCCTTTTTTAAGTAGATATATGTATGTATGTATATGCTTAATGTTAAACATTTTGATTTATTAGACCTATCAGGCTGATTTTAATTTATTTAAAAATAAACACTTTGAAATTAGACCAGAGATCCGCGAAATAGCGAACGCGATAGCTTGTTCTCTCAACATTAAGAGAAACCCCCATGTAAAATCATAGGGAAGAAAATTTCATTAGTATTTGTTTGCGGAAACGCGTTCAATTCTGCGAGTTGGAAGAAAATTATGCAGGCTTTGGAAAATCTATGCATGCCCGAATACCTAATACCAATATTGCAGGATTACTTCACAAATCGAGTGGTGGACGAAGGTCGCATGGAACATATGGTTACCGGAGGAGTTCCCAATGGTTTTTTTCTTGGCGTGCTCTTATGGAATGTAATGTTTAATGGAAATGTAAAGTATAATGGAATTTGCAAGGCTTGTAAGTCAAAATAACTTGTCTATAAAGCTGAACTCACCCATTGCTTTTGGACAAAATTTTTATCGAGACAAAAGACTAAGAGAATTTATTTTGTGCGGACAAATCTCCGCTTCATTTGGTTTAATTATAATTTTTGTCCGGACAAAATTGAACTGAGTTGATATAAATTTTTTTTCAGAAAAACCTGAATTCACTTTCCACATCATATAGTATTTGCATAGCATGAAGTTGTGGCATTTTCTTTGTTTGTGTCGAGTATCAATAAAGAATTATTTTTCAATAAAAAATTATTTTGTGAAAATGGAGTTCAATAGAGCAATTGCCCTCTAGCTTATAATGGAGTTGCAAAAGACGGGAAGAGAATGCATGTACGATATTAGCAATAGCTCTTATAAAAATAATTATGAAAGGCAAAGCATTCGAACGCCAATAGCTAAAGCCATTGGAATTGAACTTTATCAAACGAAGGGGGTGCATGCGATGAAAATTAACAAAGGATTCCACATAATTTAAGCCCAGCTCAGGTACCAATGCGTGAAAGTAGCCCTTTGCTTTAATGTTTTTTTTACTGCAATTCTCTTTTTTACATTTTTTTATAAATATATTTTTTTAGTAAAAGAGCTTTTTGTATTTCAACAGCTATTAATAGAAGCAATTTTCTTTTATCATCCATGTTTTAATAAACTAAATGTAAAAATAATAAAAAGTATGTAATTTCACACAAAAAAAAGAATAATTTATTTTTAATTTCTTTGCTCGTTTAGTTATGTATTCATATGGCATCTTTGTTCGGACAAATTTTTCGAAATGGTTGAATCGTACTGCCGAAAACTCTCAGTAAAAAGATGTTGTCTAGACAAAAATTTTGTTCGAAACAAATGGGTGAATACAGCTTAAGGAATAACTAATTCAAGGCGTTAAGAGGTTAAGAGGTCCTACAATCAAATGTATTTATTAAACTAAAATGCTTGTGTGACATTTAAGTGTTAGTGAAGATAAACACAGTTCTTGAAAAATAAATAAACTAATAAATAAATAAATAAATAAATAAATAAATAAATAAATAAATAAACAATTACTCCAATTTTTTAGCAAAACCATAAATTCGTTTTAACTTTGAAAACAAAAACAAATGAATTTACAAAAACAGCCATAACTGGAAGTTATAGCTTTTAAAATTTTTGAGCTTTTAAAATTTTACGTAAAACTAATATATCACAAATATCAAATTTAAAAAAAATAGTTTATTATTCCTAGTACTCAACTTTAACGCGGATAAAGGAACCGTGTATTTCTGGTTGGACATTATACTCTTCATACATGAATGCGGCTTGATAGTAGCTTCTCCACTTTTCAGTAAAGATAAATTTTTAAAGCGTTGCACATTGGGTTCGACTCAATAGCCAAAATAGAGATTACTCAAAAAAAGGATTATTCTTTAAATACTATTTTTTATCTTTAAGAACAATAAAATAAAATTTTAAAATAAGATAAAAAGTCTATTCAGTAACTTCCCTAGCAGAAACTAGCAACGAGAGAGTAAAACAGAAATTTACATAATTACTCTCCTAAATATGATAATTCTTGCAAAAAAAAACCGACTTCAATACAGATAGTTGGGTACCAGTTCTAAACTAAAAATGAAGAAGTAATCTGTAAGAACTATGTATAAACCAAATAAAAGATAAATAAAATGCGTAAAAATTAGCAGGAAAAGAAGTAAAGACTATGTGAAATTCAAGCATCTCCCTACTGTTACTGTTCAAAAGTTAAGCTATTATCACCAACAACTTTTATGGGGACACCATTTAATTTTAAATTTTTATAGCTGTAATAGAGATCATAGCAATACACATTATGTGTAAATTTCAGTTGTCTATCTAAAACGGCTCAAAAGATAAGGTATACATTAAATTTCATTAACTATAGGGACACTCTCTCATTTCCATAAGTCTCTATCTATAACGGTTCAAAAGACTAGTCAATATAAGTCAAATTACGTCAGCTATAAGGACACCCTTTAAGTTTTTTGTACTTTTTACTGTAGACATAGAGATATTAGCTTTGTTAAAATTTTAAATGTTTATCTATAAGCGTTCAAAAGATAAGGTCAGATAGATCAAATATCATTAACTTTAGGTACACCCTTTAATTTCCCACTTTATACTTTTTACTACAGCGGACATAGTAATATACGTTCTGCGTAAATATTAAATGTCTGTCTATAACGGTTTCAAAGATAAGGTAACATAAATCAAATAACATCACTTATTGGGACACCCTTTAATTTACAATTTTAAATTAAAGACCTATTGTCATAGAGGCCACATAGATTTTTTGTAAATTTCAACTGTGTGTCTATAACGTTTTATAGGTTTAGTCATATACAGAAAATTACTGAACTATTGGAACACCCTTTAATTCATAACTCTAAATATTTATAATTGCTAGTATACCAGACAAAGTAGTGGAAATTCTGCCTAATTTTCAAGTGTTTGTCTATAACTGTTCAAAAGATAGGGCCATATAGGTCAAATTACATCAATTATGGGGACACCCTTTAATTTCTAAATTCAAATTATATACCTGTTATAGCGGACTTAGCAATACAGGTTCCTTGTAAATTTCAGCTGTCTGTCTATAACGGTTCAAAAGTTTGGCCACATACATAAAATTACATTAACTATTGGGACACCCTTTTATTTCCAAATTCAAGTTTTATACTTTTTGTTATAGCGGACTTAGTAATAACGGTTCTTTGTAAATTTAACGGTCGGCGTACAACTGTTCAAAAGTATGGGCATATACAACAAATTTAATGAACTATTGGAGCACCCTTTAATTTAAAATTTTGAATAATTATACATTTTATTATAACGGTCATTGTAATCGACATTCTGTCAAATTTTCAAGGTTTTGTCTTTAACGGTTCAAAAGATAGGCCCATAATGGTCAAATTACGTCACATATGGGGACACCCTTTAAATTTTAAGTTTATTTTTTTATTACTTTTTGTTGGTGGGAGCTATAGTGATACCCAATTTTTTAAAATTTTAAACTGGTGCCCTTTAGGGTTCTTAATACACGAAAAAAACATGTATGTTGTATGGGGACACCCTTTAATTTTTAAAATTATGAACTGTTTTTAAAACGGGACCAATCTGTAGGCATTACCTTTCAAATAAAGAAAAAAATTTTAAAATTGGTTCAGAAATGGCTGAGTTATGCGGGCACAAACATAAAAAAAAAGCAACATTCAGACGAATTGATAACCTCCTTCTTTTTTTGAAGTCGGTTAAAAAAGTAAATGAACGCTTTACTAGCAACAATTAGCCAGTAGACTACGGCGGCGTTAGGAAGGACTTAAAACTTGTACCGATTAGACCATCAAATAGTACCTTTAAAAACGAAATTATACTGAAAGGGCAAACATGAAGTAATCTGCCGTTGTTAGCCAGAAATGTTGCTTTAAAGAAGTTTAAACTGATAATAGTAATCTCAAGGAAACCATAGAAATAAATCAAATAACAAAAATAAAAGCACAATAATTTAAATAAAATTATTGTTTTAAAATATTGGATAGTTTTTGAAAGAGTTTATGATGCATTTAAGCTTCAGATGTCTATATTTTTTTGGTTAGTCAGTACTAGTAAACATTCTTATTTCAAAGATACTTCTATAATATTTACATTAATAATATTCCAAACACAAATATGTTTATTGTTCAAAATATATTAAGAACTATACAATACCAATTTTAATCAGAATTGCACCAAAAAAAGTACGATTGCAATAATCCCTGATTTCAAAAATACCCTTTTAGTGGAACAACTAAAAAAATCTATATCTGTACATATAATAAACTTTTAACTCATTTTCGTCTGTCTGCATGCTTTTAATTTGTGTTCGCATCACGTAAAAAATACTGGATGGATTTAAACAAAATTTTGTGAGGAGGTACCTTAGTATCCTGATTCCAATATACGATACTTTATTTCTGCAAAAATATCTCATTTCCAAGAGAAAGTGGAGAAAAAGCAGGGAAAAAACGCAATTTCCGGTTTAAAGGAACTGAAATTTTCGGTTTAAAAATGGGATATTTTAAAAACGGTTGCACACTTTGTTTATTTCAAAGTGGGATATTTTTAACACTTTTGCGCAATATTAGGCGCCAATTTTATAAAAATTGTATTTGATTTGTTTTTTTAATTCGTGGAATTACATTATTATTTAAATATATATTTTAAACACCTTTTACAGGGCTTTAAAATAATTTTTAGAATTTTTATAAATTTTAGAATTTTATCCATGGATGGGTACCTTTACATAAAGTAGATACATAGACCCTAACTGAAGCACTATAAAAGTAAAAGTTTTAAAATTGGTGTGGAATACTTTCACACTTTTTTATGTATTACTTGGCGGCCGGAAATATTTGGGGCAATAGTTGTTAAGAAATGATAATGGATTTTTTTTCAAATACTCCAACATGACCTCGCCATAAGCTCTCCATTTTATTATGCATTTTGCTTACATACTGCTCGGAAAGAAAAAACTATTTTGAATAATTTACTTACCCAATATTCTAAAAATACACAAGGTATGCAGTCATATATTTAATATATCTACCTCATTTCAGGCATTCATTTCTTTTATTAACACTTTCACTTACATAAACATTAATACGTTATTGCGCGGGTTTTTTTTAAATAGTTAAAAATAAAAAACAACAGACAGCAACTGAGATAAAAAACGAAATAAAATAAACGGAAGTGTAAATAACAATGTTGAATGAAATATTAAACGTTTAATGTTTCACAGCCAGAGTGAGTAAAAGTGCTAAAGATGTGTTTATGGATTTTAATGTGTGAACTAATGTACATTGATGTGTGTGAGTAAGAGATGCCAACGCGTATAAAAATGCGCTCTTAGTTTTAGTCGTAATTGTTATTGTCTTCTAATTACACCGTGCAAATGAATGTTGAAATAATTGTTTGTATGTGAGAGCTTGAGTATGTTTATGGGTTTATGTAAGAAAAAGGAAATGTTCACATAAAGTTTTATTTTTATACTGCTTAAGATTTTTTTCAAATCTTTTATTACATACACAAACACTTTTAAAATGTAAAAAAATATAAATTTTTCCTTGAAGGCAATTTGTGTTCGTGCCGGAGTTTACATAAACACTAACACCAAAATATGGAGAAGCTTAGAACCTTATTTTTAAGAAGAAACATTTATTTTTTTAATACTGTTAGTTTGCTAAATATAAAATAACTTATGTCTATCCACACTGAGAAAAACCATGGTTTTGGCATGACCAGAAGAACCGTATTATGTTCTCTTGAATAACAAATATTACTCATATCCTTAATCCTCTACTTTATTTTCGTATTAGATACTCGAATATTAGCGGCCATAAAATATATTTTCATGCATAATGCCTTATTTCTTGAACCGTAATAGGTAGACTCTTAAGACTATTACTAAAAACGAAAGGGTATTCTGACAGTGACATGTTTGTCACATATAGTGACTTATTTTTTTAATCGTAATATGTAGACTCTTGATATATTTATAGAAAGGGAATTTCCATTTTCGCTATAACAAATATTAAAGTTAAATGGTAGTTCCTTATTTTATAAACCGTAATCGGAAGTCTCAAATAATGATGCAATTTTCGCGAATATGACTTTAATTTAAAAATTAAAAGGTCCAAATAATAATGAAACAATTTTGCAAGTTTAAGGCGATATGTAAATATTTATTTATTTCCAATTTTTCGATATTCTTCGAATATCATCTTCAGGGATTTTTCTGTAATATTTTTTAAACAATAAAAACCAAAAAACCATTAATAATAACATCAGAAAGTACAATAAATAACAATAAGCAATAACATAAAAACCACATAAACAACGATTAACATAAATACAAAACTTACATTGAATGTTTACATTAACATTGATTAAAAATACTTATAAATTCTAATCATAACTCGTCATCTATTATTGCACTAACTTTACTAAAACAAATTTATATACTTTGACCTTTCCCTTTTTTATTAAATCTCTATAACTATGACCGCAGTTCTCAGTGTCGTCTGTAAGCGGCGATTGCAATTATTTTCGCTCTGTAATATTTTAACATTATTAAAATCCGGAGGGGGTAAGTTTTCTGCACAGTGGGTCGTCAATGCTGTTTTTTGTGTACAATTATGTCTGTTCTTTTGATCAGACTTGTGACCTGCTATTCTAGTTTTAAGTTTGTTTTTGTCACATTCTTGCTCGCCATTTCCAATGCAAGGGATACTGTAAACTACATTAGATTTTTTTATTCTGGGTATTTTGTCCTTGATCTTACTGTACAATGTTGTTAAGTTGTTATAAGTTCTATGAGCTAATTGTACTTTTTTACCATCGTATAGTCCAGATTTTTCAAACCTTTTCGATTAATTTGGAACATATCGTCGTGTTTATTCTTTAACCACGTAAGCGCCAAGAAGTCGTTTTTCAGAAAATGAAAAAAAAATAATAACTTCTTTAATATGGGTTTCAAAATAATTTTTTTTTTGCAAAACATGGCTGTGCGACTCTCGGAAGGGTATAGAAACTTTTTTTTTTTTTAATTTGTTACTTACAGTTAATTGTAGCCAAATCTGTCGCTTACGTAGTTTTGGCGCAAACAGCAAATTGCAAATTTCTGTGTGTAAATAAACATTTGTTTTTGTATTTATTAAAAAAAAAACTTTTAACTTTACTAAAAATGCTCCAATTGGCCTGCAACTTTCATATTTTTTTTAATCTTAAATACAAAAAACTTGATGGTTGAGACTTTAACATTTGCAACTTGAAATATAAAAACCATTATATTTTGCATGCAAATTTTATTTGTATGGCGCTTACGAGGTTTTGAAAATTGATTTATTTATTTTTCATACAAACTTATTAAGATGAGAATGTAGTCTGGTGGCAAATGTTATTTTCTATCATAAAAGCCAAAAAAAGTAAATTTCGAAAAAATGTCGCTTACGTGGTTTAAGAAGAAACGCGACGATATGTTTGGCATTTGTAAATTTTTGACGTTGATGAAGTTTTTGATTTCATATTTATATTATGCTTTGCGAAATTCGTGAACAGTTTGTTAAACAGTTATAGGAAAATTGTTGCTGTATAATATATTATTAAGTATTGCTTTGTTCTGTTGGTGAAAATCTAAACCGCTGATATTCAGTACCCTTCGTATCAAATTATTGGTCGTGTTTATCATAATTCTTCTTGGATGTTTTGAGAAGAAATTAATTATTCGCCCCGAAGCTGTAGGTTTTTGATACCAATCTATTTTTAATATGTTGCCTGATCCAATTACCATCGAATCTAGGTATGGCAGTTTGAAACTGCATTCATTTTCAACCGTAAATCGACAAACTACTAAGACAATACAACACAAGGAACGGAGGGAGAAAAAACGAAGAGTCAACTAATACAACACGTTTCTACCTACACAGGACCAGAAATATATAGGTTTACTAACCTCTTTCAGAAGGAGGGCCTACTTATAGCATTGAAAACAAGCAACACTCTACGACATAATCTCAAGACATCAACAGAAACAACCGACAAATTTAAAAACAGCGGAGTATACAGACTTACTTTCACCTGCAACCATACATATATAGGAAAAACGGGACGAACACTAAAAACAAGATATACAGAACACATGCGCTCGTACAAACGAAAAAGAGAGGACTCCAACTTTGCACTACACCTTGAAACTCACGAGCATACACCAAGGAAAATAGATGAATGTATGACATTGCTGCATCCTAGTAAAAAAGGACGAAGACTAGACATTCTTGAAAACATGAAAATCTACAAAACGTGAACTTTTAACGGAGATATTATTAACGAACAGGTAAACACAACCTCAGATACAATTTTCACACCACTAAAACTTCTCAAACATTCTAACAAACGAAAAACACCTGAAGACGGACACACTTACCTAGCGAACAATAAAAAACGAAAATACTAAATTATCAACTGACCTCATATAAATATATCAGGTAGCAAGCAATCTACCTGTACAAGACCATTTAAATAAACACCTCCATAATGAACAATTACCTAAACTCATTATTATTTATACTAAAGCAGGTAATACTAACGCTCCAGTATCATTTTAAACGCGGCTTGAAAATGATGTCTTTACATCGAAAGCGCTCGCCAAACGTACCAAAACAACAGCCAGTGACGATAGTCTTCACCGAAAGGTATGACAACGTAAATTTTATGTCTTATGGATGTATTGCTTTCTATAAAGGCCTTTAGTACAAATCAAAGCAGAGAAACCCTACCAATCTAAAAACAAAAATCGCCTTTCGCAAAAAGTTATTGATCCTACGCGATCTGTATGCACTATATGCATACATTTCACGAAAATAGTAAAAGAGAATTATTATAACCAAAAAAAAAAAAAAAAAATAAAAACAATGTGAAAAAGTATAGGTGGGCGTGGTTTTTTGCCCACAACCACAACATTAAGTGAAATTTTTCAGTTTAATAAACCTGAAAAAAGGCGTTAAACACTCGAAAGTCACAAATATCTGAAGTTTTGTATCTCCTTTACATTAGAGTACCCTCTTCTTGAAAATGCTGAAAGTCTTTTAATTAGGAGAAACGATAAGCATTTTTCAAATCACATGCACAAAAAAAAATGGTTAAGGTAACTATAATCTAAGAGCAACATATTATGATTAAATTATATCGTTGTATTTAATCATTGCCCGCCACCCTAGGCCTCGTAGAATTCTCAGACTAAAGGAAAATTATTTAAAAAAATTTTGACCATATTATCTTAGTAACCACAAGGAGTCCATTGACCACTCCTAGTTCCCAGTGGCCATCTTTTCGGTATATTGGCCACTTCCACGTTTATTGGTTTCTAGCAACCTAAAAACTAATGTAAAATCGCTCTTCCAGCAAGTTAGCATGCGAGATCACATACAGATCTCGCATGCTAATGATCTATCGATAGCCGTATATAATTAGTAACACAAAAAAAAAAACAAACGAAAATTATTACATATGAAAAAAAAAAGATAATAAAAACAAGCTGAAAAAATGTGCAAAAATATAGTTAGGCGTGTTTTTTTGCCCGCAGAAATTGCAAAATTTTCGAAACTACGCCTGGCAGACTGGTGGGCTTAAATATCACTTGTAGTGCCTTGGGATAATTGATTTCAACCAGGACACAGACGGACAGAAGGGCATCGCTCAATCAACTTCTCTAAGTATAAGGATCCAGAATATAAAAATGAATGAAATGAAATTACACATCCTCTGCGGTGAAGGGTATAACAACTCATTCAAACCAGGTGAAGCCAAAAGTGGTCAAGTTACATACAAATTGGTATCAATTAGTTTTTTACGAATGTACACAATAGGCTTTAAAATAAAAGCATGAGGCGTGACTGTCCATCATTATTTTCATTTAATTGTAATACTAAAACTTTGTTTGAATGCTTGCTACTTTACCAATATAATATCCTATTTAAATGGAATACTTATTAATATATTTCTTTTAGAATTTAACCAGGTATACCACTGAATAATGTGAGCATATACGAGTATATGTAAAGAAAAACTTGTTGTCACCAGCATTTTTGATCAAAACTACTGTAAGTAATTTTCTGAGAATAATCGATTACTATTTTCGTCAATATGTCAAGATGTTTCCCATCAACATTCATACATTTGCATAAAAAAGGCTTTTGAATATTAAATAAATGAATTTGGTTGAAAGAAAATATACTGCGGAGCAGTATTAAAATATGCGCATGGAAATATCGTGGCGTATGATGAATAATAATCTTGTTTTCAATATTACTTGTACGTGCCAGGACCACTATTTCATTTTATTTTATTTCTTAACATGATAGTAAGTGGAAAAAACTATATTTATATAAATTACTTATAAATTACCGACATTTAGTTTTTCCCTGAAAAATCTGACACATATGAACCTTTATGTATATTTATTATTTAAAGTTCAATATTTACTTTTCATATTGTCTTTGTATCTTCAATGTGTATAAACTAACAATATGAGGTATGGTAAAGTTAAGTAGGCCACTCCAGATTTTATTATTTTTAACCGACTGCAAAAAAGAAGGAGCTTATCAATTCGTCTGTATGTTGCTTTTTTATATTTGTGCCTTCAGAACTCAGTCATTTCTGACCCGATTTTAAAAATGTTTGTATTAGAAAGGTTATGCTTACAGATTGGTGCCATTTTAAAAGAAGTTAACAATTAAAGGGTGTCCCCATACAACAACCATGGGTTTTACGTGTATTATGAACAGGTCTCCAATTTAAAATTACAATAGCTTTCAATAGTAAATAAAAAAATAAAACTATATACTAAAGGGTGACCCCATATGTGACGTAATTTCACCTATATGGTCCTATCTTTTAAACCGTTATAGACCATTCTAAACACTTGAAAGTTGCATAGAATGTCCACTACTATGACTGTTAGAATCAGTATAAATATTTAATTTAATAATGATTCAAGTAGAGATATTTTTTTCAATAGCATTTTTTTGACAAATCACGTGTGAGTCGTGTCATTGTGTCATTTTATTTTTGTTTAGTATTGTTTGGCATATCATAATGGAAAGACTTACGCCTATAAAAGATCCGACGTTTTCGAGGCAAATTTTGTTTAGC
Source organism: Phasia obesa (assembly GCA_949628195.1). Lineage (NCBI taxonomy): Eukaryota > Metazoa > Arthropoda > Insecta > Diptera > Tachinidae > Phasia > Phasia obesa. The sequence goes on along the minus strand of OX451219.1, from coordinate 87,168,316 downwards.
GATGAGGCCCATTTCTGGCTCAATGGGTATGTAAACAAACAAAATTGCCGCATTTGGTACGAAGAGCAACCTGAAGAGATTCAAGAGCTGCCACTTCATCCATAAAATACAAGGGTTTAGTGTGGTTTGTGGGCTGTGGAATCATCGGTCCATATTTCTTTTAAAATGATGCCGGTGCGAACTTAACCGTCAATGGCGACCGTTATCGTGTCATTATAACCGACTATTTGATGCCTGAAATTGAAACTCGTGATCTCGGCGACATTTGGTTTCAGCATGACGGCGCCTATTCCAACACATCGCATCAATCAATGGATTTATTAAGTGAAGATTTTGGTGAGCACATAATTTCACGTTTTGGGCCGGTCGATTTGCCACCAAGATCATGTGATATCACACCGTTAGACTTTTTCCTGTGGGGATACGTAAAGTTTAAAGCCCGCATCGATTCAGGCCTTGGAGGAAAACATCACGCGTGTCATTAGCGAGTTACCAGTTGAACCATCTGCGACGCAGCAACCGGTAACATTTGATAGACATAATCTTCAAAAAACAAATGCCAATGAATGTTCTTTCAAATGATAATAAATATTCTACATTAAATTTAAATTTTCTGTATTTTTTTCTTTAAAACATTGAACATTTATTGAACATTTATTGGCAAACACTTAACAAATTACTATATCTGTTAAAATAAGAATAAATATTTAAAATTAAAGGGTTTCACAATAGTTTATGTAATTTGATTTATATGGCCAAACTTTTAAACCGTTATCGACAAACAGTTGAAATTTACAAAGAATTGCTCCGTCCGCTATAACAAGTATAAAATTTTAATTCAGGGTGTCGCAATAGTTAGTGTAATTTTATGCATATAACCAAACTTTTGAACCGCTATATACAGACAGTCATTTGGGCATTGGTTTGACTTAAAAAACCCAGAATCTCGGGGGTAGAAAAGCGGCTGATATTTGCTTTAAATTAATGAATTCCAAAATTATTTTTTTTTATGTGAATTGACGTTTTGTGTTACGACATTTAAAAAAGCCCGCTACAATCTTCCCAGAATATAATATAATCATTGTATAATTACTCTCTTAAAGAAACGTGATTTTAAGTTTGTCTGTTTTGAAGTCGGTTTTTTTTGTTGCAATAATTATATTTTTGATATGAGCACTAATTATTACTTTAAATATATTGAAGATAAAATAAATAAAATGTGAGAAAAAACTTATCAGTTTTCGCCTACAAAAAAGTGTAAGCAACATGTTTCGATATTCATGATTAAGCCACATGTATCAAAAAATTTAAGCGCTCAGAGCAGCAATAATACATCCTACACAACCTCCCTTAACGAAATGCTGCCTTGCTATAAAAAACATGTCACAGCATCATTTATAGCACGCTCTATGGCCTGCAATGTTCTCAAAATTTTAACAAAGTATTCATTCTTCTCTGCTATTTTCTGAGAAAGGTACAACAAAACCACGCGTTGCATCTGTCGAGAAGAGTAATTTTTGCAAAACAGGAAAATACCGGTTGAGATTTTTTCTTTTAATTTGTGTAAAAGTAAAACAAAACAAAAATACCCACACACAGAGGTTTGACAAGGCAACAGCAATACAAATAAGGACAATGACTACAACAACAACTTATAAAACTTACATGGGATAAACAAAGCAAACCAAACTACAGCAAAAAGAAGCAAATGCTATAAAAAGCATTTTCCTATGGACCATTTGAAGGAAACTGAATTCAGTTTTCGCACGATTGTCAAATGGAAAACACGTCTAAAGCGGATAAAATCTTAAGAAATTGAAAAGTGAGAACAAAAAAAAAAAAAAAAAGTAAATAGAAAAAAGAACTAAAAGTTAATATTTTTATTTTTTAAATGAATATTTAAAAAAAGATATTCAAAACATACACACATTTTGTGTTGAAGCATGTGTACACTTATGTACATACATACATACATATTCATACATAAATGTGTAAATAAAAATTGTGGAAGGAATAGAAAGGTGAATAGATAGATGTACATACATATGTATGTATGTTAGTATGTGCATTTAAAAGGGGAAAAGTAATTGAAGGAAACCAAAATTTGAAAAAATTAGTTTTACTGGTATTGAAATGTCTTTTTATCTTTAAATATTATTGGCTTTGTTGCAAATAAAGTTGCTTTTTAAATGGAATACGCGTGTGAATTCTTTTGTACTTGACAAATGATTTGAAGCAAACGAGAAACAAATCAGTAATCCCTAAAACAAGACTGAACATGAAATGTGCCAAATGTGTGTAATGAAGTGCAATCAATCGGAAAATGAAATAAAATGAAATGTGAACAAGAACTGTCCAAAAATAACAAAGAACAATCATAATACCAAATAATAAGCATTTATTTGGAAAATCAAAAGCAAACAACAAACCCCAAACATAAAAGAAAATTGATTGAAATTTACATAATTTCGAAGAATAAATTTGTGGCAAAAAGAAAAACAAATTAGTTGAAGAGGGAGAAAAATCTAAATAATAAATAATTAACTTCCTTTCGAACTGCTTACAAAAAAAATCTCAGGGCAAACAAATCAGTATTTGACAAAAAAGAAAAGAAAAGATTGGAAATAAAATATTGTGATTGAAAATAAAAAAGTCTAAAGTGTGCAATAAAACAAAGTTTTAACGAAAGCAAAGTGTACAGCAAGGAAATGGAAATAAATAAAAAAGGAACAAAATAAATGTCATCTGTAAATGACATGTTTAATGTTTTTCTTTTATCCCTCGTATTATATTTATTACACAAGATTACAAATTCTGGTCAAATTTTTATGCAACTGAGAGTTTCTCTTTAGTTTTAAGTTTCGGCACTAAATGCACCTTAAATTTGTTCTAGGTTTCGTTATATCTAACATACTTTAAAACAGATTTTTGTTTTGGTAACATAAAAAATACAAAATTCTCCTATATGCAGAAAAGAAGCAGGATCTTATCAGTTTCTAATTTTTAAAAATTTTTATATTTTTAAATCTCTAAAAAATACAATTTTATAATTTTGTAAGGAAATTATTTTTTTCGCCACAATGATTTCGAAATTCCTTAAATTATATTAAGCAGATTGAAAAATTACTTAAAGGTAATTTCGGTACGGATTTTTTACTCTTTGTTTTTTACCAAATAGAATAAATCGTTACTGAGTTATATTAACATACGCAGCGGTGCAATATTGGAATATAAAAAAAGAACTGAATATAAAAAAAGAACTAAAAACTACGGTTTTGTAAAATATTAACTAATGCGTAAAGAAATTTATCTAAAAATATAATAAAACTATAACAGGACCATTTCTGTACATAAAATATTTTTTGAAAATTTTATTGCTGGTGCAGATTTTTAGAATTTTTGTCTGTTTGTCCGTGTTCGCATTACGTAAAAACTGCTTAATAAAGTAAGTACATAAACCATAACTGAAGCACTATAAAAGTCAGAGCCTTAAAATTTAGTATGAACTAGCTGTGCCTGCCAAGTCCTGGGAGTCCTAAAAATATTTTGCTTGATTTTGAAAGTATTCCACACCTATAGTAAGACTTACTTATATAGAGTAGCACCTATAAGAGAAAAATGCAACTAAACTAAGAAGAAACTAACAATTACAGAATTTTATAGCCATACTCAAGTTGTAGTATTCTTACCAAATTTTAAAAATTTAGCGTTAAACAACAAAAAATATGTAATCACATACTTACCTAAGTATATGTATTTCACAAAATAACCAAGTTATACAACACGTACGCGACTTAAAACAAATACAAATTTTATTCAATTGGCTATATGGCAGTAATTCATATTTCAAAATCAAAAACTAAAGGTGCATTGCCGTACTAAGCAGTTTAAACGATCTGTGTTTTAGAATATACAAATTTCAAGAATTAAAGGTGCCCTGATGTACTAAGTAGTACTTAGTTCCGCCTTAAGATATGTTTCATATCAGTTTATGTATTTTTTTACTTTATAAAAAATAAAGTATTTATATCCGCTTAGTTCAACTGCGTACTTTTACTGATTTTTCACCACTTTTTCTTGGAAATAAGATTTTTTTTGCCGAAAAAAAGTATCCTATATTGGGATCAGGATACTTAGGTACCTTCTCACAAAATTTTGTTAAAATCCATCCAGTAGTTTTTACGTGATGCGAACGTAAATGAAAAGCAGATAGACAGACGGAAATGAGTTACTACTTTATTATATGTATAGATTACTTTCAAAGCAAAATCAAACAAAATATCAGTCCTTTGACAAAAATACAAAAGATAAATATATCATGTATTGTAACTGTTGTAATCTTCAAACTTCTTTTATTTACTTCTCTAATTCATCTAGCTTTTACAATTCCATCTTACATACTAATACTAATAAAGAAAATGAAAGGAAATGTTCAGAAAACATATAAGATAGCGTGGCCCAACGGTAAAGAAAGTTATACTGTTCAAAATCTAACACCATATAATTCGAACCCATGTGAATGAATTTTTAAATTCTAACTATGTGCCTTAATTATTAAAAATAAAACCTTTTTCTGACTCTGGGTCTGTTCAGTAATTTTCAGCAGATACTAGCAACGAGAGAGTAAAACAGAAATTTACATAATTACTCTCCTAAATATGAAAAAGTAAATGAACGCTTTACTAGCAAAAGTTAGCAAGTAGACTACGGTGCACACTGTGGCCACTGCGGCAATAAATCAATTTGGACCTGCTTTTCGATTTTGATGATTTTTGCACAGATGGTTAAAAACTATCTAAAGGTCATGTGTGAAAAATTTCATGCAAATATCTCCATTGGTTTTCTGTCCCGAGCAGCGCAAATTTGAAGTATGTGAACAAGTCCCAAATGTTATAGTTTTCTATGTCATATTCAAAAGCCTGTTACTTATAAACTATACACCGAATGTACCTTATAAGTATTTTTTCAATTAAAATGGACATTAAGCATTATATGTAAATTAAAAAAAAAAATTTTAAAAATTAAAAAAAAAAATTGTTTTGACAATATATTTTAAACCAAAAATAAAAACATTTATGATTTTCCGTTAGACTTTTAGTTGTGTGCGAAGCAGTGCGACACATGGAGTCCTATACCAAATTAAAGCTGAGAGTCTCAGCTAACAGACTAAAAAAAAAAATTCTGCCCCAATTTGCCCGCCACCGAAAAAACAATGAAAAACCAAAAAATTACAGTAAAAAATATGCGTTATGCGTTATTTTACGCATTTCATTGCATGTGTACTATATAGAAAAAACTTAAATTTGAGTCCGGATTACAAAAACAAATGTACACAAAAGTATTTATCAAAGTAATATCGGTACATTGTTTACGTAGACTAAACAACAAAAAATCTAAATGTAAACTTACTACACATTAAATGAAGAGCTTTACGTATAACTTAATCAATAACTTAACATTGTTCACATTTTTTCTCTTAAAAATTAACTCCGTTATCCGTTATAAACATTCTTTTATATTATATCTGAGAGTGCTATAGTGATAAGTAAGTGTTTATTAAGCAATTAAAGCCAATTTATATAATAAGCAATGGAAAAGCTAAAAATATCTTTCAGCACGCTTTCGGAAATTGTTTTTCAACGTAAAAAAGATATTGATCTTATAATTGGTGTAGTTTTCGGAATTATAAAATAGTGTCCGAGAAAACTCAAGAAAAATTCTGACGGTTTTTGAAACAAACATTTATGTCTCAATTTTTAAAGTAGTGGAACAAGAGTCAGCGTACTTCATCAAGATTTTTTAATGACAATGAAGAATGGCTAACACATTCTTATACGTTGACTGATGAAGTAGTGGATGATACAGTGGATGGTAAACGTGGACGTCCAACGAAAACCTTTGGGGAGAGCAATGCCAGAATGAAATCTTCGGTTCAAAATTATATTATCCACAATTAGTTGCAGTCAGGCAATAGACGCTGAGAAATTCCAAATATATTGTATAGACACGGCAAAATTGTAGATTGATTTGTATGGAAAATTTTTATATTGGAGTTGTACGAGGGGTGGGTTTTACAGTCGGCGGATTTTCTTCATATTTTCAAAACAACATTTAATAGATGTTATATGCATTTTTGCGAAAAATAAACATATTGCATATAAAGATATTGCATTTTCGAAATATCGTTTGTATGGGAGGTGGACGTAAAAGTGGGCGGATTAAGTTCATATTTTCAGGAGGTCATTCTACAATTATAATATTAATGTTTTATGAAAATTGAGTTAACATATTTAAAATCATGGAAGTTATGCCACATTTTCTATTTAAGTTGTATGGGAGGTGGGCGTAAAAGTGGGCGTATTTTTGTAAAAAAAAAATTGAAATTCATAAAAAATTTAAAATAAATGTGTGCAAAATTTCATGAAGCTCCGCAACCTCCTTGATTTAAGACCATTAAATACACTACACGGCCACAGTGTGCGGTGGCGTCTGGAAGGACTTAAAACTTGTACCGATTAGACCTTTGCAAACGTAATTGTACTTAAAGGGCAAACATAACATAACTTGCTTTAAAGAAGTTTAAACTGATAATAGTAATCTCAAGGAAACCATAGAAATAAATAAAACAACAAAAATAAAAGCAAAATAATTTAAACAAAATTATTGTTTTAAAATATTGGGTAGTTTTTGAAAGACTTTATGATGCATTTAAGCTTTAGATGTCAATATTTTTTTGGTTAGTCAGTGCTAATAAACATTCTTATTTTAAAGATATTTCTATAATATTTGCATTAACAACAATACCAATACTAGAATTGTACCGAAAAAAAGTACGATTGCTATAAATGTATCATCCCTAATTTGTTTACTATTTATTATTTTAAAACAAAAAGACCTAAAGACCTAAATTTAAAAAGGAAAAACTTAATTTTATCGTTTGATATCCTCGCTAAATTAAAGAAAAACAATACACCAACAAAGTTTTATTCACTTTTATATTATTTTCACTACTAAATACTGATATTTTCTTCAATATTGAAAAAATTTCTTTTTTCATACAATTTTTCCAAAAAAATATTTTGAACACATCCTGAACAGCTGATGGACAAATTCTTGCTAGTAAAAACTTGGAAGTAATTTTTTTTCCCTCAAATTATTATTCTCTTGTTTTACTCTCTCGTTGCTAGTTTTTCGAGTTAATGAACACTTTTCCAGTAAAAATTAGTAACAATTAGTACTAACTTTCAATTACTGAACAGAGCTTCTTTCTTAAAAACAGCTGCACACGTTTAAATTTTGCAATCAGAAGATTGAAATATTGTTTTTCTGGTAGCTAACGTTCCCTGGATCGGGAAAATGCTAAAAAAAATACTGAGATTCTCTCCTTTTTTTTGTTGCAAGAAGGCACTGAAATCACAAATTAAGTAGGTTTTTATTGTTTCACAAAAAAAAAATCGCTAAAAATTTATTTTTTGCAACAAGAACCAAAAATTGAGTTTTTATATTTCCTATAAAACATATATAAATTTTAAAATATAAAATTTTTTTATAATATTTTTTAACCCTTATAAAGATCACAAAATTTATTTTAATTGAAGTTTAAAATTTTTTTAAAAATATTTCGAATTTATAAAATTACATCCTGAACTTAGAAAAAGTAATTAAAGACAAAAAACATATTTTTTTAATATTTTTGTGATTATATTTAATGCTATTTTTAGTCAATTATAAAAATAATTTTCTGTATAGTTTTGTATATTTTTCTTGAGCCTTAATCCGTAAGAACCTCACCCTATTCAACGGTGGAGCAGCATACGCCAGGAATGCGTGGCTAGGAAGGTGCTTGGCCATTAGTATGCGAACTCTGGATACCAGTCGACCTCCAGTTTCAATGTAGACTTACCCATGCATAAAGAGCTCTATGTGGGTGGACAACGTTTTCTCCAATAATGGCCTAGGGAATTTAGAAGGGATGGACAGGAACGCCTCGCAAGGGGTGAACAGGTTAATCTCTAAGGATTCTCTTATGGCGTAGAACCGGTATATTTCGATAGGGATAGACAAGAAGCCTCGTTAGAAGTAGAGAGATTAATCCCTTTAGGAACTCCCGTTGCCACTGGCCTGGGTGGATATCGAAATAGAATGACAAAGAAACCTCGCAAATTGTGGACTGGTCAGTCTATGCAGATTCTTCTGCAACTATGGAGGTAAATGTGGATGAATTGGACGCACCTGGCCCTGTGGGCTTAGGCAAATCCTTTAGGGAAGCAGGTACCTCAAAACGTTCCTTCAACGTCGAATCGGAGACTCTACAGCTCATGTCTAAAAGTGAGTGGCAGAAGCAGAAGAGGACACGGGAAAAGGAAAGACGGCAGCGGACATTGTGTGTGAATGTTCAGAACTGGCTAGCATAAGACTCAGGACCACTGGTGGATGCCATGGGTGACCTGAGCCTTGAACAAATGCTAGCAATTACTAGGGACTGCGTGATGAGAAAGAATGCCGACAGTTACCGGTCGACAGTTTGAAATCACTAAACTCAATATTAAGGGCTGGTTGTAGCACATGACTACCGTGCCGTAAATTACATTTCAGTTGCCTGTAATTATAGAGGACGGAAGGGGGTCGGAAAAGGTACCCAATATGGAAGTGGTCTGCTTCGATTATCCACCTACAATAATAATAAGTCATTTAATATGTACTAGTAAATGTGCTTATGTATTTTTGACTTTGCTTTAAATTTTTGTGATCGCGTCGAAGACGATTTTATATAAACGTGTGTATTTTAGTTTTGACAGAGCTTGTGGTCGGCCGCCTGCTGTCGTCTATGTGTTTAATGCATTAGTTTGAAAAAATGTTTATACTTTGAGCTAAAAGTTTGACAGATATTGATGGAGAGTTTTGTATACAAATTTGCTTCAATATACCAGTTCGTAATTTTGAAGTAATCCTCATTTTTGGTGATTTTTAAGTTTTTTGCTTGTTAGTGCTCAAGAAGTAAAGGTGGAAGAGTGTTAAATTTAAATACTTCGCTGTAGAAGAATTATATTTTGAAAATTTTATTGCTGCTGCAGATATCAACATATCAATTTTTGGAATTTTTACCTGTCTATGTTCGCATCATGTACAAACATGGGGAGGTACCTCTCAGTGTTCGATTCAATTATGGGTTGTTTTTTACGCAAAAAAAACTCCTTTACAAGAGAAAATAAAAAGGTGAACGGGAAACTGTGAACGGGAAATTTTGGACACTATTTACAAAAATTTTGAATAATAGGATTTTTTATAAAACCTACATATGTAGCATCTTAATGAGTAATTACCCAGGGATGTGTAGTTCTATACAAAAGAAATAAGTTAAGATAAAACAAACAAAAATACGTTAAGTTGGGCGGCCTACATACATTTGTTACACAAACTTCGTGTTCATAAACACTCGAAACTTAGAAGTCCCTAATCGTGTAACATTGCTTATTTCCACCCAATTTTTTGTGCCTGTAGTATAGACTGACAAACGCTTTCGGGTTTGATTACGTTTGCGAATTACGCCAATATCTTTTTGATAAAAAATAATTTTTTCTACGATTTCTCCCAAATAAAATGTTTGTTTGGAGAAGAGTTGTGTATTTTTGCCGAATTTGTACCAGCATGAGAAGCACCGTCTATACTTTTTTTGGAAAAACAACTCAGTTTCATTTACATATAAGTTAGGTTAGGTTAGGCAGGCACCTCCAATACATCTTACTTGGGTCTAAGTATTGGTCCCTTTGTGTTACCTGCAAAAGAGGATGGGAAAAAGGTAAGGGAGAGATAGAAAAGAGAGAAAGCGTTGAGAAAACATAGGATAAAAACACAGACAGCTTCAGGCAGCAGATAAAGATCAGAAAGGAGTTTATCCTGCTCGTTTCCAATAGTGAAACACAAGAGAGGGCTACAAAGCACCGCTGTCCAAGGTCCTGGAGGCGTTGATATTCTAACGCAGGACAATGGCAAAGGAGGTGTCCGACAGTTTCCTTCTCTTCCTTATCTTGACAACTTCTGCAAAAATCGTTATGATGGTGAACTATTCTTCTTGCATGAGTTCCAAATAAGCAATGCCCAGTGACTATTGATATTAAGTCACGCAGCTGCATTTTTGGCAGCCGAAATAGCAAAGCCGTCCTTTTCTGATCCAGTAGAGGCCAGATCGTCCTCGCCGTTTGACAAGTCGACACATTGGACAATCTTACCTGGGCCAGATCATATAAGACTCGATTTATTCGATGCCCGCAAGCAGAAAGGGGAATGCCACAATAGAAGTCAATGGCGCTACCGTTAAGCAGAGCTCCCTTCTTTGCCACTTCATCAGCAACACAGTTGCCTACAATAGTCCCGCACCCATTTACTGTTGAATTTTTCGCCATTATATTTAAGAATGTCCGGCATTCCAGGACTAAATTTGATGTGGTAAGGACAGAATTGCAGCTTTACTGTCGTTACAAAACCGGATATCCCTATCGGATATTTTGTGGTATGGCGCTCTTTTGATAGCAGATATTTCTGCTTGGAAGACGTTACAGTCTTGATTCGAAACTCTTTCATGTAAACTCCCAGCCCTATCACCTCTTTAAGAGCCATCCGCGTATACACAGACTGATCCAGGTGGAGGTGCAGGACCCTCCGTCAAGTCAAAGTCAAAGCTTCTTGTGAAGAAGGGTATTGGGGCACAGTAGTCAATAAGACCGGGAATGACGTTTGTGATTCCCAGAATGCCGGAATGACCCCATAGCCTATGGTTCCATGCATTTGTGACATTCAGTCTTATAGCTGTTTTCAAAGCCATCCCCTGAGTACTTGGTCTACTAGTATCATTTCCATATATCAAATTCTTAATTTGCACCTTTTTTTAAAGTTACTGACGTTTGAGACAATTTTGCGCTTCTTAGATAATTTCAATTTTATTTCTCTTGTTCGTATTAAAAGAGTCTTTTAAAAAATTGAAGTCTCTCTAATAAGAACGGTTTAAACTAACACTTTTTTTTTTTTTTTTTTTTTTTTTTTTTTTTGATTGGCAACCCTGTGCTCAAACTGTCAAAAAGTGCAAAAATGTTTTATCTGAATTACAATTTTGAAATTGAATTATATTTGATAAATTAACACCGTAAATATCAATTTTGCTGGTTAAAATCGTAAATATTGGTACTTGGAAGTGTATTGCACTGGAGTTTCCTCGGTGGAGCGGTGAAGTACAAAATTGTTTACTATTTACTCTTGTGGTTCTTTTTTGGCGCTCGTTCTGGTAATTGGTGTCTCACTGTTAAATCCTGGTAAATTTAATGACGAAAGTCCCCAAAGGTGGATTGTGGTGTTAACAGACGCGTGTTGTGGGTCATATTGTTGTTACCCGTCAGTATTTG
>OX451219.1:87077091-87156720 GCA_949628195.1 Phasia obesa | reverse complement strand
TGAGAGAAAAGTATTTATTACTTTTAAAGGTTTTCACCGTCTACGTTTATATAACTAATATGTTATCTTTTATTAAGAAAATCAACAAGGTAATCTTAAATTACAGCCATGTAAGTACATATCAATAAAAAAACTTAGATATACCCTTTCCACCTGTGGTGAAGGGTAGAGAAATGTTGATTGAAAAAGGTTTGGGAAAAATGCATTGTCAATAAGAAGAGTATATTATGTATATTATTTAGAATGAAAAATATTTTAAAACCAAATAATTTTTTGCATATTTCCCAGGTAGAGGGATTTTCCTACACACATTATGTTAAATTTGTGTAAATTGTTTACAATATGTAATTATGAAAATAACTCAAAAGTTTCTCAAAAATTATTTTTTTACCGGGTATTGTAAATTTCATAAAAACAACGTTCATTGGTATATAGTGCAATATATGTAGGTAGTAAAAAATTAAATAAAAACTAATAACTTAGTTTACTTACTGGCTGCATGTTATATTTATTTCAGTATTATTTGACAATTGAAAACAGTAGTATTTGACACAAATAAGTAAAAAGAATGCCGCGCCCGAAAAACCAATTTTTACATGACTTATTCGGTGAAAATAGTGGAGGTGAAATATTATGTAACAATGGAAGTTGCAAAAACAAAATATTAAGTAAGCATACGGGAAACCTGGAAAGACATTTAAAACACTTACATCAGAATTTGTACTTAGAATATGTTGGAAAAAAAAAGTGCCGTAAAAAACAAACCAAATTCTATAACAACAAAAATTTCAAACCACTTAAATAGAAATGATGTGGAACTAGCGATTGTGGAACTCTTCAAAAAAATGGACGCCCAATTCATATGGTGGATGATCGCGCTTTTAAAATATTAGTGAAACCTGTCTTTGAAGCTTTGGATGTCACTTTAAATGAACATAATGTTAGTGAGAGAATAATAGCATTTTCCCAAAAAATAAAATCGAACTTAAAAGACGATTTGAAAGGAAAGTTAATTACATTAAAGATTGATGCAGCGACAAGACAGGATTTGAGTGTTCTTGGTATAAATGTGCAGTACATTAAAAATAAGTGTATTGAAATAAAAACTTTGGCTATAAAAGAATTAAAATCGAGTCAAACTAGTGAATATCTAAAAAGCGTTATATTAGATGTCCTCAAAGAATATGATATATCCATAAATCAAATTTTTTCAATAACTACGGATAATGGAGCAAACATGCTAAAAGCTGTTAAAGATATCAACACAAATTTAGAAGATTCACTGCTGGAAGATGCAATTTATTCTGAAGAGTAAGTAAATCAAACTTTAATTGAGGATAAAATAAGATATATTGAGACAAATTTTTCGTTGTTTAACATAACTGGAGTTCGCTGTGGCGCACATACCCTACAACTGTGCGTACATGATGTTATGAAAACTATTTATATTAAAAAAAAAATTGGATAATGTTAGATCATTGGTCAAAAAACTAAGAACGCAAACGTATTTGAATATATTGAAATCCAGTAACTATAAAAAACCAATTATAGACTGTCCTACCAGATGGAATTCAACATTTGATATGCTTCAAAGGTTACTTAAAATGAAGGACATAATAGAACCTTTAAGTAATGAAAACTCAAGTTTGCAACTGAGTCCTGATGAATGGGTATTCGTAAAGGAATTTACAGAAACTTTTAAACCTGTTTATAATGCTACACTTAAACTGCAGTTAGAACAGCTTTGTTTCAGTGAATTATATATAATTATAATGGACTTATTAATACAAACGGAAAATCTACCAGCTGGTTAAATGACGACATTACTTTCAAATTCATTAAATAATCGAAAGGGCAAATTACTTGAAACTGATTTGTTTAATGCTGCCGTGTTCTTAGATCCACGAATTAAGGTTTGCATGGATTTAACACAAAAAGACAGAGCAAAGAAATATATAATTGGATTATATAAACGAATAAATGCAATGAAAGGTAAATTTTTAAATAAATTTTTTAACGTAATATAAAACGAAAATTGAACTGCATTATACGTTATAGATAATATTCCCGATGCCAAATCCTTTTCAGAATTTTTACAAAATCTGGATCCTGGCATTTCTCAATCCAATTCACCACTGTCCGATCTTGAGATTGAACTCAACTTATACGATCGGGAAGCAAGATTTCCGCTGAAGTTTAATATTTTAGAATATTGGTGCGGTAAAAATAATATTTTATCAGATTTAGCTAAAATAATTTTGGCAGTACCATGTACACAAGTAAGCGTAGAAAGAGTTTTTTCAGCTTTAAAATATATCTTATCCGATCAGTGAAATAGGCTAACCGCATTTAACATAGAACACATATTGATGGTAAGAGTCAATGGAGAATTTAATTATACAAACGTAGACGGTGAAAACCTTTAAAAGTAATAAATACTTTTCTCTCAGGTTTATTAGAAATTAATTAAATTGAGCTTTTAAATTGTTTCTTATGTTATGTATACATGTTTATTAAGTATATTAACATAAATAAAAGCAATAATAACACTAAAAAATAATAACGATAATTTAGTATTAATATATAATTTAAAAAATGTAATATATACCTGTACTGTTTCTTATTTAGTTCCTTTAAGTAATTACATACATATATAAAAAATAAAATGCTTTAATTTAAAATAATTATATTTACAATAAATATGTTTTACACAAAAAATATCTTAATTCTTATAAGCAGATTTTTCTTAAGTGAGATATTTTTATTCACGGCAGCTGCTATACCTGAGACTTGTATTTATCTAAGGAAAATTATATAAAAAAACACAATTTGTATTTACATCAGCGCATTCATAATCCATCGTCAGTTTGTTAGAACGAATTTAAATACTATCTAACTCTTTTGCCTTTTTTGGTTCTTGTTTATTCATTACTACTTATATTTGTCGATACATATTTTGATTTTTCAATTAGAAAAAGTCCCATTTAATTCTTAAATTGCATGTACATATGTGTTCCAGGAATTCTTACAACCTCTTAACCCTTCTTTCACTTGAATTTGATGTTAATAATTGGACTAAATTATGTGTTTACATACGCACACATAGCCCATTTGTGACAGGTAAGAGAATTTCAACGAATGTAGTCAATTTAGTTCGGTTATTATTTCATAAGAACAATTTTTCATGTAAATGCAGAAATTTCGTCCTTCCTTAGACAGATGCTAAAAACTATTACCTGCATTTTCTTCATATTTTAAACTATTCTTCTAAACAACGATTTTTTCATAAAACCCTTTCATTAAAAAAAATTTTTGTTAAGTACATGACTGTATTTTAAGAAATACCTGAAATTGTTATTTTATTATCCTGTTCATCAACTCTTCAATTAGTACACTAATTTTAAAATAATAAATATTTTTCATAAAAAATTAATTAAATTTCCCCTTTCGTTAAATATTTGTTTCAAGATTTTTTATAATAGAATTGCATACATATGTACATTAAAAATCCTAATATCACAAATACTAAGAAGACAAAGACAAATTAAATAATAGTTTTCTTAAATATTTTTATTAATAAATAACAAAATGCATCTATAAATTCTCATTTGTAACCGAAAGTGCAAATAATGTTCACAAAAATACTCTACAAGATCACTAAAACTACGCTATAGATCATTAAAAGTACACAAAAAATTCACTAAAAAGTACGCTAAAAGTACGCTAAAAGAACACTAAAAGAACACTACGCAAACACTAAAAAATACTCTACGCAAACACTAAAAATACTTTATAGAAAAAACGCAACCACTAAAAGTTCGCTACGTAAAATCTTAAAGATCAGTACACATACATAAAAAGAACACTAAAAGTACGCTAAAAAAAGAACAGTACGTTATTATAATGTTTGTGCTCATCAGCCAACGATCGTTGTGTACGGTATTTTGTTTGCGTACACATACACAAACGCTAAAAATATGTTAAACGTTTGTGTTCTTTGAACAGTACGCTAAGTTAGCGTACTGTTTTTTGTTAAACCAGTACGCTATGATATCGTACTGTTTTTTTTCGAACGCTGTTTGTAACTATAACTCAATGTGCTTGTAGTGGTTTTTTGTGATTTTATCCCAGTCTGAATGCACATTTTTAATTTAAATTGAATTGCTTTTCTTTCTCCTACTTTTAAACACTTTTTCTTTGTTGGTTATAGGTTTATTATACTTGTACATTGTTTTTTGTATTCATTCATACTCTTATGAGTACACAAATATTTCTTTTTCTTTTTTCTCTTTTTTTCACAATCCTTTTATAACCGGAAGTTATTTTCTGTTTGAGTTTTTTGCGACGTTTGGTGTTTGTATTAAAGTGTCACCAAAAGCATTTTCTTTTTCTACTCGTAAGCCATACGTCAACATATAAAAAGGCAAAAAACATATTACTGTGATGGCAGCAACGAAAAATTTCTGTGTTGTCTGCTCAAAATTCCATGAGTATGCCGACGAAGGGTTAAACAACAATCAAAACCAGTAAAAAATCGTTCGATTAATAAATGGCATATACGAGTATATGCTGCATATCCACACACTTACATTTAGAACTCGTGCTCATGGTGGTATTTTGTATATAACTTCTATCGCTCAAAGATATAGAAATCTTTAGCACAGACTTTTATTTCTACTTAGTTAATAGAACTTTCACCCGGTTCAAGTAGTAACTGGGCGAAAGAAATGTAAGAGGGCCTAAATGCTATTTTTTTTTTTTTTGCAAAATGACATTATTAGAGGAGAAGATTAAGGGTTTTTGGAAGGGAGTTTAATAAAATTCTAAACTAATTTTCACTCTTTAGGATGTGCTATAGCGAGGGTATTTGTTCTAACTTTGTGACACCTGAGCCAGATGTTATTCCAACACTGATCTAGAAGGAGTATAATATTTTTCATTATTTGGGAGCGGTAATAAAGTTAGCAACTAACTTTAAAAGCTTTCAACAAATTAAAATTTGTTTAGCACTTTTTAGATTCATAAATTGTGAAAGTGTGAACTTGTATTTTGTTGTACCCTTAAAGATCAGCACAGTGGGGCAGAATCAAAATATTTTGGGAATAACTCAGGTCTAGCCCGTATGGTACAAAATTTGCCATGAGCATAGCAGAGTAGTGTCTGAGCTTGGGTTTTGATGCTGAGCAGCATCCAGTTACCAGGGGTGGAGATATGTGGTCTCAAAATTTGGTACCTCGCAACTGCAAATTTTTTTAGTGCTTGGTATTTCTAAAATTATTGTTTGATTTTTATAAGTCTGGTTAACACCTACAAAATGATGCCTTAGTCTATAAATTATGTTTTAAAATGAGCGAGTTATAAGCAATTTAAAATTAAAATTTTTGATTTTTTGGTACCCTGGAAAATTTTTTCTCGTAGTGAACGAGCAAAATTGAAAAATTTCAAGACGATATATTTTCTGAGTTAAAAATTAGACGATTTTTAATTTAAAAATTTCAATATTATTGCATTTTTGTGGTTTTTTTACTATAAGAAAATTTTTTCTTAAGAAATAAATCAATAATTTTATATTTTGTGTAAGCTAACTATATGTGCTTACGTTTAAGCCAAAATTGGTGTAAAATTGAACATCCTTGTAGAAGATGGAGGTCCTTCAATTTTATCTATTTTACATAGAAATTTTGCCTTTATATGTTCTAAAATCCCAAAGCTGGGATCGGAAAAGGAAGACTGCTGTATTAAAGCTACATATACTCTTAATTATTACCGAGAGTATTTTAGGAGCCCTAGTCCATATGTGGACTTAATGGGAAAACTACTAAAAAATACAATTTTGGAATTTTTTGCCTTTTTTTGGGAATTGTGGGATTTCCTTTACCTTTTGTTTTTGGAGAGAATAGAGGATTTGCTTTTAGAGTCGGGAATAATAATAAACTCAAAAGAGTTTACTTACACATTATTGACTAGTACCATATTTATAAAGGTCAATGATCTATGGAAAATTGTAATCCGACCATTGTTTTAAGATATATTTGCAACTGCTTGAGTTCGTAAAAGAGACGGCGAAAGTGTTTATCGGTTGTATTACATGCTGACAACTTTTGGTAACATGTCTTTACAAAATAGCTTTGCCATAATTGCCGTCAAACATCTTGACATATACATATTTCAATGTAAGGAGGATATTCAAGCAGACCGCTTCGACCCCCTTCCGTCCACAATGATTATAGGCAAGCGATATGTAATTTATGGCAATCTTCCCCGAACGCAATCTACAGGACAGGGTCAGCTCAGCAAAGAATACACTCGTTTCTGCTCTACACTTCATAAGGGAACCATCAGTAACATTGGAACCGTATATCTAATAAATAAATCCAACGGTAGTAAACACAACATTGCCTCAATTAACTGTGTTGGTGTCATGAGAATTGTACGGCAAACCCCCACCCCACTTACGCTTAATTGTACTCTGAGGAGCTGATGCATAAAATATAAAGCTATAAGTATATCGCTATAAGCCCTAATTTACAAAAAAAATATTAAAAATTCATTTCTTGATTGGTTATACTGTCTGTCTCTATTTGCACATTCCTGCATAATTTTACATAATTTTTACATGTTTAAGGTTAAACCGAAAAAGTTTTTAAAAATCTTGGTATATTTTTCATATTTGAGAGTTTTTTGCTTCTCCTGTAAATTTTTTCAATATATGTAACTTAGTGCACTATTCCAATTTACTTATTTTCATTTATTTTTAAAATATCTACAATTTACCTTATTTAAAAAATAAATTATATATTTCATACAGGATGTAAAAAAGGCCTTATGTCTGCACGATAAGAACTGCTGCAAGGCGTTTTAACTCCTTCATTTAACCCCTGTACATTTCCATTATTGTCACTTTCCTCTCGGTAATAACTCTTACAGCACTTTTAGTTTTTAAGACAAACATACATAGTTGTAGTAGAAGTGGGAGATATCTGTCTATGGCATTTAACATGTAAAAGTTAAGGACAAAAAAAAAAACAGTGACATTTAATTTTTGTGAATTTTTGTATTTTTTGTTACAGTTTTAAATTGAAACCGTTAGTGTATCGATTTAAGATGTCAGTTTGTTTGCTGAAAGTCTTGAAAAATATTTAAGAATAAGATTTAGAGGTATGAGACCGTAGTCGTAGAAAAATATATTAAAGTGAATGAATACTACCCTGCTGTAACAATGATAAAGCGTCAATTTCAGGTTTGCGTTTCCGAAGCGTAAAACCTGTTACTATCCTGCAAAACAATTTTTTTGTCTTCTTTGAAAGTGGTATTAAAGAAAAGATTTAAGGTGCTTTAAAGAGAATCTGCCTTAAGTTTTTTTTATTACGTCTTGAATTTTTTAAAGGGACGCACAGTGGGGCAGAATGAAAATATTTTGGAAATAACTCAAGAATTAGTAAATGGGTCTCCGGTACATCGGACTTTTGTAGGATGTTCGAGGACGATGAGGAGTTGGAAACTGTGGAAACTGCTGTGGAGCATATCGTATGTCAGTCCCTGGTATTAAAAGCTGCAGACTTAGATGGCTAGGTGGGAGATTTCTCGATGAGCTTTCCGACATCGCGCGGTATAAAGTCGAGTATGTCGTCGGCTTTATCAAGGAAATCGGGTGGCTGAGCGATAGGTAGCAGGACGCATAATAGGTCTCCCTTTCTCCTTTTGTTTTTCTTAGTTTTAGTTAGCTGAATGGAATCACGATGGACCCTCCGGGTCTCCGAGTGGATGTGCCATTTCTGGCACAACCATTCTTAACCTAACCTAATTGCAATCTAAGTATAAGTTGTTCATCGCAACCATATATTGTTACAGAGAACATAATATGGGTCTTGTGACCATACTATAACCATGTTTTTCTGTGCGTGTAATGAGTACCTCAATCAAGACAACGCGAAGATACAAACATAATGACTACGCTCCTCTCATATTCTCCTGACTTATCCCCTGATGTTCGCCTATTTCCGATTTCCAAATTTAAATAAAAGAATGCTTTAAACGAAGGGATTATTATTTAAACAACGCCTATTTTAAAAGTCTTAAGAAATTTTGTTATATGCAAAGAATAAAAACACTAGAAAGACCCTGGACTGAAAATAATAACTTGAGTTTAAGGGAAAATTTGAAGTCCTCTTTCCCAAAAAATTATGTTTTTTTCAAAAAGTGTCCTAATTATAAAATTGAGGTCGCGTATAAAAATGGAGGACGACTGGTTCTAATACGAGTATTAGGGATATTTACATTGGGAATTTATTTGTACCAAAACTAATATACATACTTACAATGATGTCTTACAGCTTGATGTCTTTAAAACATATTAAAATATATAAAACTAGTCATAAAGAAATTGCAAAACATATGAGGTTTACGCAAATGATAGCGGTATAGTTGTACGTTTATTACTTCCGTATATTTACCTTCACATTTCTGTATCTGTGGCTCTGTGTTTATCGATATTCAGAATTCTATTTTGCAAACTTATAATAATGCAGCTTATGGGCTTAGTTTATTCCAAGTAGAGAAAAATAAGAAAAACTTTTTCACACCAACTTTTCTATAGACTTATTTGAATTGAAGTAAAGAAAATAGAAATAATTGAGAACAAAAACTCACACATATTGAACTTTTATTATACACAAACAACTTCCATTATTACAACAGAAGCACAAGTTGAAAGTTTTCTCATTTTTTATAAGTGAATGAAAAAATCCCATACTAATTCTCACTTGTGGCATAATAATAAAGAGATAAAAATCCATTTAATCCTTAAGGAAAAACACAGCAATGACTTTTATTGTGAGAAAAAAGTTTGATTGTTATATTTTATTTTTTATTTATTTGCTACTTCAGCTTTTCAGCGAAAAGTTAAAAACAAATTAAATAGAAAAGATTAGATAAACAATCTGATAAACTTTTAAACGATTAAGTAAAACAGAAAATAAACGGCAAATAAAATATTTATCTTTCTATCTGGTTGTTTCGACGTAGAGAATAATTTGTAAAAATCTATTAGGATTTATCGATGTTTTCGCTTGAATTAATTTTAAAAGTTTTAAAAATAAAATAAATAAATAAAAAAGTTCAAGAGCTTTGTAATGCAACTTTTAATTAAAATACACTTCAGTTTAAAATATATCTGAAACAAATATAAAAGTTTGTAAGTCCATTTCTATTTCTATTTTATTGAATTGAATAAATGTCAAATCAATCGGCCGTGATGCAGCTATTGATGGAACAAATAAAGTTGTGAATCTAAGTAGAACTTGCAATTATTACACTGTGAGACAAATGGTAGGTGTCAGTGATCGGGATGGGATGAAACCAACGGGAAAGTTATATCGGTAGAGTTCGCTGGGTCACGTCTAGGAATCGAGATATATCAATTTGAAGTTAGTAACTATCATATAGGGGAAATTGTCACCATTGGTGGTCTTTTTTTTTACATAACTCGAGAACCACTAGTCCGATTTTGCTGAAACAAATTTAGAAAAATTAGGAATTACAATTCCTTTAATCTGTTCATACAACGTTTCGCTACATAAGCAACAGTTTCGCAGTTATAAATAAATGTACGAAGAAAATAACTGTTTTTTGCCTAAAAAATTGAATTTTTTTTTATTTTTAATTCATAAAAAATCCAAAACGGTAAAAAAAGTGTCAAGTTCTATTACTTTCACGTAAAGTCACATAACCTTTAAACAAAATGAGACATATATCATGAAAAACGATGGACTTATATTTTACCGATATAACTTTCCCGTTGGTTTCATCCCATCCCGATTTTGACTGTTGAATAGTGTTATGAATATTTAAATTTAATTTGTCGCCATTTCTACTCGATACTACTCAATACTTATCAATAGTACTCAATACTTTTAGTGTCATAATGGAAATGCACTGTTAATCAGGGTTTAATGTGGTGGTTAAATATTATGACCAATTTGTTTCTGAAAAAAGGTAAAAATATCGAGTACCTACTTTTGAGCATTGAGTACTCGAAAAAAGAATCAATTATTCGATACTTTCAACTCAATACTTTACCAACACTATTTGTAGTAGAACTGTGTCGCTGAAGAACCATTCAAGAAAGTGAACGCTTCTGACTTGTTCAGTGTTTTTCGTTATTATCGTTCACGTTCTGTTCGCTTAACATCGCACATAGGGGTATTTTGACAATCTATCTCGACTAAAGACAAAAATTAAATTTAAGAAATGTAAAAATTTAAGTACGCAGCTCGACAGACAACTTGCAATTTTCGTTTAGGAACACGTTTTTATTGCCTTTTTACGATTTTGAGAGGTTTGCAATGTATTTTTATGTGGTTAAACGAACTAAGCTTTTGTATTGATTTTTTTTGTGCAAGCCTTAATTAACAGCTAGTTATATTAATTTTTGGAAAAATTTTATTTTATATATATTTTAAAATGTCGATCTAAACTAAAAAAAATATATTTTTTGTTTACTTTTTTGTCAAAAAAAAGGAAAGACTTTTATACTGTATAAAAAACGTTGCGCGTTTTTGCGCAATTTTTTTTTCCAAATTTCACCTTTTTAGTGTTCTGTACCCAAAGGGTAAAAACGAAACCCTATTGTTTTCGCTACAATGTCTTTCCGTCTGTCAGCGCCTTTTATCTCTGAAACCGTAATAGATAGACTCTTAAATTTTCACAGATGATGTATAGCTGTTATAGCCGGTTTATAGCTGGGTTTGGTTGGTTAAATAGATGATGCTTACAACTAGATACTACCCTAAGTAGATTAGATACAAGAGTGCTGATGACGGACGTGGCTATCTAGAAAATGTGCATTCCGCTCCTGCTGGTGTCTAAAAATTAAATTTTCCCAATTTTTCTTTAATATTATCACATAATTTGTAATTTAATTAATTCTTTCTTAGAGAGATTAAAAACGAACTTAAGCTTGATTATAAATTTTATTGTATGTAATACATAAACAGTTCGACTAATAATAATTAAAATTTTAAAAATTTGTTATATCTTGATATTTTTGTCACCTGAATTGTTCTTCAGTTTTGTAAACTGTTAATACTAATATTTTGTCGTTATTTGCGTTATTTTTTATGTTTTATTAAAACTATGAATTTTTCCCGGGAATCCTGGGAATGCGAATATTTTTTTCCCGTTTCCCGGGAACTCAAAAAGTCCGGGAAATCCCAAACCCTATTCATAAGGGAAAGATCTTTTTTTGAAAGTATTTTACACTTATAAACCCTATTATATATACTACAAAGCAGACATTTTTTCTTCATTTTTGTTCTCTTTATATATATTTTTTCTTTACCTGAAATTGGTATATATCTAATTTAACTAAATTTTGTGAGGAGGTACTTTACTACCCTGATTCCAATATAGAATACTTTTTTCCGCAAAGTGGAGAAAAAGCAGTGAAAGATCGCAGTTGAACTAACCGGGTATGCATACTTTATTTTTTATTAAGTAAAAAATATATAAGCTGATATGCAGCATAGTTTAAGGCGGCAAAATGTCTTCTTTTCAAAAGAGAGTGGAGAAAATCAGTGAAAGTACTCCGATTTTTTCCCGATTGAAAAGTACTGCATACTTTTAGGCATCTTTTATTTTCGGAGGCGGGAGATTACACGGTTGCGCACCAGATGGCGCGGATTTTAAAATAAAGACAAAATAAGAATTACTGAATGCCAAATAACCAATAATTAATAAAAAAAACCACCGATATTAACTTTTTATAACAACCACGTTCAGTACATCAATTAAAAACTGGGAAAATTGCAGGCTATAAAATAAAATTAAAAAAAGATTTTTTAATTTTAATTCTTAAACAAAGCTGAGCGAAAAGATGCCTCTTCCATTTAAAGTTCGTAAATTTTAGGATATCCTATACAATTGTTGTCAATTCCTTTGAAAAATCTGTTACAACTTGTAGCAAAAAGATGGAAAACTTGAAAAAACTTTTTTGCAAACAAAACAGCGTTCAATTGCTCACTTTTTTATTTTATCTTTTACTCTGCAATTAATTTTTTATCAATTTGTTGTGCAAAAATTCATTAATTTTTTAATTATAACTTTTATAGTTTAGATTTAGATGTTAGTTTTTTTTATAAAACTCTCATCTGAAGAATTTTAAAAAAACAATAATTTTTTCTCTGGCTAAGAAAACAAAAGAAAGAAAAATGGAAAAAAGGGCGATTGCTTGTCATTTTTAGGGTTCCGTACACAAAGTGTAAAAACGTAACCCTATTGTTTTCGCTACAATGTCTGTCCGTCTGTCCGTCGATCAGCGCCTTTTATCTCTGGCAAATACTAAAACTTATAGGGTGTTCCAATAGAGAGGTGTTATTCACGAAAATGTGTTTATTTTTTGAACTGTAGGAGGGATACACTTGAAATTTACAAACTGTAATTAAAACTTAGTTCACTTTATAAACAAGTCTAAAAGTTAAACCTAAAAATTAAAGGGTGCTCCGATAGTGGTGTGATTTGCATGTATAAGTTCTAAGTTTTGAACCATAATAGGTAGACTCTTGAAGTTTTTACAGGAGGTACATTACTATGGCCACTATAACAAATAGTAAAATTTAAAGGATATGCTGACAATGACGTGATTTACTTAAACATTGACCAATTTTTTAACCATAATAGATAGACTCTTGAAATTTTCACAAATGGTGTATTACTATGACCCCTATAAAAACAATCAAAATTTAAAGGGTTTTCCGACAGTGACGTCTTTTGCATGTATAACCACATGTTTTTTAACCGTATTAGGCTGACTCTTCCAATTTGTACAAAAGATGTGTTGCCATGGCCGTTAAGACAATTACTAAAAATTAAAGGGTGTTTTGACAGTGACATGTTTTTCACGTATAGTAACTTATTTTTTTAACAGTAAGAGAGACATGATTTGTAAGTAAATAGCCTTATTTTTTAACCGTAATAGGTAGACTATTTAAATGTTTACAGTAGATGTTGTACTTCGACCGCTGTAACAATTACTAATATCTAAAGGGTGTTCCATTAGTGACATGTTTTTCACGTATATTACCTTATTTTTTGACCGCTATAGCATGTATATTTTTATAGATAGTGTATTACCATGGCCGCTATAACAAAAATTGTTAAAATTTAAAGGGTGATCCAACAGTGGTGCAATTATGACTTTAATTTTAAAATTAAAGGGTCAGTCATAAGACATGAAAAAATTAACAACTTGAGTTTTTAAAGTTGTACTAAACGTAGTACGGAACCCTACGTGTGTGAGTCTAACTCGTACTTGACCAATTTATTTCTTTTCTTCTAGTTTTGAAGATAGAAAAAAGATATGTTAAATCTTGAATAGATAAGGTACGTATGCCTTTTAAATGTTTTACGATTAACCCCCCCTGAAGTTGTTGATCGATAGAGCTTTTATGCTGTTGTTATGTTGGTAGGGAAATGCCTACGCATCTCAGGATAAAGACATCACAGTTCTGGTGTATGGTGCTTGCATCCACTAAATACCCCCACCCCCTCTTTCGAGCCGTTGCTCCACACCGGATCTGATTTCGCATTGCTTCGCGGCAGGGCTCCTGTTTTGTTCTTATCGAACGGCCTTCGTTGTTCCTACGTCTAGGTCCCGCTTTTTGTTGCGTAATACTTTTTCTATAAATGTCCCTACGAGTTTCAAAGTGTTTTCGTTTTCAACCAAAAGCAATATTATTCCTTGCAATATCTAGCCTCGGCCTGAAATTCTTGTAAGTTCTATCTATACATATAATAAAATAGTAACTCATTTCATACACCCAATCAATTCGGTACACCGATCCCTTCCTCATCTCAAAGGTTATTGTAGAACCCAATCTTGCTAGTTTATTAACGATCTTGTTCTCTGATTCAATTAAAATATGGAAAATTTGTGAAGAATTTAAAATGGCGTTCAAAAGTTTATCTCATTTAGGTCTATACCTAAGATTCTTAATCCGTTATAAGTATTTTATAATCGAGCCAGTTGTTTAGGTTGCCAGTTTGTAACATTTATGTATTACTTTTGCACGCAGATACGATTTTTTAGGGTGAGAAAAGTAAGCGAGTCAAAAAAGCATTCACTATATTGTTAACAGAACAACTCTTACACAGATTAAAATAATAAAAAGAGATTAAAATAGCAAAAATACAATGACAGTTTAAGAATAAACCAGGCGGAAATAACGATTAAAATAAAACTGACAATTACAAAAGTACATTCTACTAAAAACATATTTGCAGTTTTAAACTAAAGTAACAAACTACCAACAATAGCTTTTCTTCCACATAGAATCTGTTGTTCTTAGTTTTCATTTATGTTAAAAAATAGGATGTCCCAAGATTTTGACAATTTACTTTTACATTAGTTGTAATAGTTGTTAAAAAAATTAACTAGTTGACTTTATTTTATCTATACATACAATAGAACAGTAACAGCACCATTTCTTTACATGAAATATTTTTTGAGAATTTTATCTATGTTGCACCTAATAATCGAAATGTCACAATAAATTTTAGTTATAATAATAACAATTAATTTATTTTAAACAACTTAGAAAGCAAAAACATTTTATGACCGACAACAAGGTTTTTTTTTTGATAATAAAGTGAAAAAAATATATATTTTTTCATTTCGAACAAAATTTTTTTTCATAAAAATTTAAAATAAAATTTTTCTTAAAATTATATATAAGTAGCTGTTAATATAGCTTTTCACAAAATAAATCAATACAAAATCCTCATTCGTTTAGCCACAACAAGTATATTGGAACCTTTTAAATCTTAAAAAGGCAATAACAACTTATGAAATTTTCCCAACTTTCCTGATTTTAACCGTGTCCCAAAACGACAAATCTCAAGGAAAAGTCTTAAAAATTCTCCTTACGATACAGAATTTTGTTGCCTGTCGAACTGCGTACTTTAGTTTTTACATTTCTTAAATTTATTTTTGGCCTAATGCCCGGCTAGATGCGCAAAAAACCACTCTGTGTGACGTGGCGAGCACAGTTAGTTAGTTAAATAAAATAAAATAAAATGAGAGCCACACAATTTATTTCATTAAAGATATTTTCAAATATATGAAAATTCAAGTAACTAAATCTTAAGGCCGTTAGTGCATTTATGTTAACAAAATTTTTCGCATTATCTCAAAAAACAAACAGTGGTATGATGCAGCTGCATGCATATTTCTTTTGCCTATTAGCTTCAACTCTTGAGTGAATTGGATCTTGTATGTGAATAAATTAAAATAAAAAATATTATGAATTTTCAGTTTTCATTAATACGTACTTTTGACTCAAATTATAAATTCATTGAAATTGATTGCTACGGGACAAGCTAGTTTCTATGTCCATTTCGCTAAGTGCTCAATTTAGCTCATCAGGAAACTTTAACCCATATTTAAGATGAGCTAAAATTACTCTTAAGTTGAAAAATTTATTTGATTAAATAAGAATTAAGTCAATTTGTTTAAAATTTAAGCAAATGTGTATATCCATACAAATTGATGCAATAAAAATTGCACGACATCAACTTTTCTTTTTGTACATTTATTATTTATTGTATCTTCAATATCTTTGAACTCACAATAATTACTCATATCTTAAGTCCAGCCAGTGCTAGACAAAAATAATTTTTGTTTCACGGATTTGCAAGCATTTTCGGGTCATCCCTCTAATGTACGGCCAAGAAAAGCAGTATCTCTTCTTTTTATTCGAATGTAACCAGGTCCATTCAGCATGTGATGCGCCAAAGGGTTTGGATAAGATTCAAGCCTCTTTAGATATGTGACTGCATATTTGGCTATTTCTGCTTTGACACCAAATTGGTTTGAGGGTCGACTTGTACAGTAGAAGTTTGCAATCTAAACTGAGGGTAGAGTTTCTGCCAATAAGCCAATTTAGTTGTACTGCTGTTAATTTTATTTGTGTTAACTTGAAATCTACGGTCAAGATATATAGCCAGGTATTTGACGTCTGAAATCTGCGGTATCATTTGGTTATTTATGTAAATAAATGCAATTTTTGTTATTTAAATATTATTTACACTGGTCGGCAAAAAAATAACGAGAGTCGGGAGCTTGACCCTTGTTATGTGATTTAAATTGACTTTTGTGTGCTGAATCCAAATCTGTTCACAGATTTTTTCTATCACGTCTAGTTTTCGAGATATTCTTATTTAAATAAAATACTGATATTGAAATATTTAATAATCTTAATGTGTTACATAATGTTTGTCAAAGTAGGTACGTACCTGCACTTAATAGTGAATACAATCAACATTTGTGCATCGATTTTCAGTATTTTTGGCTTATTTTATTCCTAGTATACCTAGCTTTCCGAATAAGGACAAAAAATGTAAAATATTTGCCGATTTAAGTTTTATACGAGTTTTTGAAAATAAAAATATTTCTTCATTAAAAAATATTTTTTTTTCACCACCAATTTCTGAATAACTCCGAAACAGTTGAACGAAAAAATATGTAAAGTTGACTTAAAGATAATTTTTACCCCCTTTTTGAAATAAGTTAGCGTGGTCGCCTTGTTTAGGGGAAAATATTAGCTCTGCCCTTAAAAAAAATACGTAAATCCATACGTATTTTTAGATAATCAGGGCACCTTTATCCACATTTTATAAAAACCAAATAAGAATTCTATTAATAGAAGCCCAATATAATACATTAAGGATAAGTTAATAAAAAATATTTACTATATTATATTTGTATTCTTATAAAACAAAATTGTTATACAAAGTTTGATACACAAACGTTTTGGAAACTGCTTTAATAAAACAAAAAACTAAGTTTTAATCTTTTTTTACAGCCATTCTGCTTAATAATAATATCGGATTATTATACAAACAGTTTTTCTTTGTTTCGAATTATTCGCTAATAATAATTTATCGCCGAATATTCCCTAAAATCGCATAATTTACTTTGTATCATACCTTTTTATTTATGTGGTTTTAAGAGTACATATATATTTATGTACTTATATACTTCGTACATACCGAATCTTATCTAACCATCACTATATATAGAAAAAAATATTTTATACTGATTCAAATAAATAATTTGCATAATTAGAACATGTTTTATATAAAAACGGTGCTATAAACAAAGTAGTAACTTCAAACAATTATTTTTGAAATTTTATTATTGAACCATATATTTTCAAACAAATAAAAAAGTATATCTTTCTTAGAGAGAATAAAACGAACTTACGCTTGACTTCAAATTTCGTCTGTATGTAAACAAAATAGTTCGACTAAAAAAGTAGCTTTCGTTACTAACCGAAGGTTGGCTGAAGCAACAGCAAATAAAAAGTGGTAAATATTTAAGTAAAAATATCAAAACAAGAGTGAGGCTTTGGTTGGTGGTAGACTTCGTTCTCACCACAATATTAATTACCTAATTTGTAATTTAAATTACTCTTTCTCAGAGAAAATAAAATAAACTTAAGCTTGACTTCAAATTTCATGTGTGTAAATAATATAGTTCCATTAAATAAATCAATATTAACAAATAAAAAAGATAAATGAAATTACAAAAAATTTTCTAACAAATAATTTAGCTGAATCAAACTAAAAAGTTTATTGAAACCACAAATAAAAATAATCTAAAATAAATACAATTTTTAGAAGTGTGTGTTTCAAAAGCTTTGTGATCTATTCAATTTTACTGAAATTTAAAAAAAAAATATTTTTTAACTTACCAAGTGGCGTTATTGGCAATTAGATTAAAACTTAGTTTCTTGTTTTATTACAGCAGTTTCCAAAAGGTTTATGAATCAAACTTTGTATAAAAACTTTGAATTATAGGAATACAAATATGTGCATATAATATTATAAAAATTTTTTATTAACTTGTCCTTAATGTATTATATTGGGTTTCTATTAATAGAATTCTTATTTGGTTTTTATAAAATGTGGATAAAGGTCTCCTGATGATCTAGAAATACGTATGGATAAACTTTTGTATATTTATTTTTACTAATTTATAGCCAAGAGGCCATAATCGGCTATAACATACTATTCCCCTAACAAATAAATTGAATTTTTACTGTAAAATGTTATGGCTAATTAGTTGACATAATATTAGGTAATACTGGTCTGCAAAAAAAATCCTCTCTGAATATAAATATATGGAATATAGTGATCTCAATCAACCAGGGTTGTCAGCTATGGTGATTTCTCGCCAAACGTGTCGATTTTTAATCTTATTTGGCGATCAAATTTTGGATTTGGCGACATGGCGACCTTTTGCGACATGGCGATTTTTCATTGGCTTTTGGCCAACATTAGAAACTGAATTAAGGATTATCAAAATGGATAACAAAGAAATTGAAGTTGTTTTTATATTTAAATATGATTTTACTTCTGGAAACTAGAAACTTTTGGAACATAAATTTATTTAAAGTTCACGAACATTTGATATTTAAAAATGTTTTTAATTTCTAAAGATTATTTTATTCTAGAATCTGGAAACTTTATTTAAAGTTTACAAGCATCTTTCGATGCAATTCTTAATCAAAAACAAAATTTCTTGTATTCAAATAAATAAATTCTAACATACTTTTAGATACTTATCAACCATAATAAAAAATATTAACTTTTGTTTTAGAAAGATTTTAAAAAATATTATATTCTATCTAATTATGTTCAGCTACATAAGTTTTGTATTTGATGTGATGGTAACTCCAATGATTTTTTATACTTATTTTTTACATACAAAGGAAGTTTTGAAATAAGGGTTAAGTTCGTTTTAATTCTCTAAGTTGAAAGAAAATTTTTAAACAAATTGGATGATTAATTTTAAAGAAAAATTGGATTTTTTAAATTTATATTCTGCTAATTACTTGATAGAAAGATCGATTTCAATAACGATTGCCATCACAACTCGACTGTGAAACACATGATATAATTTAATGCATTGAAATAGGACATGTGGCACACATCTGTTGATCTTTAGTAATGTTAAATAAATTTAATTCCTATTAAACATATTCTAAACAACACGGAAACAAATACCTTAAGGAAGGATATGTTCAGGTCCATTTATTATAATAAACATTATTTTTCATTGTTTTAAGTAAAAATTTCACCTTTCTCGTGTTTACTAATCATTTTGAATAAAAAATAAAATAGTTATATATTTTGGTGATTTTTTTCTATTTTTGGCGAACTTTAGATATTTCGATTAAATTTATTTATTGTGATTTGTTAAAAATATTTTTAAAATTTAAAAATATTGTATATATTAGAGGAAAATTTTAACAAAAAACTGTTTTGGCGATTTTGGCGATTTTTTACATCGATTTTGGCGATATAGGTGAAAATAAATCTGGCAACCCCGATCTCAACTCGTTAAGTTCGAATACGCTTTCAGTTTTTGCGTATCACGTACAAATTTTTTTTATGGGCATGGCTAATATTTTCCCCTAAACAAGGCGATCACGCTAACTTATTTCTAAATAACTCTTTAATGATTTTAATAATTGATATACCAAAAGATGAGGGATAAAATTATCTTCAAGACAACTTTACATAATATTTTTTCAACTATTTCGGAGTTATTCAGAAATTGGTGGCGAAAAAAAAATATTTGTAATGAAAAAATAAGTTTTTTTTTTTATTTTCAAAAACTCGTAAAAAACTTAATTCGGAAAATATCGAAAAGCTAGGTATATTAGGAATAAAATAAGCCATAAATGATGAAAATCGATGCAAAAATGTTTTATTCACAATTAAGTGCAGATTAAGATTATTAAATATTTGAATATTAGTATTTTATTTAAATGATAATATCTCAAAAACTAGACGAGATAGAATCAATCTGTAAACAGATTTGTATTCAGCACATAGAATTCCATAACTTTTTTGCCGACCATTGTTATCACAATAACTACATATCTAATATTTTAATATTTTATTTTATTTAATTAAGAATATCTCGAAAACTAGACGTTTAGTGGGCAATATTTGATTGAAATTAAAAAAAACTTACCAGGTGGTGTTAATGGCAATTAGTCGTTGAACTAAATGTCTAATTCCATCTATAAAAAATTTATTTTTTATAAGTGGCCGAAATTAAATGGTTTTTCCATATCCACCATCTGTTTAATTCAATATCCATCAAACAGATATGTGTACATATGTATGTACGTATATTTATTGGTCAGAAAACGTTTGCTCTAAAGCATAATTCGAAAAAATTGCATTTGATTTAGACCATTTTCTTGTTCGCAAATTGTTTCAATAAACTTTTTTGTTTGAATTAATTTTTCAGTAGGTGGGGATGGTCACTTAATTAATTGATTTGCATTAGGCAGGTTAATTTGATTCTGAAATGAAAGAGCAAAATATAGAATTATATTGTGGCTATATTTCGCATTAAAACGACTCGTTTGTTAACGATTTAAACGTTTGGATTTTAAGTAATTTAAAATTTTGTTTTAATTTTATTTTCTTTTTGAAACTTTATGGATTTTGGTGAAAACTATAGGCAAGGCAACGAATAAAAACGAAATACTTTCACATATTAAAATTCAAAAGTAGTCAGGAGAGGTCAAAAACTATTTTTAACAACATGATAGCATTTTTCCAGTTTAAGAAGACATTGATGCTAGCGAAATTTTCCTAGTCATTAGAAATTCAATATGTAAAATGGATTAATGAAAAAAGAACGATATTTATAAATTATGAATTCTGACTGTTTATGATTTAGCGTGCGATAATTATTTTAAGGGTAACCCTTCATTTCCAACCAAATATATCTTTAACCGTGCAACCTACGTTGTTCTAAATGTAATGTTAGTATTGAATATGTGTCTGCAAATGAGAATGTTGTTAGTTAGGTGTGCGTTAAAATTTAACAAGCCTTTTAACACGAAATTCATGTAACAATGAAGAATTCCTGTTCAAGAGTTCATGTTCGAGTACTTACTTCGAGTGCTTACAGTTGTAGAATTTTAAATATATTTTACATATAACCTTTTCAATTATATATAGATATATGTGGTTCTGCATGCACATGTCGCACACAAAATAATAAACGGTCACAACTCAAAATTTATTAAACGATAAACCAGATCACAGTTCAGATCTATAAATACCACGAAAATTTCGTTTACATCGTTATTTCCTTTTACTTTTTTTTTCTTTATTGTGGAACTCAAATTTATAATGGATGGTTAAATTTTAACTGCTGATGTTGAATGTGAACTACACCTAAACGTCAAGTTTTTTTCTGCATTTAATTTGACATTTCTCAATCTCATACTAACTAAATTTGAACCATGAAAAGACACACAATCGAGCAATGGTCAGAATAAAGGCAAGAAATGGCAACTTCGGATGATCAATTTTCGAAGAAAATCATCTTCAGTGATGAGGCACATTTTCACCTCAGTGAATTCGTCAATAAGCAGAATTGTCGCATTTGGGCGAATGATAATCCAAAAGTGATTGTCGAAAAACCCATGCACTTACACAGAGTGACATTTGGTGCGTTTTATGGGCGCGCGGCATCATCGGGCTTATTTTTTCCAAAATGAGGCTGGTCAGGCCTTACTCTGAATGGTGTTCGCTATCGTGAGATGATAACGAACTTTTTATTGCCGCAATTGGAAGATGTGGATGTGGACGATATGTGGTTACAACAGGACTGAGCCACTTGCCACACAGCTAACGAAACAATGGCTTTTTTGCGCGACAAATTCAATGGCCGTGTTATCTCACGTGATGGCGATGTCAATTGACCGCCTCAGCGTCATCGAAGATTTGGAGCATCGGAAAAACGCCATCGACTATACTAGCTGGAGTAAAACGAGAACGTCTTACACAATAAGGCTGAATATCATTAATCTTTCATTAAAACATTTGGGCAATTTTTCGTTATGAAAATCGCCAAAAATATAAAAATAAATTATTATAAAAAAAATACCAAAAAGCACCCAATATTTTTGGATTACTTTTCATATGAAATATTATCTAATTCAGCCCAAGATTTCATGGGCTATTTTTAATTTTTGATTTTGGGCGATTTTTCATAGGGTAATTTTGCATCTTCTGAACATTTGTGAATTTTAAATTGAAACTGTTTATAATTTAGTGTGCGATATGTATGAATTTGTATGGTATAGTATTACTTTACGTATAAAAGTATTAATATATGCATGACTTCATGTCTATACGAGTAGTTTTGCTGCCATACAAACCTTAATTCTAATGGATTTTGAAATATTTAAACGGAAAATGTGTAACTGTTCAGGACAAAAAATTGTGATTGTGTGTAATCATTTATCTGCTTGTTGCACTTTTGTAATGGATTTTTTAAATAAAAATAAAGCAAAAATTACCTGAAAAAAATCAATTGAATTCGAAACAATTTTGGCTTATCGTTGATAGGATTGCATTAAAAAAAAAAACTTTAGTTTATTGTCAGAGGATAAATATTATGATGAGCTTAAAAAAAGCATCTATAAATATTATTTAACAAATATAGAGGTTTGGCCTTCAGCAGAACAGTTTGATAAGAATTAATTAAAAGCAAAAATGAAATTTTAACTTTGGTATGTTATAATTTCATTTTTGTAAGCTTCATATCTTCTCGAAAATAATTCGGGAGTTCTAACTAAGCAGAAGCCCGATATTTCAATACCTAATTAAAAAAAAAAATAAACTACAAAAACAGCTTCTGTAAACAAACCAACTAATTCTAAGAGATTTAGGGGATTTTTCAACAAAGAATACCTTATTTGGCTGTTAGTTTAAGAGAATTTAAGAAGTTAATAAGACATTAAGAAATATATTTATACTCAGGTAGCAGGTTTAAATATGTTACTAGCAGTGCTATTCTCGAATAGTAATTTTTGTGACATTAAAAATATTTGTGACAATTTGCTATTCTGGATCTCATATAAAAGCTTTTTCTTTTAAATTTAAAAAATAGTTGTCATATACAAAATAAAATATAACAGCAATCATCGATAACAGTTAGTTATAATTTTTAGAACAGCACTGTAAACTGATTTGTGAATATCTAGTAAGAGGGTGTTTTTAATTACTTAAAGTCATTTGGTCTTAAGTGGCTGAAAAGGTCTTACAGGTTTTTTTATTTCGTAATGTGTAGTAAAAACAAAGCTATTATCTATTTATTATCAAAAGTAATATCTTTCCAACTATTTTAATACAAGTGAATAAATATTTTTTTTTAATCTGAGGTTCATTATTAGTTGATTCCAGTAACGGTTGGAATACCTCAATTCCATTTGTACATTAAATTTAACTTTTATTCCTCTAGTTACTTGTATATCTATACATATAATAACGTTTGGTGAATGAAATCTGAACAAACTTAAAAGTAACAAATATATGTGTAATATAACTTATTTTAATTAAACATTTTTTTTGGATGTAGTTGCTAAGAGCTGGTACACATTTTTCATTGGGCATTCACAAGCTACAGCAACTGTTAAAAACTGCTTCTTTGATGCCACGTTCGCTTACGGCTAACCACAACAAAACTTTTCCTGGAACTTTTTTCTTTCGGATAAACTTAGTTTTTTCGGGTGCTTTGTATCTGGAAGACTTAAAGTAATATTTTGGCTGCCATTGCCTCCGACGGTGAAATATGACTCGTCATCCATCACGCATTTGTACTCTGCTGAGCAGGAAAAGTAATTTTTGGAGAGTTTGCGTAACCTGCTTTTCATATCCTTCCGTTGTGTTTCGGTGGTGAATGTTGCTGTTTTTTTTTTCTTTTACGAATTCCCATGGATTCTAAATATTTCTGTAATGTGTTTTTGTCACAGTAATATTTTTTACCCAATTGACGATACGATTTGGCAGTGCAGCCTACTGTTTCAGCCTTTAGTTAAGATCGAACTTAGGCGTCTTTTAAACGTAATTTCCTACCACATCCACATTTTCTTTGATTTTTTTATTATTTATTAATATGTATATTGCACTATAAATAAATGTTTTTTTGAAACCCATGTTCTGAAAATGTTTAAAAATTTTACATTTCTTTTTATCTAAATTTTCGAAGGTTCAACTCGTTTATTGAAATTTTCAAAACTAATGTTAACTGATCAGCGGATTCTAAGTTTTTTCAATAGGTAGATTTTTCAATAGGTAGATAGTGCAGTTGAACTTCAGGTATATATTTTTGTTGTAAGCATCATGGTTACATTTCTAACAACAGTATTGCACTTGTTCGTATTTTATTCACCATTCGTTAAAATAGTAACTCATTTCCTGCCTGTCTGTCTTTCAGTTTGTGTTCGCAGCACATAAAAACTACTAATTGGATTTAACAAAAGGAGGTACCTTAGTATCCTGATTCCAGTATAGTATAGTTTTTTTTTCGCAAAAATATCTTATTTCTAAATGAAAGTGGGATATTTTAAACACGGATATTTTAAGCAACAGATGGCGCTGTTTTAAAATAATGACAAAATATCAATTACTTACTGCCGAATA
This sequence comes from Phasia obesa, assembly GCA_949628195.1. Taxonomy (NCBI): domain Eukaryota; kingdom Metazoa; phylum Arthropoda; class Insecta; order Diptera; family Tachinidae; genus Phasia; species Phasia obesa. Next base: position 87,132,204 of record OX451219.1, on the reverse strand, counting down.
GCCAATTGAAGGAAATTTGTGTTTTACAGAGGAGCTTTATAATAATTTTCAGAATTTTAGTTAAATTTTAGAATTTTATCCAGGGATATTTATATAAAGTAAATATGTAAATCTAAAAATATATTGTCAGGACGCACACAACGTGTATGGATATAGCTAGTTTACTATATTTGTCTGAAATATTAGCCAGTCTTTAAAATTAGTGTTCATTTTGACCTTTGTTTCATGTTGGTTTTAACCTTCCTTGTCATGACTTTTTAATTTTTGAAAATTTTAAACACTATTTAAATAACTCTTCAATAATAGAATTTTACATAAAACCTATATCTTAAAAATTTATGATCCAGAGACAGGTACCTCTATACAAATTAAATAAATTAACCATTTCTGTATCACTATAAAAGTAAAAGTCTTAGTATTTGGTGTTGATTAATTTAAAAACAAATTCCGAATTGGGGAGTATATTTTTGTAATATAATTTGTATATTATGAATATGTAAGTTATTGAGTTTTTTGTAAAAAAATTGTACTTTGGTTTCTGTAAAGCCTTTTATTATAGTTCAGCAAATACAAATTCAAAAAATATCCAGATAGTATCTATAGATGTATTGGGAAAAGCTCATCATATTTAAAGGTATTTTAATTTTAAAAACAAAAAAATATTGTACGTCAATTGCTTTAATATTGATTCACATGTTGGTTTTATGGGTAGGGTCCGCCAAAAGCATATTTGTCAAAATTGGTATTTTACAGAAGATCTGTAATATTGGCTCACAAACTTACATCTATAATTACGTCAGACATAGTCCTATTTGTTTACAGCGGCTGATCTTTTACTTCGCCTTTTACACTGCACAGATAATGAAGTCGTTCGGTTACACAATGACTTGCTGTCGACTTAAAATGTTGTTGTGTGCGGCACAAAAGTACTGATGAGAAGCGTTTTTCAAGTTTTTTCTTTTAGTGTTTTTAACTATAAAATGTTGACCTGTGTTTTTTTCTTTTATACTAAATAGCTATTCCCGGTGTTCTTCGCTACACCATCCACAAAAACAACTTGAAACTCGACTCGAAAACGCTAAATTTAAAATGGATCACTATTGCAGTTCTTAATTTCACGACACAAGTTTTTGTATGCAATATTGGCTATGCATATATGTAAACACGTTAATAATTTGTTACTTTGTATGCAAAGTGCCACGATCACTGCCCCAATGCAGTTTGTATTTTGATAGACTAGAGTATACGTGTGGGTATGGGGGTTACTTTTACCCATTTCGAAGATCATCCCTTTTATAGTTCTCTATGTACACGATAATAAGTTTTCACTTTTTATGGGAGGTACCACGCCCACTATTCCAATCCAGTCTTGTTTTTCTTAACTATGTATGTTATTAAAGAGTTTACTGGTGCAAAATTTCAAGGCGCTTCCTATTATTGTTACCAAGTAACATGATGAAGAATATTTATTTTGTATGGGAGGTGCTACTGCCACGTCGAATATTAAAACAAAAATATTTTACCAACCGTATATCTAATAACAAACTGTGAAACACATTTTAAATATGTTTATAGAAGTTTGCATTAAATATTGATGCACGATTTACACAATTTTAAATAAATAGACAAAAATTCAAATAATAATAAATAGACAATTTTAATTTAACTAGACAAAACAATGTTTTACAGTACCACACGATATGTACGTATTTGCAGTGGGAAATTTTTCATGTCAGATGTAAAAAAACATGGAGCTTATCCCTTTGAGGAACAGAATTTTCGAAAATAAAAATACTAATGCTGCATAGAAATTTTATATTGTTCGAAGTTGGGTTTTTTTTTATTAATAACAATATATACAACGAAAAAACCAAAAAAAAAATAGTTATAAATAATTTAATTCTGTTATTAGTTATAAGGTGGTACTCAAATTTTCCCATTGGATGATTGCTATACTTTATTTTATTAATTTCACAAATAATTCTTACAGACTAAAAGTGCTTTTACACGGCGCGTATTTGTCATATGACTTGTGACTTTTCCATGTGTAAATTCTAAACACATCATGTAAACCTTTTGAAACATAACATGTGTGTTATGTGTACTATACATATGACATTTTTCATTTAGAACGTGTTCTATTTTGATGTGACAAAGCATCTGACATCCTGTAATGCCAACTTGATATTTTGCTATTTTAGGTTTTTTGTGGTACCAAAAGCACTAAAAGCGTGGCAAAATCACTACATTTCCATCTTTGCATCAGCTGTGGTTGGCACTACAAAACTGTGTGGCGGAAAAAATATATATTGTAGGTTATGTCAGATGTAATTACACATGTACGTTTGAAAGCAAAAATTATAAACCGTATGTAAAATGTCTATTTTGACAAACATATGAAATTACATATGGGTTATCAAACTGACAAGTTATATGACAAACACACGCCGTGTAAAACCATTTTAAATGCTTAAATGTACACTAATACTAATACAACAAAGTATCATAAATATGATACTTTGTTGAGTCTATGATATAAACATTATGATGGGAATGAGCTATTCAGCACATTCCCAGAGTGTGTATGCATTATTGCTTCAACAAAGTATGAAGCTCGCGTTACATACAGAAGGTATGGTAACTACGACTTGTCAAACACACTACAAGGCATAATTGAGGTTCTATGCCGTTATTGTGCTGAATTATCTCATCCTTTAGCTCTTGAATTGTTGCTGGCTTATCGACGTACACCTTTTCTTTCAACTAACACCAAAGGAAGAAGTCCAACGGTGACAAATCACATGATCTTGGCGGCCAATTGACATCGCCACCACGTTAGATAACACGGCCATTGAATTTGTTTCGCAAAAGAGCCATTGTTTCGTTAGCTGAGTGGCAAATGGCACCGAGGTGTTGAAAACACATATCGTCCACATGCATATCTTCCAATTCGGGCTACAAAAAGTTCTTTATCATCTCACGATAGCGAGCACCATTCACAGTAACTGCCTGACCGGCCTCATTTTGGAAAAAATACGCCCTGATGATACCGACAACCCATAAACCGCACCAAACAGTGACTCTTTCTGGGTGCATTGGCTTTTCGACAATCACTCTTGGATTATTATTCTCCCAAATTCCCATTTTGACCATTGCTTGATTGTGTATCTTTCCATGGTTCAAGTTGAGTTAGTCTGCAATTGAAAAATGTCAAATTAAATGCAGAAAAAAACTTGACGTATAGGTGTGGTTTAACATCGGCTCTTAATAAGAACGAAGTCTACTAAATTAGTGTTAACTAAAAACGAATGTTGGAAGTAAAACAAATAAACAAAAAGTAACTTCATTGCTAACCGAAGGTTCGCTGAAGGAACAACAAAATATAGGTGGTAAATATTAAAGTAAAAATATTCAACAAGAGGGAAGCTTAAGGTAATGGTAGACTTCGTTCTCACCAATTGACGATTGATAATTGAATACAAGTTTTCTCGTATTCCTTTATCTGGGTTTGGTTGGTTAAATAGATGATGCTTACAACTAAAACACTACCCTAAGTAGATTAGATACAAGTAGTGCTGATGACGGACGTGGCTGTCTAGAAAATGTTCATTCCACTCGTGCTGGTGTCTAAAAATTAAATTTTCCCAATTTTTCTTTAATATTATCACCTAATTTGTAATTTAATTAATTCTTTCTTAGAGAGAATAAAAACGAACTTAAGCTTGATTATAAATTTCATTGTGTGTAATTTAAATTTAAAGCTTATAATTTTCTAATAAATAACTCTAGTTTCTAGAAATAATTTATAACCAAAAAACTTACTTTTCATATTTTTCACATAAAATCCCAAAAAGTACACCACTAAAAAATTTAACAGTTTATAAACTTGTTATAATGGTGTTGCGAAACTACTGTAAATAAGAAGGATCGGTAAAGATATATGAACACGAAGCTATTCCAAAATTCCGAAATCAGGTAAAAGATGCTCCACCATGCGTTATTATGCATCAAGATGGGACATTTTTGATGTCAGCATGCGCCAAAGGATTAAACACAAGAATGGTCTACATACAATATTTTATTTGGATTGAATTTTAATTAGTTTTTATTTGAATCAAGTAAATAATTAAATAAGTTATACTGAATCATACAAAAGCCTTCGTTTATTTATTTTTTTATTTAAAAAATCTACTCACTGTCGGATAAACCTAATACTGCTATTGTATGTATGTGTTCTAATTGAGGTGGTGTGTACGTAGAGTTATGGACAGCTTAAAGAGGAAGTAAATGTAAAAGCAATAGTCGTGGCTACAAAAAAAGAACTGTTCTAGATCTCTGAAAATTTTTGGGTATGTGAGTATGTGTTTTTAATTTTTACATCATTTAAAAGTAGTTTATGTTACCGCACATACTGGTTTTATGAATGACATCAAAGTGAATGAAACTGACAACAAAGTTCTACAAAGCAAAGTGGTTATTTGAGGTACTACTTCTTTGATTTATCAAATGCATTAAAAAGTTTCAAATCGAAAGACGAAAGAAAGTTAAATAAGACTTTGTAGTTTAAGCAGAGGGTATTATACATGATTTCTGGGAAAGAATTTTATAAATTTTTAACATTTGTACAGGCATAAGTGAGAATTGTAATTTATTTGAAATTGATGTTGTTTGTTTAGCTCATGCCAAAAAATTTTCTTTGATTGGAAATGTCCTTAATAAAAAGCTTGAAATTGAGAGGAATTTAAAAGATATTATGACGAGACAGAGATATTGTACTTTTACTACGTACCGCAGCGAAAAAAGTCTCGCATAAAGAATTGGAGCGTGTTTAGACCTGGCTAAATGGTTTATCAAAACAACTTTTTTAATTGTAAAAAAAAAATTCCTAAACATAATCATTATTTTATCATCATTGTGCTTTTATTGTGCAGTTTATTCAGCAGGTTCGATCTTTTTAATTTTAAATGTTGTGCAACATTTATTATTTCACAAGGAAAATTTGACATTCAAAATGTGGTGTCTATCTCGCGAATAATTTTACGATTTTATTGCTTTAAAATAAACCACATTGCTATCAAAAATTTTCCAAAAGAAATTCCACATGAAATAACTCCCAATTGCTTTATTTCACAGCTTTGATAAAGTGTTGTCAGAGTACAGAGTACTACTTCTGCAACATTTTTCATGACTTTTTCATACAAATTTTTTATGTATGTAATTTGATTGCATTCCGCGTGAAAAAATTAACAGAATACTAGAATACTTTAGAAGCTAAAGATTTCTGAAACTAGTGAGCTCTCATTCAAACCATATCAGAACAAACTACTTCACAACTTGTATTGAATCAAACACTTGGATAGAAAAAACATAGTTGCGGTAACCATTATTAAATTATATGGTTGTAGTTAAACCATATTATTGTTAAATATTATAAAAATTTTTCAGCCGTGACAATGATTCTTAAAAATAACCAAATATTGTTTAAGTATAAATATGGCCAAAATATAATATATTGTTACGAAAGAAGAATTTATTCATTATAGGCTCTGAACCACAATACTCTCAACAACAACATTAATGGTTTGTTTTCTTACAATGATGAAAGAAAGAAACAAACAATAAAGAGTAACGCCTTAAAAACAAACATTCGCACATCCATACACACATTAAATAAACACTCAACAGTTAAATACACAGCCACATACATAAATACAAGCATAAACAAATAAACAGCAACACATACAGGTATAAAGAAATAAACAACCACACAAACAGAAAACAAGAGCAATAACAATCGAACCTGCCAGATATGTCTGGAATAGAACATTCTGGCGCTTTTAAAGCACCTATATAAGTGAATCGTGCTGGCGAGTAGTATGGCAGTATTAATTTGAAAGTCAAAGAGTTTAGTTGTCGAATTTTAAGAGCGTTTAACAGTTTGTTGTATTTTTGAACAGTGGTGTTAAATAAATAAAGTGACTTAAAGAAAAAGTAATAACAGAGTGTATTTATTTTGCAATTAAAAGAACCCAACGTAAAGTAAAAACGTAACAATTGGTGACAGAAGTGAAATTGTAAAATAAAATAACTTAAAAAAATAATAAATAAAAATGAAATTTGAAGATCTTAAAGTGGAGCAGCTGAAAAAGGAGTTGAGTAAGCTAGATTTGCCAACAGCATGTAATAAAACAGAACTGCAGAAGAGGCTCATAGATGAATTCAAGCGTCGTGGCATGGACATTGGCGCATATGAGTTCGAAGAAAAAGAGGTGACAGAGGTTTGTAGCCGTGAAACAACAACAGCAAGTAGCATGGACTTCAATAAGATGTTTGCCGCTATGATGGAGAAAATAGGAGAAAACTCTAGAATGCTTCTAGAAAATGTAAACGCAAAGCTAGTCGAAGTACAAGAAGCTTCTAAAAGAAGTGAAGAAGCATCTAGAGCAAACAGCGAAAAACTGTTAGCCGAAGTAAGAGGTGAAAATCAACAACTTCTAGCTGAGATTCAAGAAGTTTCTAGAGCAAACAATGAGAAACTTTTGGGAAAAGTCAACGAGAACCTTCTACAAATTTCTGAAACCATTAATAAGCGAGTAGACGACGTGGAAAACAAGTTCGACGAAAAAATATCTGCCGTAGAAGTGCAATTGTCTGGTTTAAACAGAAAAGTTAATCTTCTAGAAACTAGTGGCGTCGAAGCACAGGTAAAATATGTCGATGTAAAGCTGCAGGAGCTTGAAAACAAAATTATGAATCTGGAAATAAGAGAAGGTCCAGTACGGGTAGTGACTGAAAACTCAAATAGGATAAAAGCTCCCAGTTTCGACGGCACCATACCCTTCAACGTCTTCAAATTTCAATTCGAGACAGTGGCCAGTAAAAATCTATGGAACAATGAAGAAAAAGCGATTGAGCTGATTCTGGCACTTAAAGGATCTGCAGCAGAAGTCCTCGAAAGCCTACCAACTAGCTGCAGAAATAATTATGAGGACATAATGGCGGCGTTACAGCGCAAATATGGCGGGGATCATAAAAAAGAGCTGTATAAAATGGAGCTACGTGGCAGGGTGCAAAGGGCAAATGAGACGCTTCAGGGTTTCGCCATGGAAGTGGAGCGCTTGGTGGATCTGAGTTACCCTGGGGAAAACCATCCACTTCTAGAGCAGTTCAAAGTGGATGCGTTTGTAAATGGTATCCGCGACTCTGACGTAAAATATGCCGTGTGCGCTGAGCCGAAGTCGTCGTTTCCGGAGACAGTCGCCTATGCGCTGACGCAAGAAACAGCAAAAGTCATTTCGAGGCCGCAGTCATACAAAGTGCGAAAAGTTGAAGTTGCTGCTGAGCATGAAAAAAACACAAGGGGCGAGCTTAAGCAATTACTAGAATCGCTAAAGGAAGTATTGAAAGAACTAAGTGCTTCAACTGCGGAAAAGTTGGCCATCTTCAGGTAGATTGCAAGTCCCCAAGAAAGACTGGATTTGCTTCGCCTAGGGACGAAACAGCATACAGTAGATGTTTCAATTGCGGGAAAGTGGGCCATTTACAGCGATACTGCAAGGCACCAAAAAGAGTAATAAGATCCGCTTCGCCACCAGAGAATGACAAGGTTATGAGCAAGCCATCACAGGAACCACCGTTGGAAGTAAAAAGTGCTAGCATCATGGATAATGGGTCAAAATCCGAAATTGTGGGACCATTAATTTCCATCTCGGTCATGCAGCAGGAAAACAAGAATCTGACTGCACTGGGTTACATCAACGGTAAAAAGCACGTTCTGACGATAGACACAGGAGCGTCGCAATCAATAATCAAGCGCGACTTGGTAAAAGGAGCAATGGAGCCGCTAAGTTATGTCAGACTGCGTACTGCCACTGGAGAATTTGCAACGATCTATGGCAAGATAAAACTCAGGGTATCCATCGGCAGGCTAAGTGTGGAGCACGTATTTATTGTGGCAGATATTTTGGATGAAGTAATTATCGGAGTCGATAATACGAAGGACGAGAAACGACACCACATCGTAAATGTGCGTCGTGTATACATAGATATGAGTAAAGAATGTAGTAAGGGGCAGAAGGGTGACCACAAGTTGTCAACAGGTCTGCTGGATAAAGTGGACAGAGAAATATCTCTCCAGAGACGAAACCAAGTACGGAAGCTCCATGAATTTGTGCGTAAGAGGATTGAGTCCACAAGTGATAAAATCAAGGCCAAGTTTGAACGTACTGCAAACTCCGAGGGATTTAAAGAGGGACCGATGATTAACCCACAACAGAAGAAAGTTCACTGGGATGGAACTTATGAAGTAATAAATCGGCTAAATGACGTAGTTTACAGAATGCAGAAGTTTCAGAGCCCAAGATCAAAAATGAAAGTTGTGCACTTGGAACGGCTAGCCAACTATGGAAAAGGTACATCTGTACCTGTTCGGGCCGAACAGGTTTGAGAAGGGGGTAGTGTTACGAAAGAAGAATTTATTCATTATAGGCTCTGAACCACAATACTCTCAACAACAACATTAATGATTTGTTTTCTTACAATGATGAAAGAAAGAAACAAACAATAAAGAGTAACGCCTTAAAAACAAACATTCGCACATCCATACACACATTAAATAAACACTCAACAGTTAAATACACAGCCACATACATAAATACAAGCATAAACAAATAAACAGCAACACATACATGTATAAAGAAATAAACAACCACACAAACAGAAAACAAAAGCAATAACAATCGAACCTGCCAGATATGTCTGGAATAGAACATTCTGGTGCTTTTAAAGCACCTATATAAGTGAATCGTGCTGGCGAGTAGTATGGCAGTATTAATTTGAAATTCAAAGAGTTAAGTTGTCGAATTTTAAGAGTGTTTAACAGTTTGCTGTATTTTTGAACAGTGGTGTTAAATAAATAAAGTGACTTAAAGAAAAAGTAATAACAGAGTGTATTTATTTTGCAATTAAAAGAACCCAACGTAGGCTTAAGTTTTTAATTATAAAGAGATAAAGAAAAAATTTGACACCAGCAGAGTGGAATGTATTTTCTAGACAGCTACGTCCATTATCAGCACTATTCGTATCTATCTACAACAAATTAATAAAAGAAATAGGATATGAGAAATTTTTATATTATATTTCATAGGAGAAAAAGCTTTTTGCAATTGTTTTACACTTTTAAACACTATTGTCCTTATGAAAAAGAAATAAAGACTACTTAATGTGTACTTTAAGACAAAATTTTTATATATAATTTAAAATAAAGTAGACTTGAAGTAGGATTTTTTTATTTTGCGCATATTTCTTTACTATCAAGCAAACATTTTTCTTTATTTTTATTCTCTTTATATATTTTTTTTATTTGAAAATGGTATATATCTGTCCTGCAATTAGCAAGGCATATCTTAAGAACTTAAGCCTAAATAATTAATTTATTCATTTAAAAATAGTTCAAGGAAAATTTATATATAATATAATAAAGATTATGATCAAATATAAACATAATACGTTAACCTAAATGATTATAATATGATTCAAACTGGTTAGTGTCATATGGGACCTTTTCTTTTTGCATTGCTAATAATAAAATTCACAATTATTATTATTATTATTATTATTATTATTATTATTATTATTATTATTATTATTATTATTATTATTATTTATTATTATTATTATTATTTTATTTATTGACAATTTCATTAATACATAAAATTTGACAAATTTATTTTATTTTGTAAACAAAATTTAAATATGTATATAGATTTATAAAAAAAGAGTATATACAAATTTTGTATTATTTTTTAAAAAATATTAATAACTAACTAACAACGAACATTGTTTATTTGTTAATTATACTTTGGTTACATACAAACAAACTTAACATGTTTTGATTATTAATAATATATTATGATTAAAAATAATATATTATTTTGAAATACCTATAAAACTTTGGTTGTTGTTTGACGTTTAACAACAATTGTATAGTTAAAGCCAACCGTATTTTAATTAAAACTTGTTATTGGGACCAAGGTGATGTTAAAAAAAACCAAAACTTGTTCATCGCCACAATATATTTTGACACATAGAACGAAATGTGGTTCTTGTGACCACAGTAAAAGACAATTTCAAATGTCTTTAAAAGATTTTGTTGGTTATACGAAAAAACGCTTCCATTTTCTTTAATAAGCTCATTTAGTTGCACTTTTATATCCTCATCAACATTTAACAAGATTTTCATCAATCGGTTCCTTGTTCTTTCTTTCTGTCAGTGATGTTAACAAACTTGTAATCATTATTTTACCTTTTGCAACTATCATCTTTATGTTACCGTTTACAAATGCATCTGTCCGAGCAAGATATGGGTTAATAAAAGTTCATCATCGATTAAATATAAAGTTACACTTAAGGTGACGTTATTTATAATTTAGTTTGCTAAAATCTTTTCATATACGACACGTCTACTGCCACAAGTTTATTTGCTCATAAACTGATGTTTTTATTAAACTGCACTGGCTTCCTGTATCTACAAGGCAATAAAAGTTATATTTTTCATATTAACTTTAATTTTAAAAAACATCATCGGTATTGCAATATATATTTCATGCAGTTGCAATTTATGTGCACTGAGTTTCCTTTTTTGCATGGACTTTATTACACTTTTCACATCGTGGACGTCTTTGAGCTTTCGTCAAATTGATGGATATATGTCCTAATTCGTTGCAATTAAAGCGTTTATATTCTTTACCCGCTTTCATAGCATTCTTTTTTTTTAAATTATCATAACTGAAATTTTTATTTAGTGAGTCTGTTCATTTTTACTATCAACGTTTTTCGTTACCCGTCTTTCTGGTACGTTTCATTTTATATTGGTTTAAAATCTCACGTAATTGTTTTAACGAATCAATTTTTTGAGCTGCGTGGCCGTTTGAATTTCACGATTTTGCAATCCTTCCCTAGCGTTTTTAACAATAGATTTATCACTTAATTTAAACCGTTTTCTCAACGCGCAAATTCGAATATAAAAGACCGTAATTTTCTCTTGACTCTTAAGAACCGTACTTATCATTTTAAAATGTACATCTGCTTCATCTTGCAAAAACATTCCATGTTGAATGCATAATCTGAAGTGTATCTAACCACAAACGTGCGGCACCCCTGATTTTGCTATACACTGCGAGTAGTAAATATTTTTCCTCCCATTAATAAGCTCGTATTGCACTTTCAAGACGTTCTACTAATTGTTCAACAGATAAGGAAAACTCATTTGTCAGATCAAACTCTGGTACTGTTTCAGCAATCTTTCGAATAAAACAGTTGCTATTTAGTCGCATTCCGGCATATGCGTTCGATGTTATTTCATTGTTCACGTTTCGGACAGAATCTTGTTGAAGGTTTTGCCTTGCATAGACGTTTGTACAATATTGCGCTTTCCAGCATTTCTTTTAATTCATTCACGTGGCGTTGTAAAATTATAACAATGTCTTCGTTTTGCAGAACTAGTTTTGATTTGGAGGAGCAATCACTTTCTGTATTTTGTCTCGGTTCGAAACTACTCATTTTTAATATCAAATTTCTAGAAATAATTTAAATTAAAATGTGAATTTATTCACTGCAGCCACCCTTAGCTTAGGATGGCCAGTTTCAGTAAACGCTGCACGAATGTGTTCTGATGGTATTTTGACCCGATCTCGGTTAAGAGTAATTAATGCTTAAGACGTTGACCATCTTATACGTTTTATAATTAGATTCATTTTGGGGAATTAAGTTATTAATGTTAGAAGGAAATACAGCTAGAAACATTTGCTTGTACAGTTTGGGCTTCTAGTTTTTTGGGAGAGTGCCGTGTCTTGTTGTCACGTCTAATGGTTTCTAACGAAATGGTTAAAGTTCCCAAGGATCGCTGAAAATATTTTCACAGTCGAGCTTCTTAAGGCCCTTAAGTACACTTATGCTGGTGTTTGCTTCCGCAGATGAAATAACTGATTAAATTATTCGCAATCATTTTGATTGCGAATAATGTTGTAGATCCACAAACATGTTTACATCAGAGACTACCAAATTTTCAAGCTCGCCACCAATGTGCAAGTGCTTTACTTTGCTTTTGCTAGACGGACTATCTTTGTGCAACTGTTTAATCTTTCAGTTCTTATATTTTGTAGAGATAAACTCTTAGCTGATGTCTGCACTTCTTGCTGTTGCTGTATCTGAATTTCCATCTACCAGTATAATATAAAGTATATATATAATTCAAAGTATTCCTTTATGTCCGTTATTAACCATGGCTGTTTATAATATTTTCTATTCAAATAAATCACAATATTAGATGACAATTTCGCAGCAAGTTGCCAAAATAATGACTGCTAAATAATATACAGTGTGACTGCTCGCTAGATATGGTCCTTCTGCTATTGGAATTTTTAAAATAAAATAGGAACTGGAGGATGTTTCAGACGGCTTGTAGGTAACATTACAAACTGATATCAAAACATATGTATATCAAAATATTAAAAAGCTACCATTAACCTTGTGGTGCTGGAGCAGAGTGAAGTTGGTTACGCTTCGAGTGCCAAACCTTGTATACATACTTTATACTACTGAAATTAGAAACTTAATGACATAGTCGTATTTACCATTTCATCTGTTGGCAAGGATATATCAATTTTAAATGTTTTCATTTATTGAGCAAGATAATTGTTTAATTAACTTTGTAGCTATCACGAACAAAGAAAAAAAAAAATATTTGATTGTTTAATTGAAAGAAAATTGAGTTTATTTTTACTTTACCATACGTAGTATAAGGTAAAGTATATATGTAATCATGAAAAAATTCGATGTCGGGATTTTGACGGATTTATACGTTTTGAGGTCCCCTGAATCCATTTTGACTATTTTCGCGATGATGTCTGTGGGTGGGTGTGTATGCGACTATTTTTGAGGAGTTTGTACAGGTCATACCGTTTGACATATCAAAATGAAATTTAGTATGTGCCTTTGGTATGTGGAGATTAAGAGCTGTATAGTTTTTGGACATAATCGGGAGGGGACAACGGTCAGTTGCCTTACCCTCAAATTTTGTGAACGCTCATACCGTACGGCATATTAAAACGACATTTAGTATGTAGCTTTGGTTTATAGAGATAAAGAGCTGTAAAAATTTTGGGCATAATCGGAAGGGGCAAGGGGTAGCTTACTTGCTCCCAAATTTTGTAAACGCTCTACAGGTCATACCGTATGACATATCGAAATGAAATTCCGTATGTGCCTTTGGTTTCTGGAGATGAAGAGCTGTATAATCATCGGGAAGGGGCAAGGGGTAGTTTACCTAACACCCCAAACAGAAAAAATTAATTTTTCGATTCGAATACACTTTGGACTTAATCTCAGGATATATAAAAAATTTTAATTTCTTTTCAAATTACTAATTACAATAATATGAAGTTCTATAGACAGAGATCACAAATTTTAAATTTATGAAAAGTTAAGAACATGAGCAAGTTTGTAAGCTACAACAATCCGACATTTCCTTACAAACCTGCATACGGCGAAGCAGTATGTTTTGCTGCGATTGATTAGCCATTTGTTTTTCATTTTTATTTAAGCCATTGAAGAGCCGATGTTGTGTTGCTTTTGCTAAAATATTAGTAGCTTTTTAAACGCTGATCTACTCATTATCTAGTATGCAAATCATTTCGTTTCAAATTTTGTTTAAAAAATTCATCCCACAATCACTGTCAAATACGAGTACGTAAGTTTGCATATAAGTTACAATGTTATCACTCAAAATAAATATTTGTATCCCTCCCTAGTTGCATGAATTAATGTTTTAATTAATTTTATAGTTATTAAAGAATATAAAACTCTTATATTTGTAAATTAAATATAAATATAAATCGATTTATATTTAATTGACTTATTTAATGAAGCTTCAAAAAAACTTTAAATTGCTACTCTGGGTGTATTATGAAAATTGTGTTTTTGTTTTCAAGTTTATTTTTTTTTTTTCATTTAAAATAATTAAAGAAACCATGTAGCTTTAACACACACATCCACACACTTTAATATTTAGGAATAATTAATGAATTTTAATGTTTTTTTAATTAAATTTTAATAGAATTATTTTAATTTGTTTTTAATACCAGTGCATTAGACAATTTGTTAAATATCAATTTATTAAAATTAAACTTAATTTAGAGATTAAAAAGTTGGGCAATATATTGATCAAGTCATTGGGTTGCAATACTGTTTTTAAGCCATTCGAAAAAATAGTTTTAATAATCGATAACGTTTATTCATTATCATAATTCGAATAGTTACTGCGCCCAAAAAATGTAATATGATTGTTTTGAATTATACAATTTTTGATAAGCTTCAAACCACGACCAAAATTATACACTATTTTTAACCATAATATATAATTAATGAACAGACTGTGTTAAGTTAATTCGCATGTTACCAAAGAATAAAAGACAAAAACAAATAAGAAAGAATAAATTAAATTACAAATTAGGTGATAATATTAATGAAAAATTGGGAAAATTAAATTATTAGACACCAGCAGAGCCGAATGCACATTTTCTAGACAACTATGTACGTCCGTCATCAGCACCCTTCGTACCTATCAGTTTAGGGTATTGTTAAGTTGTAAACATCATCTATTTAAGTTTAGTCAAACTCTCCGTCTCCCATTAGAAACGAAGAGGTCAAATTTACTGACGTCGCTAAACATAACATTAGCCGAGAAAGGGTTTTATTTGTTAACGTGGACTTTTGCAAATACTATGCGTTTTGTTTTATTAATATCGCTGATGTACGACTTCCTTCTGATCATACGACTATGAGATACACAATTTCTAAGTATACTCGAACTGTTTCTGGGTGAATTGAATTGAATATCTTTATATTCTAGGTATTTTGTTATTTCTATTGCTGTGTTTCTTCGATTTTGTTTTATCTGTATATATGAGTACTGTTACCTATCACTCAGCCACCCGATTTCCTTGATAAATCCTACGACATCTTTGATCTTACACCGTGCGATTGCGAGGAGCCTATCTAGAAATCTCCTCACCAAGCCATCTAAGTTTTTGGTTTTGTAATATCGGGCAGTAATGTACGATGTGCTCCACAGTTTCCAACTCCTCTTCGTCCTCGCACATCCTGCAAAATTCTGATGTATCTTGCCCTAGTGGCCAGTGATCTCACCTATCACGACTCTCAGAAATTTTCTGTCTTAACCCAGAAGTAACAGTCTGGGCCAAATTGCCCATGACTCTCTGCAATCCATCCTTACTTTCCACGACAGGTTAATTCTCCATACTACCCAGTTGCATATAATCCTATAGTAGTGGCTAATCGGCGACTTAACCGATTGTACTCTAACTAAGTTATTTTCCTCCGAACCCAGTCTTGCAAGTTCTTCATCGATTTCGTTGCCCTCAACATTACAATGTCTCGGATCTCAACAGATAATAATAATAGAAAGAAGCCGACAACATGTTCGTTTGTGTTTCCAAATATTTTTATTACAAATGTTCGATCATCTAAACTGGTGATTATTTAGTGATTATTTTATTACAATTGAAAATTCTAATATTCTATGTACATATGTACATATATATTTTTTTAGTTCACGCGCACTTTTGTTTCGGAGAATTTTTTTTTTCATATTTTTTTATTGTATCTTCAATATATATGAATCGGAGAATTTAATTATAAAAAGTTTTGTTGGGGATATTTTTTTTTATCAAAAATTCTAAAGATTTTTTTTTCAGTTGTTTAATATTGTTGCAAATATTTTTTTAGTTTTAAATGCCAATTTTTATGCCAATTCATGGCGACATATGCTAAGTTTAAAAAAACCCAATTTTAAACTTTAGTTTTGAAATAAACTTAAACATTATTATTATAAATTCATGTAACATATTTTTTCATTGTTTGCAGTTTAAAATATCAACAAAAATGGTTTTAGCTAAAAACTAAAAATAAAGTCATATCAATTAAAAAACAAATTGCACAAACAAAAGCACATAAAAGTTTTCCAAATTAAATATAAAAATAAAACACAACCCTTAACTCTAACAAATAAATAAAATGTGGAATTGCCAAAGAATAATTTGTATATGGATTTGCTGCGTCTCCTGTATGTTTGGAACTACACAATTGTCATCACTAGTACGGGCAGGTAAGTGTGGGTTGCTTTTAAATAAAATAAAATGCCCTCGTACTGGGGCCAAAACAACTAATTCCAATTTAATATTTGTTTAAAAATACTTCTAATTCTTATTAATTTCTATTTTACTTTCCCCCTCCCCCACAGTGCCGTATGAGTATTTTGATGAAAATGAACAAAGTTTCTATGATTTGGATACCGAACAAATTCAAGCCAAATACGATACACGTCTACTATCGAAACAGATGTTGCAAACAGAACAGCAGCAACAGCAACAGCAATATCAGCATTTAGAAAATTTTAAGGGTTTTCACAATCCAGAAAGTGTGGGCAGAGTGGCTAATGGGAAACCAAATGATGTTGGTTCTTTGTATGTAGCGACAACAACAGCAAAATTGAAAAGTAATGATGAACATTCGTTGAAGGGTGATGAACGTGAGGATGTGCTAGAGGAAACGGCAACCAAAGCTGCTGCTTTAACTTCAACAATAACAGACACATTAGATGAATTATATTTGCCACGTGCTGCATCATGTTTTACTAATGGACAAAAATTTACACACGGTCAAAAGGTAATTTCATGTATGAAAAGTCGCAAAAAATTAAATGGCTTTCTAGAACAATTTTTTTTTAATTGCTATGTTTTATGAATATTTAATAAAAAACTAATTCTACTATTTCATTTCATTTTATTTTATTTTATTTTATTTCATTTACTTTTGTTTTGTTTACAGTTTGCATAAAAATGTTTTGTTTTATGTTTCTATTTGTAGAACACTTAATTGAAAATCTAAAAATGCATAACCCCTGCGGTCTTTGCAGCAACATTAACATGTTCTCTTTATTTAACACAAATTCTCGATAAATGGTTTTGCAAAAAAACTGTATTTTACTGCAAAAGTTCAAATATTATTTTAAAGTTTTAATTAAGAACGTTACTTAAGCTCCATTCATTTTCTGAAAATTCATTTGAATTTTTTTTACTGCTTTAAAAATTAAAAAAAAAAATACTGAAAATAAAATACAGTTTTACTCTTTAAGCTTAATTATACTTCGTTATGAAATGGCTTAAGAGGGGGAAGTTGTACATTGTTTGACTTAGAAGTCAGGGTACGCGATCTCAAACGGAATACAAAACACTAATTTTTAGAATTTTTATACCCTTCACCACAGTTGGAAAGGGTATACATATATAAGTTTGTCATTCCGTGTGCTGATTTAGAGATGTCCGCCTGTCCCTCTGTCTTCGGATTGAAATCAATTTTTTCAAAGCACCTGAAAAGATAGAGGAAATTTACGCCCACCAATTTGCCGGGGATAGTTTCGAAAAAATTGCTAGTGCAATTTAGCAACATTACACCGTTTCATTGGATGCTGCGGTCTAAAAACCACTCCTACCTATATTTTTTTATGTTATCTTTATTTTTTCGGTTGCAATGATTTTCTTTTGCTTTTTTTGTTACTAAATATTAGATGGCAACCAATAGATCGCATACAGATCTCGGGTGGCAATAACCCCCTGAGAGAAGCGATTTTGTTTGTGTTTGGTTTATGGGGTTCTGTTTGCTTTGATTTGTATTAATTGCCTTTGTGGAAAGCATTCAACATAGAGGTAGCCATTATACCCTCAGGGTATCAAGAGCGCTCAATAGACTTCTTGGGGGTGGGGGAAATATGGTTTAAAATTTTTTTCCTTTAGTCTGACTATTTATGGTCACACATAAAGCACCATTTTCTTAGACCAATGAAACTCAGCAGCGACCAAAGATCAACAAGGGGTAGAGGGGGTTTGGCAATGTAAGTTTCGCTTTTTTAAAGTTTCAATCCGTGATTTGCTTTGATCTGAAAATTGTAGGTGGTCGTATTAGGGAGGTGGGAAGGTGGAAGGGGCAGTAAAATTATAGTCACAATGGTGAATGGTATATAAGATTAAGCACGGCCGAATATAGCACTCTTACTTTTTTTTGTCTGTCTGAGTCCTCATTACGTAAAAATTGTTTTCATAAAAAATGATAAAAAATTCATTATCAGGCTAGTTTTGTCGATCTCCTACAGCTTAAATATACTTTTATTTTTTATACAAGTAATTGGTATCAAAAAAAATTGTAGGCTTTCTAGATTAATGTTTCTTACAAAATTTTTTCGCTCTGCTTTTTTCAAATATTATTTGCCCTTAAAACAGGGAAATTTATGTTAGAGTAATTTTTGGAAAAATAAATTTGAATTGATACAACTTCTGATCGGCCTGAGAAATTCCTAAAAAATATTAAGCTGACATAGAAAAGAAATGTTTTAAAAAGTGGTATTAAAATTTTAATATTTTACATTTTAACACCTGAATTCCTAAAACAGAAAAAATATATATTTAAAAAATTGGTTTTTTATCCACGGGGCTGTCACATCTTGTTTGAGTTATGTAGCCAAGGGGTGAAGCTTTTAAAAATCAATCGGTGTCTTGTACTAGAAGGAGTTTTACAGCAAATCTACTGTAGCTTAAGTGGTTAGCACGTTGACTACTAAGCAATGATCACGAGTTCAATACTCGGCCGAGCCAACATAAATTTTTCCGATATATATTACTTTCTCTTTATAATATAGGCTGCGGTGATGCAGTATTACCACATAGCAGTAAACCGCCGGCGAAGTAAAATAATTATAAATAAATTGGCTACACTGAACCAAATTTCGTAGGTAATATTAACGAAAAAAAATTAGTAGAACCTTAACGACAAAAATAGTTAAATCAACTTAATTTTTATTCAAATCTTTATACGATTTATTCATATAAACTAATTTTATTCATATAAACAGAATTGTGTTTTGTTAAAACCATATTTCAATAAAGCTTGAAAAATTCAAATAAAATTCTGTTAATTTTAATTTTTAAAACAGTAGTAAAAAATTGGAAGAAAAACAACCCATAAATTTAGTTTAATTTACATCCCTAAATGAAGTTAATATAACTAATTTGGCCGTTGATTTGACAAATTTTTCGTTTATATTACTAAGTTTTTGTAATTTTATTTTTGAAGAAAATTGAATATAGGAGCCGTCTTCCTTGAAAGTGTTGTAAGTATATTTAGATAAAATATTAATTAATAATAAAAGTGAATACTATTTACTATGAACTTTTTATTTATAAACTTTTTTCAAAAAAATCTGCTAAAATGTTCATTGTTTTTATCATTATAAATTTTCGTAGTTAATTAAGCTACAAATATAATTGCTTTTAGTTAAAAATTGTACTACATAATTTATTTAGTGCTTTTTTACATGTGTGGTAACATTTTAAATGACATACAATTTTTTATAGTTTCCCGGAATTTCCCTTTTTTCCGGTTTATTATACGATATAATAAATACAAAACCCTAAGAAGATGCGATTCTAAGAAGGGGAAAAATATCAACGGTGAAGAAGTAAATTGGTTGAAGATATGTTGAATAGGGTTTTTGAAAAGCGAACCTATAAAACTTAATTTAGCGAGAATGAGAATTTTAAATCACTAAATTTATAGCCCTCACGGGGAAAACTACACAACTTTAGAAATATAGTACCAACGTTTATATCATCATTCCAGGCTCATCACATTCGAAAAATTGACGGATATAATTGATTTATTGCCATATATCCCACCAACACATCATGACTAGTTTCAAAAATATGATCATAATGTAAAAAGGAAAATGTATTAATAATACGGGTATAAATAATGTTGGTTGAATGGTAAATGTTGAAATAAGGCCTTTTTCTTTCGGTATTCTTTAATAGATTTTTATTGTTGAAGTATGTATTTAATATATTTTTAAAATTATTCAAATGCAAAACCTGAAATATCCCCAGATTGAATAAATTAATCTTACACCACTTTCAAAGAAAACGGCTCATATTTAAATAAAAAAAGGGCTGTAAAATAGAAGAAATTTCGTTAAATTTAACTTCAGGAAAATTATTTGAGTTGACATTAAAAATAGAAAATTTTTTTAAAATATATTTTTTATTTTAAACATTTCAAATGAAATGCCTGCAACAGAAACTTACAGATTTTTTCGTTTATTCTTCTTAAAAGAGGAAAAACAAGCGAAGAAGCATTTTTTTCCTCTTTTATGCAGTTTTGTTTTCATGTTATCATTATATCAAAATCTGCAATATAATCGCATATTTTTATCTAATGATGAAAAGATATTATAAAGAATAAAATTTTATAAAGAACTAACTAAAATTTGTTGTTAATTTAGCTTATTTTTAACCTACTTCAAAAAAGAAGGAGGTTATCTATTCGTCTGAATGTTGGATTTTTTATGTATGTAACCGCAGAACTCAGCCATTTCTGAACCGATTTTCTAATTTTTTCTTTATTTGAAAGGTTAAGCTTTCAGGTTCGTCCCATTTTAAAAACAGTTCATTATATTGAAAATAAAAGGTTGTCTCCATATAACATACATGTTTTTTACGTTATTAAGAACCGTAAAGGGCACCAAATTAAAATTTTAAAAAATTGTGTGTCGCTATAGCTGCCACCATCAGAATTTAATATAAAAATAAATTTAAAATTTAAAGGGTGTCCCCATAGGTGATGTAATTTGACCTATTTGAGCCTATCTTTTGAACCGTTATAGACAAAACCTTGAAAATTTGACAGAATGTCGATTACTATGAATGTATAAATATTCAAAATTTTAAATTAAAGGCTGCTCCAATAGTTCATTTAATTTGATGTACTTTTGACAGTTGTACACAGACCGCTGAAATTTACAAAGAACCTGTAGTGCTAAGTCAGCTATAACAAAAAGTATAAAATTTGAATTTGGAACTAAAAGGGTGTCCCAATAGTTAATGTAATTCTATGTATGTGGCCAAACTTTTGAACTCTTACAGACAGACAGCTGAAATTTACAAGGAACCTCTATTGCAAAGTCCACTATAGCAAATATACAATTTGGATTTAGAAACTAAAGGGTGTCCCCATAACTTACGTAATTTGATCTATATGGCCCTATCTTTTGAACCGTTAAACACAAACACTTGAAAATTAGGCAGAATGTCCACTACTTTATCTGGTATGATAACAAGTATAAATATTTGGAATTATAATTTATAGTGTGTCCCAATAGTTCATGTAATTTGATATATATGGTTAAACATTTTAACCGTTATAAACAGATAGTTGAAATTTACAATGAATCTTTGTCGCCAAGTCCTCTATAACAACAGGTCTTTAATTTAATATTGTAAATTAAAGGGTGTCGGAATGGGTAATGTTATTTGATCTGTGTGCCCCTATCTCTGAAACCGTTATAGACAGAGGCTTGAATGGTGTTCCCATAAAAGACGGATGCTGGTGAAAATAGCTTAACTTTTGAACAGTAATAGGGAGAGGCTTGACATTCAAATAGTCTTTATTTTTTTCACTCTAATTTTGGCGCATCTTTTATTTGGGTTAAATCTAATTCTAACAGATTACTTCTTACATTTTTAATTTAGAATTCGTGCCCTTCTATCTGTTTTGAAGTCGGTTTTTTTTGCAAGAATTATTTATCATATTTACACCCTGTTAAATAACAAAAAGAAAGAGTCATATTGAAGAAATTTCTTCAATATAAGGAATTTAAAAAAAAAAAATTTTTTACAAAAATAATATGTAGATTTGACTAAAAAGTTTGTTAGCTGTATAACAACCTACTTTTCTTCAATTCTAGACCCCATTTTACAGTATTTAGTTAAACTTTTGGTTCAGTGTATGCTACTTTAAACTAATTCGCCTAAATAACACCAGAGGCGCTGCAATACTGTTCTAAAAATAATCATAACGTGCAATTGCAGTGTTGCCATAAGCGAAGCCTTAGTATCACACTAACCATCTGTCTTATCTACTACTATCCCTTTCCAAAGGAAGTAACACAGTTAATATAGACATTAATTGCCTGAGTGTTACTTCTTTAAAAAAAAAAAATAGTTGTGTTGATATGACTGAGGGAATACGATTGCAATCTATGAACCAATTTTTCTATTTTTAGATTTGGTATAACTTTTTAACGAAATGCGCTATCAGAACTAGCTGTGCAAACACACGTTGTGTGCGTCCTGACAATACTTTAATCGATTTTGCTTTAAAAGCAACCATAACAAATTTTAAGACTCTTACGTATTTACTTTATATAAATTATATATATATATCCCTAGATAAAATTCTAAAATTTATATAAAGTTCTAAAAATGATTGTAAAACATTGTAATTACCCAAAGTAAAAACACAAATCAAATACAAATTTTATTCAATTGGCTATTTGGCAGTAATTAATTCATATTTTGTCATTATTTTAATACAGCGCCATCTGTTGCGCAACCATGTGTAAAATATCCCGCTTTCAAAAAATAAAAGATGCCTTAAAGTATGCAATATCTTACCCTAGGGGGTCCACAACTCTACTCAAAAACACCTTTACGTCTGTTAAAATTCACTAAAACATAATTAGTAGTTTATGCGCTGCCAAAGTATTCCATTATTCATAAAGCAGTGGTAATATGCAGCACAATAAAAGTAAGAGTTTTAAAATTTGGTGTGGATTTCTTTTAAGACCAAATGAAAATTCGAACATAATATTGTTAAGAAGCTGATAACGTCGCGAGCAGACCTTGTATTATAACAAAACTGTGAAACTGAAAACAAAGCATCTTTCCTTCATCCTGGATCTCTGTTATGATTTTTGCCTTTAATTATCGAATTAAAATTAGGACATTTCCCCAAAATGACTCAGATTTCTCTAAGTAAATAAATAAATTATTCAAAGCTAGAATTGGCTTTAAAATTGTATTCTGATTTTCTTTTTCACTTTGCTTTTCTTTATTAAAAAAAGAAACAAAAATATTCTTTAAGATAATTAGCGAGTATTTTTTCCTCATTTCCTTTCATTTTGATTCAGTTTTTCGTAAATTTTTTATCTCATACAATTATTTCTTCGAAAATGCTATTTTTATTCTATTTAAATTTCATTCGTGGCATATTTGTTTCTCCACAGGTACCGCGTCTGGATAACTGTGAGGTTTGTTTGTGCATGGATGGTGAAATATTTTGCTGGTGGGAAAAATGTGGTGAGTATTCAGCAGATTCTTGTTTTTTTTTTTTCTCTCTACTTTATGCCCAGTCATTTATTATTTCTTTTTGCCAAAGTTTAATTTCTAAAGGCACGTCGTTTCAAAGGTTTTGTTTTTGGTCTATCAAAAAATGTTCGAAGCAAAAAGTGTGTTGAAAGCAGATGTAATATTTTTTTACAACTGCCTCAAATTTTCGTGAAAAATAATTTAAATGAAAATTAATTTGAAAGGGTTTAATTTCTAAAGAGTTAAATTTGCTTTTCATTTAGAAGCACATTTACAAGGCACTATGTTGGCTTAATGATCATTAAAATTTAGATTCGTGATGTGTTTATTAAACTAACATCAAAATAAATTGTAGAAAAAAATAATTGTAACGAATTTTAATTAAGAGTAAAATTATTTAAGCAATTTTGATGTAAATATTACTCAGCGGTAATATTAGTATTAACGATGCTGCGCTATTTCTATTTGATATGAAGCGAAAACAAGGTGAACGTTGTTCCAGTAAAATTAATTTTATTTCTATAAGCAAAAATATATGGAATATACATACATATATGAAATATTTGTTTTTAAAGGGTGATTCAAGTTGCGTACCACATGGCTGGCAAATGTTATGCAAATATTAAAGTGTTTATACAACAATAACTATACAGCGATTTCTTCAAATCACTAGGTCCCTGTTTCATAGCATCAGGCGACTACAACGCTAAACATACGTTTTGGGGATCAAGACTAATTACTCCAAAAGGTCGTGTTTTGTTTAACACGATTTTAAAAATGAGTCTAAACGTGAATTCGAGTGGACAACCTATTGGCCTACTGATCAGCAAAAAACCTGATGTTATTGATTTTGGCGATCTAAAGGTATTTCAAAAGAAATGATTGAAGTTGAAGCGTCTCTTGAATTATCCTCAGATCATTTTCCCACTATTGTCTATATATGAAACCAGCAAAATATCGTGTCACCAAGAACTAGCACAAGCATAAATTGGTTGAAATATAAAAAATATCTCAGTAATCATTGTTTGGAAAATATCCCGCTAAGAACTTCAGAAGACGTAGAGCAAAGTCTTACTGATTTTTTATTAAATTAGCTGCCCAAAATGCAACAGTAACCCGACAACTAATAAGATACATTCAAATCTATTCTGTTGACGTCGAGAGGCTCTTGGCTGAGAAAAATTCGCAGAGAGTGGCAATCGCACAGATCTCGTCAACTTAAAAGCAGACTTAAAGAATGCACGAAACGGCTAAGAGATTTACTAGAATCCCGAAGAGCAGCATCTCTGAAAAACTATTTAAAAGACCTCGACCCAACTCCTTAATCAGATTATTCATTATAGCGTGCGTGTAGAAACCTTAAAAGGCCAGTAGTATATAAGCCTCTCTTGCGAACTTCGTCTGGAGGCTGGGCAAGGAATGATACCGAAAAAGGCAAATTATTTGTTGAACATCTGAAACAGGTTTTTACTCCAAATGTATTGACTGATGCAGTTGATTTGCCAACTGTCGAAGCTAGTGCTGCAGTACCCTTAAGATTTCATTTTAGTGACATTGAAAGGGTAATAACAGATTTAAACACGAAGAAAGCCCTTGGTTTTGATAAAACCAGTAACAAGATGTTATTTGAGTTGCCCCATACAGCTAGAAAAATTATTCTTTTTATTTTTAACGCCATTTTACGCCTTGAGTACTTTCCTTCAGGTTGGAAGTTTTCGTTAATAACTATGATTCCTAAACCAGGAAAAGACCACAGAAAAGTTGAATCATACAGACCTATAAGTCTTTTATCAAATATTTCAATAAGCTGAACCCCTTTCTAAGCGACAAAGGATGTATTCCGAACCATCAATTTTGCTTCACAATAAAACATAGTACAATCGAACAAACTCACAGGTTACTTAACGTAATTAGGAAGACCTTTGAAAAAAAAATACTGGTCTGCACTTTTTATCGACGTGTCCCAAGCATTCGATAAGGTATGGCAGGATGGCCTAAAATATAAGTTAAAACTGAATTTGCCCGCAAACTTATATAAGCTGTTAGATAGTTATTTAACTAATCGAAAATTCATTGTTAAAGAAGGCAATTTTTTAAGCTCACCTGACCCAATAAAAGCCGGAGTTCCCCAGGGTAGTATATTGGGGCAGATTTTATACTTGTTGTATACTTCAGAATCCAAAGGCGCCAAAACAAGTTTCTACGGATGATCACAGTTGCTCCCTGGTACATAAGAAACTCCAACATCCACAAAGATCTAAACGTGCCATCAGTTAAAGCAGAAATAGCGAAATATGCAGTTACGTATTTACAGGAGCTTGAAACACATCCAAATCCGCTGGCCCGCAACATGCTAAATGGACGTGGTTACATTCGTCTAAGAAGAAGGGACATTTCTTCTCTCATCCGAACATTAGAGGGATGACCCGCAAATGATAGAAGCAACCGTGAAACATACATCTTTTTTTGTCTAGCACTGGCTGGACATAATAAGTATATTTATTTTTAGTTTAGGCTTAAGATATGAGTAATTATTGTTATTTCAAAAATATATTTGAAGATTCAATAAATATTTATGATTTAATAAAATTAAAAAAAAATACAACAATAACAAAATAAACTGTGATATAGATATATATATATATATATATATATATATATATATATATATATATATATATACATATATATATATATATATATACATACATATATATACATATATATATATATATATATATATATATATATATATATATATACATATATATATATATATATGGGTGGCGCAAGAGTAATCCTCCTATCAGAAAATGCTATAAATTTTGCAATTGGCCCCTAATCAGGCAATCAACTGTGGCGGCGGCCATTTACATGACATCATATTCTCGACTTGATGTAAAAGAATTAAAAGACCAAATAAAAATAATGCACAAGAAGAATCAAAGTTTTTGGTTTTTTTTTTTTTTTTAATTATAGCCAAAAAACATCGGAAGGTTATTTTTGCGCCACCCACCCTCAAGGGATAGTATAACGAAAGAATATGTTTGAATGAAATCGTTTATGAAAACACGATCTGGAAAATAAATGCACAACGTGCTTTATATTTAGGTACTTAATCGGTATTTTGAGACTACAATTCACATATTATTCCAAAGCTTCCAAAAACGGCTCACCATGCTTTTAAAACCACTACCGACAAACCAGCCGCATCAACCGAAGTAACTTGATATTTTGTATTGAATAAAAGCCTAAAAAAATTTAACAGCTCAGAGTATTTTTCGAAAAGACGCGTGAACAGAAGTTCGTAAACTTTGTCAAATGAAATTAGGAACTTTTTTAACTTAGCTCTTTTGTGAATAAACAAAATTTCCCAAATTTGCTGATCGTAAGTTCCCAGAAGGATTTACTAAAAGGAAATGCATCCGCAAAAAATAAACACTTGGATCGTCTTTTGGTCGGAATGTATAACTTGCCTATATATTTTTAATGATAATACGAGATGTATATTAATAATATACGGTGTTTGCTATCGAAACATAAAAACGAACCTTCGATTTTATGGATGACTACCTCTGATTTTAACAAGACTATGTAACACCTGCCACAGTATACCAAAAATAATTGAGCTACTCCGCATATCATTTTACGATTAGGGGAAACTTATTAATTAATTCTTTCTTTGGGGCAATTTTAAGTCTACGAGGTCACACTAACCAAGGTTTCAGAGCTAAAAACGCCGAACAAAATATTTATTATTATTTTTTGTCACAATATACCATAAGTGTTGGAACAAAAGGCGGAAACTTGTTAAATGTAGATGCCAGCAATTACAAGAGGCTTCGTGATGAGAAAGAAAGCTGACAGTAACCAGTAGACAATCTGAAATCACTACAGTCAAGAGTAAGAGCTGATGGTAGCACGTAACTCAATTAAAGTAATACCCTGTTCAGTCACAAGCCTTAATTGCGTAATAAGAGAATTTACGCAATTGAGCTCAATTTACCATATGAAAACTCAATTTCTAAATTGAGCAATTAGTTGATAATTGCGTCACTAATTTAATCAAAAACACAAAATTCAACCCTGTTGTATGTCTCCAGAGGAGTATGTTCAGTGAGAAAAATTGAGTTTACTGCATGGCACAATAACACTAGGTAGTCGCTTTACTACAACAACTAAAGCCACATGTATCCAATAATATAGCAAATTTATAATTTTTTTTTTATAAAAACGATGTTTTTACAGCTGTCAAACACTAATTGAGTAAGGTTAATTGAGCATGTGTGAACACTAAATCAAATTGCTTTGATATTAAATTGTTTCAATTAAGAAAACATATATGAACAAGGTTGCCGTAAATTACAAGTCGGTTTTCTATAATCATTAAGGTAGAAGGGGGTCGAAAGACCCATTAAGGAAGCGGTTTCGCTTTGATAACTCTATATTTTTTTTTAAATCTTGTTTTGGCGCCTTTCTCTCATGTTCAATGTTGAGGAAGTGCTCCAAAATATAATTCCATAATATAATATTGGTTTAACGATCTCATTGTACGGTAAAATATTGCAATCTAAGTTGAGTGATTGTACCAATAAGCCAGTTAGCTGGACTACTTTTAACTTTGTTTGTTTTAACTTTATTTCTATAAGGCTTTATCAAGTAAGGTGCGTTGAAGTTGTATACCAAGGTATTTGTCTTCAGAAGATTGAAATGGAAATGGAAATGGAAATAGCGGAAATAGAGAGAAGAACATTAATCTCTATGCAGTGTGAACGTAATATGATTAATTTTTTTCACTTACCTTTGCTCTCTGCTGCATTATCCATTTTTTCAAATTGAATATGTGATTTGTTAGATATCGTGATAGTTTTTGGGGTCCTTCGTGAATGCTTAGAAAATATGTGACGACAGAAAATAGCGATGTGTGCACTCGGTTATTAGTTGAAGTATTCAACTATTAAGTGGATGCTATTTTATATTTGGGGTGTATATAAATAAATTGTTACTTTGCTGCCTGTCATTGAATATATCCTTCTGCTCTTGGACCGATATAATATGCCATATAAAATTTTTAGTAATTTTAAAGTTAAGTGGTTCATTTTCATGGTCAATCATCAAAGTTTTGAGTGCACTAAGCAAATTAAAAAAAAAAAAAAACAAAAATAGATTTTTACTAATTACAACTAGTATTCAAAAGTCTATTTGCTTTTTTGCAAAAGCACCGAAATATTGCATTTTCGGTGGCTAAAATAAAAACACAATTTTATACTTGAAATAGTTTACACTTTTCAAAAGCAAAAGTAAAATAAAAACACTGTTTTATCTTTATGATAATTTGAAGAGTTCTAGATGTTGTCAAAATTTAAAATTCAACAAAAACAATAGTAAGCTAGTGGCCTCACAAACATGAGCTACATGGTAGGTTGCAGGGTTCGCCGGCTCCCTGTAGAGAAAACCGACTCACTTGGTCCCTTGTGACGAGCTACATGGTAGAAGTCATCGGGATGTTCAATTACATTTCAATAAAATTACAGGTTATGTGTAATTGCATATTCTCAATTACACATTACAAGTAATTGTAATTTACATCAGGGACTATAGTCAATTACAACTACTTTTAATTTGTAACTAAAATTTTTCAATTGTACATTACATCTAATTTTAATTGGTAATTTTCAATTGAAAAAATTCTATTATCTTCTATACATATAATAAAATAGTAACTCATTTCCGACTGTCTGTCCGCTTTTCTTTTAGGTTCGCCTCACGTATCCTGATCCTAATATGGGATACTTATTTCTGCACAAATATCTTATTTTTAAGAGAAAGTCGCGAAAAAGCAGTGAAAGTACGCAGTTGAACTAACCGGATATGCCTACTTTATTTTGTATAAAGTAAAAACCACATAAACTGATATGCAGCATAGTTTAAGGCGGAACTAAAAACGCCTTCACCGGTATTACCACATAGCACTTAATGGCCGGCAAAGTAAAATAATGATAATTTCAATCACAATGTGCAATTGCAGTGTTGCCATAAGCAAAGCTTTACTATCACACTAATCATCTATGTTGTCTACTACTATCCCTTTCTAAAGGAAGTAACACAGTTAATATAGGCATTAATTGCCTCAGTGTTACTTCTCTTAAAAAAAACTAAAATCATAAGGGTCTTTGGTGTGGATTGCTTTCAAAGCAAAATCGAACAAAATATTGCAAGGACGTTGACGTAGTGGCGGGCACAGCTAGTATTTCATAAAGGTAAACGTTAAATGTAATTATAATTGATTTTTTTTTCAATTAAAATTAAATGTAATTTGAAATTTAAAATTTCCAATTACAAGTAATTGCAATTGTAATTTTTCAATTACAAATTATATGTAATGCTTAATTCAAATAATAATTACAATTATAAAAGTGGAATATAATTGTAATATAATTGCGTAATAGCGTGTGTAATTAATTACAAACTGCAATTGACATCCCTTAAGTCTACATGGTAGCAGCGTGAACTGAAAAATAAATGCAGATATCCTCTTGACTATAAAAAATATAACAAGAAACTAAAATAAATTTTATATTTTAAAATTCAAAATGTATTTCAGTTTGTACACATTTTTTTATAGAAAATGTTAACCTACAACTGAATATTGCCATGTTGGCAAATTTGCATATGCATACATATGTATGCATATGAATATGTATCTACATATCGATGCCTTAATATAGAAAGGCCCTAACTAATGTTTTTCCTACTTTACTGAAAAAGGAAAAAACTTAATAAAAATTGTAGTAGACTACAAGTCACGAATTATTTTTTAACGCAATTTTTTTTTTTAAATTCCAGCGTTTTAATGCTGTAACAAATTTCTTTTAGTTATACATATGCATTAGAAGATCATCTATCCAAATATGCAAAAAAAATCGATTTAAAAAAAAAAAACGAGTTAGGGCCTTTCTATAATAATGTTATTTGAAAAGAAAAAGCAATACATTTCATTCCCAATAATAAGTACTATTGAAATCAGTTCAAATATAGTTTTACTATTCTCATGAAATTTATTTGTTACATTTTAGGCAACAAAAATATTTCGTTTTTCTAAACTATGATTTCTGTATTTGTATGTATTTTTTATAAGATTTTTCGCTAAAATTTACATGAAAAAACCTGGAATAAAAATAATTTCTAATGCTTTTTATGTAGCTGCCAGCTATGCAAAATCAAAAGGTCATAAATAAAATAGAAGTTGCTAGCTATTGTTATATTGCACTTTATTTATTCGTTATTATGCTTAGGAAAAAAGAATTAAAAATATAGCTAAATTGTATTATAACTTCAAGCAGGCCGTCGCACTGTGGTACATGTTTAGAGAATGCCACCAAAAATTATATTTTATGGTTACCGATTTCAATGTTATATTACTCATTTGAAAGTAAATAGCAGTGTAGCTAGGAAGCAAAAAAAATTACTACTCTTACTCCTACTATTCGGCTAAAATTAAAAAAAAAAAAAAATCTTAACAAATTTTTAATTTTTTAATGATTATAATTTTTGTTTTAAAAGAGTTTGATGCAAAATAAATTTTATACAATTATGTAACTTATAAGCTTCCATGCCAAATCAACAAGGCACTCAAAATAACTACTTCAGATTTCATTGAAACTTTTATCTATATCTTAACATATAATTAAATAATAACTCATTTCCGTCTTTCTGTATGTCTGTCTGTTTTTCATTTGTGTTCGCATCACGTAAAAACTACTGGATGGATTTTAACAAAATTTTGTGAGGAGGTACCTTAGCATCTTGATTTCAATATAGGATACTTTTTTCCTCATTTCCTTTTATCTCATTTCCAGTGGAGAAAAAGCAGTGAAGAACGCAATTTCCGGTTTAAAGGTACTGAAATTTTCGGTTTAAAACTGGGATATTTCAAACACCATTGCATAACATTAGACGCCAATTAAATAAAATTTGTATTTCATTTGTATTTTTTCTTTATGGAATTACAACGTTATTAAAAAATTTAAACATATTTTACAGAGCTTTACAATGATTTTTAGAATTTTTTATAAATTTTAGAATTTTATTCGGGGATGGGTACCTTTATATATACCTTTAAGTAATATAAAAGTAAGAGTTTTACAATTGGTGTGGAATACTTTCAAAGCAAAATCGAGCAAAATATTGTCAGGACGCCCTCGACATGGCGGGCATAGCTAGTTATTTACATTCCTTGACTCCCTGAATCAAAATATAATAAAACAAAAATGTATCTCTTACAGTTTTTTAGCTATAACCTTATAAAAATAGAAAAATATCCCTTTTTTGCATATGCGCTCGAGGATTAAATATATTCTAATTCCAGTTCTACACACTTAGGAATGTATGAGTAATTGCTCATTTTAATCTTTAGCTACTGAGGTGGTGGTAAATTTTACCCTTCCTTTACATTTTTAATTAATTAACCACTTACTCTCTTCGGTTGAGTGTTATCAATTCCATACTTATGGTATCTTCTCGCATTCCTATTTTTATCATTCAGCTGTGTTTTAGCTGTTTTAGGTATCGCGGTGATATGCATTCGGCGGTGAAAAAATTACCACTCATACGTATTTTTTCTTGGAAAATATTTTACCACCACGTGCAATGTAAAACAAAATACCACTCATTAGGTTTAATGTAAGGTTGTTATATAATAGTTTTGACCACTCTTACCTTTTATTGCATTTTAAGCTTACAATAAGTGCTTAAGTCAACTTAAGCAAAATTGAGGATACTGGAAGCTTTGTAATATTCATACTCCAACCTATCCATTTGCAAGGTTTCAATTATTTTTTACCATTTATCAGGAAGTCACAGCGAAATAATTTTCTGCTTATCGTTTTTCAATGACTAATTGCATTTGGAATAATGCTTAAGAAACTACATGCTATTTGCATAAAGACTTCTTTCAAAACTTATCAATTGAAACGCCGGCGAATTTTTGATAGACATAATTTTTTTTAAACATACGTTTGACTCCCATATGTAAAGTTTTAAGATAATCTATTTTTTAAAATAAATTTTTAAGTTTAAAATTGCTCTCCTACAAAACTTAAAAATCAGACTTAAGCTCTTTTTCCTTATTGCCACAGAAGTAATTGTGCGCTAAATAAAAATACTTTAAAGTATAACGAGCTTTTATCAGATATATTCACAGATACCAGATTTTTGGAATTATATTACCTTGATTATAAACAAACAACCATTTTTTTGGCTGACTTATTATTAGGATAAAATCAAACAGAGCCATCAGAATCCGACGAGAAATCGTTAAAGAAACTTTGCAAGGAATAATCTCTGAACGTATAATCGAAATATTCTAGTTTGGATACATGCATTAGTGACTCGACGAAAATTTGAAGAATATGATCCTTTGCCTGGCTAAGGCGAAAAATTTTTACAATTTAAAATTTTTACAATTACGAAAGCTAGTTACAATTAAAGAGCTAAAGGATGAGATAATTCGGAACATTATCGGCATAGAACCTCAATTATGTCTCAGCGTCATCGATGGAGAAATGACAATAATTTCCTAAATAACTTGTGTTTTATTCAAAATCAACATCGGCCCCTTAAAATTTAACCACCCTTTATTATATTCTATACTTTGTTATATTTGATTTTTTTTATTTATGTGTCTTGAATTCTTCCTTATATATATTTGTTCCTATTTGTTATTGATCGGTCTTATCTTGACAGTAAAACAAGTAACCTCCTTAATAAATATTTAAAACTAATCGTGTGTGTGTTTTTAATAGTTAATAGTCTGATTTGGTATCGTTACTACATATGTAACCGCGCAAATGGAAAGGGACCTAAGTATAAAAAAAAAGATTTAACAGCCGTTTAAAGTTTACCATTTTTTACGTTTTTCTACGAGAGTAAGTGCTGTTGACATACCTGTTATGTGTACCAAATTACTGATTATGACCGATTTTTAATTCTTCTCCGATACTCAAATTACAAAACAACATTTTTGGCCTGAGAAACACTTCGGGGAGTCTGGGACCACTTACAATTCGATTTCTCACTACTTTTGATCCCTATTAAAAAATTGGTTATTTCTTTGAAACGGTTCATCAAAAGACTTAAAAGATTTTAAAAAATTAAAAAAAAAATTGGTTTGCTCCTGTAGTCGATTTACATACAGAAAAACCAAATTTTCGACACGAATCGGCTTCAGCGGGGTCTCGACCACTCTCATTCGATCCAAGCTACGGAAATTAAAGTATAAAAATGCAACTTTTCATTGTTTAAATGAACTTTCGCTTAGATTCATTAGGAAGTCATTAAATAATTTAAAGACCGTAAATTTAGTTTGAACTAATTCTTTGGAAACATTTGATAAAAAACACTTAGCATTTCTTTAAATTTAAGAATTAAAATTTATTCAAATTATTGGGTAGATTTTTCCGAATCAATGTAACTTTTTTGAACTGTTAATGCAGTTTTATAAACCAAAAATATAAAATCTTTTAAAAATAAGTTTATGTATTTTTGAATAAAATTAATGGCTTTTCACAAAAGCAAAAAAAGAAATATTGGCAGCTATTTTTTTTTTTGCTTTAAAAAGTCAATATTTACTCATCTTTTATTGATTATGGTATTTACTGACCCATCTGTAATTGAACTATTTTCTGTGTTAACATTTGCAGATAAAAAACCCACAAAAGCTTCAACATCATATGATGACTATTCGACACCCTTTGAAGAGTCATCCACAACACGCATGCAATTAAATCCGAAAACCACATTTAAAATGACTTTAAAGCCGATGAAAAAACCAAAAACAAATGAGGACTACAAGTACGACGATGATGATTCTGCGGAAATGCGCGAAATGCAACAGGAATATGAAGGCCTAAAGGAACAACTGATGCAAAAAGAGCAGCAATCAGAACAACATCAAATTCAGCATAACAAACAAAAGGCGAAGGAGATAATCTTCCAGCAGCAGCAGCAAAAGGAAAAATATAATAAAAAATTAAATGCACAAAATATAAACAAAAAGAAGAAGGAAACACAAGAGCAAAGTCGCAAGCAACAGAAACAACATAAAACTAATGAACTTTTCGAACAACATCATCACGCACACAATCACAACAATAACAGAAACAATAATCACAATTACGGCTTAAGTGGCTCCAGCAGTAAAATACTTAATTTTCCCGAAAATCTACCTTCAGTTTTATATTACGATTATAAAACGGAAGAACATCACCAACATCAGCATCAACATCGTGAACAGCATTTGAAACATCAAAAGCAAAAACAACAACAACAGCAACTACTCTTGCAACAACATGAAAAGGAACTTAAGTATCAACAAGAACAACAACGACAGAAAAATCATGTTAATCGCCATCATGAATATGGTCAGGATTTTAACACATACAGCCGCATCATGGATAAAACACGGTCAGCTCTAGCAGGAAGAGAAGGAAGAGTGGAAGAAGAAATGCAAATACCAGGAAGTAGAGCAGGCGCTGAAACAAACCTTCATAATGGTATTGATGGTCCATCAACAACATTTAAGTATTTAAGCAACGGAAATGAAAACATTTACAATGGATATTCACAAACAGACAGTGACATTTTGCCAGAGCCACCAACGAAAAAGCCTAAATTTTTAACATCAATTCCAGATACAACAAGGGCAACAGCAAAAACAACAGGAAGTCCAATATCACAACTTTATCGCAAGTCCACTTCGATGATGGCAACAACAGCTGGCACAATAACAAAATCAACAACTTCTACGAGGACATCGACAAATACATTTTCAACGGCATTAATACCTTCAAAGGTAAATGTACCATTTTGTCTTGTTAATATTTGACATATACACACACACACACACACACAAACAAATCATATTATGCAAACTCACACAATTACACAAGTTTACACACGCACACATGACATATAAAATGTATTTTTATTCAGAATCACATATTTTTTTAATAATTGGACATGAAGGAGTTTTTCAACATACAGGGTGGTATAAATATAAGTATTTTTTTTATATCATACGTTATTTGACACTGAACGATTTTTTGCTGTCTGAAATATTTGCCGTCACACCTCTGCGAACTTAGATGAGTTGCTATACGCTTGAAAAACGTTGGGCAGTTTGTCAAATTTACATACAAAACCACATTTAGCTTATCAAACAACCGTTCTTTTGCGTACTAAGTTTGATAATCGTGTTAACAGCCACCTTGACGTTTTCAGTTGGCCGCGTCGGAGCTGTGATTTAACGTCTTTGGACTTTTTGTTGTGGGGTGCCTTTGTCGCTTAGGATGGGGTCCAGCTTACTTATTAACATCCTCGCAAATAGCTTTGACATAATGCTTATATGTCTGTATGATTCAATTTTTGTATGGAATGACAAACTTATATATACCCTTTTCACCTGCGTTGAAGGGTATAAAATATTGCTATTGTGACTAAACGGAAGTACGTATGTGCAAACGGAGTCCTGGCCTAACACAAACAGGCAGGTTTAGTGTTCTTTGGTTATAAATTTAAATCTCAATCAAAGGCTATGTGGCATAGCACAATGATCTTTTTAGGGTTTTGTGTCCAAAGGATATAAATGTAACCCTATTGTGTTCACTACAATGTCTGCCCGGAACCCTAACTAGTACTCTTGAAATGTTTACAGAAGTTGTATTACTATAACCTATACAATTATAATTTTATGGGGTATTCCTATTGGGGCAACTTAGTTTGCTTTATTTGCAAGTATAATAAATAAAACTCAAAATTAAAGGTTGTTCTGATAATGACATGATTTTTACGTATGTGGATTTATTCTTTTGAACCATAATATGCAGTGATTAAAAATTTAGTTTGGCTAAGAGAATCAAGATTCCTCTCGATTCCTCCCTCGAATGTAACCATTCATAGAGGCTTGTTTTGGCGCCTATCAATTTTTCTCAGTTTGAAGCTGGCCGTGGCCCATAACACCATATTGACTTGCGGATCGATTTGTATAAAAAAGTTTAGAATCTAAGCTTAGGATGGAATTTCTACCATTCAGCCAATTAATTTGCACAGCGTTTAGCTTCATCTATGTCGATTTTACTTCAGTGTGGCCTTTCCTGGTTATTGTTGATCAAGGTGTATGCCAAGATATTTAATCTCTGAATGCTGAGGCATAATTTGTTTTTTTAGGCGTATAGGACGGCATGAGGATGTTCGCAGTGTTATAGTTGTTTGAGTTAATTTTTATTCATTTATTTGTACTCTCCATTTCTTCAACCACATGTCCAAATGATGTATTTGACCCTTTAGGCATCTGCGTGCTATTCCGGAGCTTTCGTTAATGCTTAGCAAAGCCGTGCCGTCAGCAAATATCGATATGTGGACTAGATTGGTGGCAGTGTACAACAAGTATAACATGGGATCCTAAATACTACCTTGTGGTATTCCGGCTTAAATTAAAAAGTCTCTCTCTCTTTGAGTATGAACTTCCCGCCAGTTAAGTAACTTTTTAAAAGCTTTTAGAGATTATTGGATAAATCAAACGCTTTAGAAACGCCAATAAAAAGCCCAGAACAGTTTTTTCCCCAAAAGAGTCCCTTTTACTACGTTAACTGTTGATTTATTGGCACACTGTACGAAACCCATTTCATTTAAACAAAGGCTATAATTTGTTTAAATTTAATTTAAATTTAATTTAAATAGTAACTTATAGTTTGATTATGTAACCAGTTTTTTTCTGATAAAATCACAAAAATTATAATTTAATGTTTTATACTTCTAAAGGAAGGAGATAATAAAAATTAAAATTTTTTTTCCACTTTCCTTCATATAATACATTTTTTTTATATAAATATTCCATTTATTCTCAGTTGTATCGATATTAAAATCGTTTATGCAGCAATTCCATCTGACAACTGTTTGTTAATAAATATTGAATAGCATTGAAGATGCACCAATACACAGCATCATCATTAATATTCTGATGGTGACATATATCATTTACATTACGGCAAAAGTTGGTACAATGTGAGTTCGTTTCTCTAAAACTGTTGTGTCGAAAATGTTTATTTATAAATAATTTTTCTTTATATTTATTGAGAAGAAATAAAAGTACAACAATGAACAATTAAAAATAATGTTAATGTAAACTTCACATACAAAAAATAAGCTTAGTTGTTTGGTTGGTTTGCGTAACAGCTTGCTACGCGCAAGCTTGCAAGCGATTCTGATTTTATACCTACCCAAAAGTGGATCCTAGTGGATATTATCCTGTCTCATCGAAGTAACATACATATACTGGTTCTTTATATTTCAGATAGGTTCTTATATGTATTTGATCCAGAAAATTTACGTATCGATGAATGGAGAGCTGGACATTCTCAAAAAAGGTGAAAGCTGAATTCCTCTTTACGCTCTTCTTGTCAACTATGACAGAGCATATAAAAGAGAAGTATCAGCCTACTAGCGTGTATACGGATTGCGCAATAAGTTTACACCACTTCCAAAAACCTGTACGTTTTCTTCCTATTCCTATTTACCAATTGGACCAAATGTTTGTCATTATAACCCTGCCACATTTTTCCTGCGAACCTACAATTGTTTATTTTGGGACATCTTCTCCTAAGGTCACCAGAGAAAATACATAAGGTTCATAGCCACCCCTGGCCAGTCCATCCACCTATTCTTTGGCAAGGAAGTCACTATATTCAGGTATAAAGCTGACGTCAGCTTTATTATCCAGCCTAAGTAACGGATTCTTACATTCTTCCTCCTTGAATCGAAGAGATAATGTGTGATATGAGAGGTAGAAAAAACGCCTTAATGTTACCAAAATGACAACTTGTCCCTTTATAAATCAAGTAAATCAAGTCTCTCCTAAAGGATTCAATATCATAGATCATCTTGGATCCTAGTGTTGCAGTCATATATTCCGCCTAAAAGGAAACATTACCCCGAAAAATATATCAATTGAGGTATTAACTAGTCGGAAGAAGAAGTCTAACGGCAGCCGATCTAAGATCCTACCAAGATCGTATGTCCTAGATTTCTACCTTTCGGGTGCAAACATTTT
This sequence comes from Phasia obesa, assembly GCA_949628195.1. NCBI lineage: Eukaryota > Metazoa > Arthropoda > Insecta > Diptera > Tachinidae > Phasia > Phasia obesa. The sequence continues at coordinate 87,093,828 of OX451219.1, read as the reverse complement.
AGCCGCACTGCTAGCAGATATGACTGTTAAATAAAGCTTGTTGAATGAAATAAAAGTTTTTTTTTTACTTGAAATGAACTTGAATATATGAAGTATTTTCCATTGTGTTCCTTGACCTTTTGCCATCTGTCTGACAACTTGAAAATTCCGCGCTTGTAGAAAGTATAATCTTTTTCGGCCACAGCAATTTAAAGAAATAAAGCCATATTCGTGGCAGGCAATTGCTATTAGAACACCCTATAATTTCTGGTATTTGTTGTTAGAGTGGCAATAGTAATAGCAGTTTTGTTAAAACTTCAAAGATCTATCGTTTGCGGTCCCAGAGATAGAGGGCGTTGACAGACATTGTTGCAAAAACAACAGGGGTACGCTTTAAACCTTTGGGCCAATCGACTGGCCCAAAACGTGAAATTATGTGCTCACCGAAATGTTCTCTCAATAAATCCATTGATTGATGCCATGTGTGGGAAGTGTTGCCGTCTTGCTAAACCAAATGTTGCCGAGATCACGAGCTTCAATTTCAGGCATCAAATAGTCGGTTATCATGGCACGATAACGGTCGCCATTGACGGTTACGTTCGCACCGGCATCATTTTTAAAGAAATATGGACCGATGATTCCACCGGCCCACAAACCACACCAAACCGTTGATTTTTCTGGATGAAATGGCAGCTCTTGAATCTCTTCAGGTTGCTCTTCGTCCCAAATGCGGCAATTTTCTTTGTTTACATACCTATCGAGCCAGAAATGAGCCTAATCGCTAAACCAAATTTGCCTCAAAAACGTCGGCTCTTATTCGAACTTTTAAAGAGCCCATAGAGCGAAGCGATGTCGCCTGGGAAGACCACAGATCACTTCCATAATGGGTCCTTTTTCGAGCCCCTTCCGTCCTCAATGATTACAGGCAACCGAAATGTAATTTACGGCAACCTACTTACATTGAGTCACGTGCTATAACCAGCCTTTAATCAGACTGTCGACTGGTAACTGTCGGCTTCCTTTCTTTCTTATCACGCAGTCTCTAGTAATTGTTAGCATTTGTTCAAGACTCAGGTCCCCTATGGCATCCACATTTAACATGTTTCTACCAGTGGTCCTGAGTTTTATGCTAGCCAGTGCTGGACATTCACACACAATGTGCCCTGCCGTCTCAGGTTCTTTCCTTTCCCCGTCTCTTCTTCTGCCTCTACATCTCACTTTTAGGCATGAGCTGTAGAGACTCCGACTCGACGTTGAAGGAATGTTTTGAGGTATCTGCTTCCGAAAAACCCACAGGGCCAGGTGCGTCCAATTCATCATTTACCTCCATAGCCGCATGATAATCTTAATAGACTGACCAGTCCACCCCTTGTGAGGTTTCTTTGTCATTCTCTTTATCGAAAGTCTTTATCTAAAGATATCTAAATCTTGACGACCAAAGGCCTGGTGCAGAATGAAGCTTCTTTTTAAATTAGAAAATGTTAAATGCGCATCTCATACTTAACAGGGTAAAATTATTTTTTTACTGTACTGCCTAAATATATTGTTGTCTACAATGTCGGACGGTCTATTGTAGTGTAGACCAGCAAACAATTTTAGGAGTTTCTCCCCTCTGGTCTGGTAACAAAAATTCAGCTTGATGTTAATAACGATACTGGGCTATTTGTAACTGGTTGCTCTATTGATTTCAATATTATCTATACATACATAAAATAGTAACTCATTTCCATCTGTCTGACTGCTTTTCATGATGGATTTCGAAATATGATACTTTTTTCCGCAAAAATGTCTCATTTCCAAAAGAAAGTGGGACATAAAGCAGTGAAAAACACAATTTCCGGTTTAATTAAAGTTACTGAAAAGTTCGGTTTAAAACTGCGATATTTTAAAAATTATTTCGCAACATTAGGCGCCAAATGAATAAAGTTTGCATTTGATTTGTATTTTTACTTAGTGGTATTGCATTGTTCTCTTATAATTTGTGTGGAATACTTTCAAAGCAAAACATTGTCAGGACGCCCACGACGTGGCGGACACAACTAGTCTATATATATAATAAAACAGTAACTCATTTCCAGCATCAAGTAAAATCTACTGAATGGATTTTGCCAAAATTTTGTGAGAAGGTACCTTAGTATTCTGATTCAAATATAGGATACTTTTTTTCTGCAAAAATATTTTATTTCCAAGAGAAAGTGGAGAAAGCAGGATATTTCAAACACGGTTGTACAACAGATGGCACTGTTTTGAAATAATGACAATATATGAATTACTTACTGCCAAATAGCCAATTGAATAAAATTTGTATTTGATTTGTATTTTTGACTTTGTGGAATTACATTGTTATTAAAATATTTTAAGCACCTTTCTTACATTAGTTTTTAGAATTTCAGAATTTTATCTAAACTTTAGAATTTTATCCATATGTGTGAAGCACTATTAAAGTAAGAGTCATATAATTTGGTGTAGATTACTTTGAATGCAAAATCGAACCAAGTATTTTCAGGAAGCAAACAACGTGTATGGGCACAGCTAGTTAGTAATGATGGGTTAAAAATAATGTATTCTACATCACCTAGTTAAAAGAAGAAGGGTCTATTGATTTGCAAACTCAAACTCTCCTGCTATTTTGATAGAGTAGAATTTAACCACAATTCACATCGACATGAGGTCTGCGTAGCTGAACAGCCTATTATCGGGAACTTTGGAAGATCAGCTCAGCGCGTTGAACCAATTTCCTTGGAGTATTGACGACACCACGAGATGTTGTCTAATAAATAAATTTACTTTTCTTGTATTCGTTAAATATGTTTATTTATTACAATTTCTAATTTAATTTAATTGAAATTAAATTAAATTGTTCTATAAATTTAGCTTGCCAAACTTGTTCAAACTATTTGGAAACAAATTTATTAACTTTTTTTGCTAAAGAGTAGTAATTAGGGCTATAACAGCATTGGTTTTTACGAGTTTGGCATTAAATACTCTTGACCTGTGTTAGCCTAATGACACCCATCGTAAATCTGTTAATACCATTTTACAGTTTATGTAAATTAATTAAAGAAAAATAAGTTTAAACATAAAACTTGAAATATTTATGATTTTGGCAGTCCTTCTATTTTATTTTGTATTTGTATTTTTTTTTTATATATTATATATAAATATATTTTTTCATGAAACCTTTTAGGTTTATTTTTAAACTTTTGCTCTTCAACAATGTCAATTATATTTCAAAATACAAATACATACGTACATTAATATGTAGAAATGTTTGTAAGAAATTACGTTTTTACATATAAAATTTATGTATTCTATTATAATATTTTTAATTTAATGTTAATTAAACATCTTCTTTAAAGATGTTCTTAAACTTTTCGTATTAATTTTTATTTTCATGAATCTTTTTCTCACTTTCTCTATCTCCGTAAGGCAAATTCTCATATGAAACCTTTCTTATTTTACAAGTAATTTGCAGGCATTTACAAGTCTTACAAAAGACTGTGCTTTTAAAAAATATAAAAACTATTCGTTTGCTCGTAATAAAGTCTATAGCCCCAAGGAACCAATTAAGTTGCGGTTAAACTTAAACTTAAAATGTTTTCAAACAATGTAAAATTTATATGAAGCAGAGCTGCACAAACTTTAAAGCTGACGCACATTTAGGGATGCAAATAATAAGTAAAATAAACTTTACATACACACACACACTTTAATAAATGAATGTATGTATGTATGTATGTTATTATATCAAAGTATGCAAAAAACTTGCTCAATTCAAAGGCCTTATTATTATAATAAAACTTAATGGCAAAGTCAGTTTGTTTAATTAAATCAAGACATTGTTGTAGTAATTACGAACCCTTTGTTAATTACAGTTAAGTTTTTATTACCCATTAGGCTAACATTGTATTAGGATTAAAAGAAAAATACTAAAATTTTTCATATAGTTCAAGTCAATAAAAGTACACATCTGTAATAAGAATTTTGCAAGCAATTCGTAGCAAAGTCAAATGTGCGTTAAATGTAAATTATTAAAAAATTAAGAACACATTGCTTAACTCCATAAGTGGGTTCTCTCCAAATTTGAAATGGTTGATTGGTTGACTTTTAGCGTAAAGTTTCATACAAAGTGGAAGGTTTAATCTGAGCTAGAATTAATGAGATGTTTCATCGGTAAGTAGAATCAAATTCCAAATTCGCTAGTCACAGAAATTCACCACTTGGCATGAGCATAAATTTGCACTTGATATGAGGCAATCTTGTGAGTGATTGAAAAATAGTAGAAATATAGAAATAGAAACAACGCATTAAATCACAAATCACATTTTTAAAAAATCGTTTTGGGTAACCATACGCAAAGAAAAAACATGGTTATTGTATGGTCACGGCAACCACACTATGTTTTCTCTAACAATACATGTTTGCTGTGAACAAATTATAGTTATTTTGTTTTTGTTGATAGTAAATCATTCAATGCTTATACGCACCGAAAAAGCAACATGGTTGATTTGAAGCGTATAAAAATGCAAACCACAACCAACATTTTTGAATATTTAAAAATAAAATTATATTTATAACCATAATATATTACTATTAAATATAGTATGTTAAGTATGACTAAAAATGAAGAAATACTGTTTGGTATTAAAAATACTTATTTTGGTTTGGGCTCATTTTCAGTTCAGAAATACATATGTGTGTAAGCTTCGTTTCATCTAAAACCGTAAAAACATTAAATACACATTTGTTGTCAACAAATAAATTAGGTTTTTATTATAAATGATAGTTTTAATATCAAAATATGTATGTAAGTCTATATGGAAATATTCGTGTATTTGTTTTTTGTTATTTAATAAATATATGCATACGTTGTCACATATAACCATATACATGTTTCACTTTATATTATAGTATGTTTATATTGTAAACATAATTATGGTTGTATTTTACAATGTTGTTTTTACGTAACACAATATTATGTTCCAATGACAACAATATTATTATTATGGTTTAAAATAATATGGTATGAATATAATCATATAATTCAACCATAATATGTTGCTCTTAGATTATGGTTACCTCAACCACGTTTATTCCTTGCCACATTGGACATACTTATTTATTTCTTTACGTTTCTTGGGATAAAATGAGGGAGGATGCACACCCAAGAAGTAGCAGCAGTGAGCTAGACGGAGATTCATTTTAGTGCCTACCATCGTACATGTAACCTCGCACAGAGAAAGGGACTTAAGGGAAGGTTGATCGATTTATTTTTCTTTAAATTGGGATATCATTCACTGGGGAATCGGATTCCAATGAAGCCGAATGATTACGAACAAAAAAGAAAATATATACAATTTTAAAGATTTGTTTATAATTTTGAAGCAAGGTTCAGAAAATATACACATCATATACATATTATCCTGTTCAAAAGCAACCAACACATATTTTTATTTTTATATCAATTATGTGTGTCCCTAAATTTTGCACGGCAACTACACTATCACGAATGTATTTTATTTTAATATATGTTTGCGTACACGTACACTTGAACCGATGTTGCTGACCTTAAGAAACTCAAAATTTGTTTTTTTCAAACAAATTAAAAGCGTTTAGGTATATTTGTCTGTTACATTTTTTTTTTTTTTTTTTATTTCGGACCAGCACTCAGGGGATGACCCCTACCTACTCATGCAAAGCATTGTGCCAGAACTAGGAAATTAGGTTATGGGAAGGAGGATAGAGGGTGTAATGTCTGTGGACATTCGATTTGAATTTTCCAACATTGTAGCTGACAGGAAACACCTCTGTAGGAAGAAGATTCCACAAGCGAACTGTACGGCTAAAAAACGAATTTTCTCTGTAATGCATTGTGCGATTCACTGGCCAATCGACCAAAAATGGATGAACTCTTAATGAAAAGCGTGTTGTGCGCGAAAACGTGCGCACAACGGAACTAGTTCCCTAATCTCATCAGAGCACATTCCATTGTAGTAGCGATAAAACAGCGAAACACAACCCACATTGCGTCGATGTTCAAGAGAGTCAATAGAGTTGGATACCCTACTGTCACCTATGAGCTTCTTCGCCCTCTCCTGCACGCGGTCGAGTAGTTCCAAAACAGACTTTGGAGCACCGGCCCATACATGAGAGTTGTATTCCATTTTTCGCCGGATGTAAGTGGTATAAATAGTAAGGAGATCAGATGAGGTGAAATATGTTTTACACCGTTTGAGAAAACCGAGACACTTGAAGGCTTCTTTTGAGACTTGAAAAATGTGCTTAGTCCATCGAACGTCACACATTTGCTTGTTTACAGTTCTTTAAATTCGCGTGATTTGAATAATCTATGGAACAGTTTTGCAGGGTAAAGTTTAATCACATTTTTTTACATTAATGACTATGAAAATATTCCCGGAAAAATTTCGGGTAATTCCCCGGGAGACGAGAACTCCCATTTCTAAAACCCTAGCTTTACCCCATTAGTCGGTCAGAAGTCTATGGTAGATTTGATCAATGTTTTCCTAAGTAACTGTAAGTTCATTAAGAGTATCAAAGGAAATGATGTACAGCCACTTTTAAATTCATTTATCCAATTGTTCTGTTTTTGGCGTTGATAAGTGCGGACGCGATTTTTTTTAGCTCGCATTAACAAAAAAACAAAACATACATTGTGTGAATAATTTTAAACAAAAACAAACCTGTTTTAATACAACAACAAAGTTGTCTGTAATTTTTTTTTCTTTCTTTCTCTTTATTTTTTACAACGGCATATTGAATTGCTACTTTAAAAATAAAACAAAAACAATGAGGGCTAATGAGCCTCTTTAATTTAAGCAAAAAAAATGTAGACAATATTATATTAAATAAAGACAAAAAAACTGAAAATAATTTGTGTGTAAATTCTACGCCTGTTATACGTGCTCAATCTTGTTCGTCGCTTTTGCAAATCGATGACAATAATATAACTACAAACAAGTCGCCTTCTGAACACAGTGTTACCAACAGTAATATGGATAGTGTTAAACCCAAGACGCAAGTGGGAATGGACAGATACATTATGGTATTAAAAAGAGGTCGAAGCCCTAAATCTTCGCAGCTTGCACCAATGTCTAAGGTACATAAAGACAAGGGCTCTAATGGAATAAATTCCCATAATCGTTTTGCTATCTTAGATAGTGAAACAAGTGAACATAAAACGGCAATTAAGTCGTTCAAACCACCTCCAGTTTATTTCAGGGAGAAAAATTCGAACGACTTAATAAAAAAGTTAATTACAATTATTGGCGAGAACTCATTTTATGTAATTCCCATCAAGCGTGGTAACATTGATGAGATAAAAATTCAATTTATTGATGAAAGCAGTTATCGTAAAGCAGTAAACGAGTTCGAAAACTGCAAAAAGAACTTTTATACCTATCAGCTGAAGAGTAGTAAAGGTCTACAGGTAGTCATTAAAGGTGTAGATTCATACGTTGATCCAGCTGAAATAAGAGCCAGACTCCAAAAAGCGGGTTTTAAAATAAAAAGTGTAGATAATCTCCGTAATCGGGAACGTGTCCCCCAACCACTATTTCGCGTTGAACTGGAACCTGGAGATATCAGATTGAAGAAGAACGAAACGCACCCCATTTACAATCTGAAATACCTGTTACACCGTAAAATAACTGTAGAGGAGCCGCATAAGCGTCCAGGACCTGTCCAGTGTCTAAATTGTCAAGAATATGGTCATACCAGGGCTTACTGTAAGTTGCCTCCGGTTTGCGTTGTATGTGGCGAGCTACATTGTTCCGCCCAATGCGACAAAGCAAGGGATGACTCGAAAGTTAAAAAATGCAGCAATTGCGGTGGAAACCACACTGCTAACTACAGAGGCTGTCCAGTTTTTTCCATGGTAAGGAAAACCACTCAAAAATCAAATACTCCTGCTAAGCACCCACAATATCGAGCAAATGCTCATTATCCTCAGTTAGCCCAACCAACAACACAACATGTTTCATACGCAGATATGGTAAAAACAAATCATACTGCAGTACATAAAGCGGCACCGGCAACTAATTCTACTCCTAATTTGCAATCGCATCCTAAAGAACAAACACCATCTGGTAATTTCAATCGTCTCGAAGCAAGCATCGAAACATTAGTGCAGTCGATAAACAGTTTTATGAGCTCTATGAGCAGCATGATGCAAAAAATGGTACGCATGCAATCTACTATGTTGCAGGCGTTACTTAACAAACCATGAACTGTTTAAAAATATGTTTCTGGAACGCAAACGGGTTACGCCAACACAAAAATGAACTCGAGTACTTCTTGAAGAACCAACAAATTGATGTCATGATGGTTTCAGAGACTCATTTAACAACAAATAGCTTTTTTAAAATCAATGGCTATATATTATATGACACTAAAGACCCCCGTGGCAGAGCATGTGGTGGTTCAGCAATACTAATAAGGGCTCGAATTAAACATCATTTACTGTGTGATTTTTGTGAGGACTACCTTCAAGCAACAAACATCTGTATTGAAGAATATCATCAAAACTTTGTTATTTCTTCGATTTATTCACCTCCTAGATTTCAAATATCAGAGAGTCAATATATCGACTTTTACAAATCACTAGGTCCCTGTTTCATAGCATCAGGCGACTACAACGCGAAACATACGTTTTGGGGATCACGCCTAATAACTCCAAAAGGTCGTGTTTTGTTTGATACAATTTCAAAAATGCGTCTAAATGTGATATCAAGTGGACAACCCACCTATTGGCCTACTGATCGACAAAAAATACCTGATGTTATTGATTTTGGCGTGACTAAAGGTATTTCGAGAGAAATGATTAAGGTTGAAGCGTCACTCGAATTATCCTCAGATCATTCACCCACTATTGTCTATATATGGAATCAGCAAAATATCGTGTCGCCAACAACTTGCACAAGCATTAATTGGTTGAAATATAGAAAGTATCTCAGTACTCATTGTTCGGAAAACATACCGCTAAGAACACCAGAAGATGTGGACCAGAGTCTAATTTATTTTGATCAAAATCTTAAATCAGCTGCCCAACATGCGACAGAAACCAGACAACCACCTAGATACAATCAAATTTACTTTGTAGGCGTCGAGCGGCTCTTGGCTGAAAAAAGAAAAATTAGAAGAGAGTGGCAAGCACACAGATCTCCTCAACTTAAATCTAGACTTAAAGATTGCACGAAACGACTAAGACAGCTGCTAGAATCTCGAAGAGTAGCATCTCTGAAAAATTACTTGGAAGACCTCGATGCAACTGCTCAAACAGATTATTCATTATGGCGTGCATGTAGGAACCTTAAAAGACCGGTCGTACGTAAGCCTCCCTTGCGAACATCTTGTGGAGACTGGGCAAGGAATGATACCGAAAAAGGCAATTTGTTTGTTGGACATTTGAAGAAGGTTTTCACCCCAAATGTATGTACTGATATAGCTGAGTTACCATCAGTAGAGACTAGTGCCGTAGTACCCCTAAGATTTGAATTTAGCGATATTGAAAGGGCAATAGCAGATTTAAACACCAAAAAAGCCCCTGGCGTTGATAAAACAAGTAACAAGATGTTAGTTGAGTTGCCCCGTATAGGTCGCAGAATTATTCTGTTTGTTTTTAATGCCATCTTACGTCTTGAGTACTTTCCCACAGAGTGGAAGGTCTCTTTGATAACAATGATTCCTAAACCAGGAAAAGACCACACAAAAGTAGAATCATACAGACCTATAAGCCTTTTATCACACGTGTCAAAGTTATTTGAGAGAATATTAATAACTAAGCTGAATCCAATTCTTAGCGCGAAAGGATGCATTCCGAACCATCAATTCGGCTTCAGAAAACAACATAGTACGATCCAACAAACACACAGATTAGTAAATGTAATTAAAACGACCTTTGAAGAAAAAAAATACTGTTCTGCGCTCTTTATCGACGTTTCTCAAGCATTTGATAAGGTTTGGCACGAAGGCCTAATATTTAAGCTAAAGCTGAACTTGCCCGAAAACTTGTATAAGCTCTTAAAAGATTATTTAACGAATCGCAAGTTTTTATTAAAAGAAGGTGACTTTTTAAGCTCGCCACAGCTCATTGAAGCCGGAGTTCCCCAAGGTAGTATTTTGGGACCAATTTTATATTTACTGTACACATCGGATATGCCAATTAGCACCCTAGTCCACACATCAACTTTTGCAGATGACACAGCTTTTTTAAGTATTCATGAAAGTGCCCAAGAAGCATCACAACTTTTACAAGACCACATACTCAATTTGGAAAAATGGCTAGAAAAATAAAGAATAAAAGTGAATGAACAAAAATGCACTCACATAACTTTCACACTGCATAGGGACTCATGCCCTCCTATTCGCATAAATAACCAAATGATACCACAGCTTTCAGACGTTAAATACCTGGGTATACATCTTGACCGTCGCCTTACTTGGAAAAGCCACATTGACTTCAAGTTAACACAAATGAAACTAAAAGCAGTACAACTAAATTGGCTTATTGGCAGAAACTCCACCCTGAGCTTAGATTGTAAACTTCTACTGTACAAGTCGGTCCTCAAACCAATTTGGTGTTATGGGATTCAGTTATGGGGCACTGCCTCAGCTAGCAATGTAGAAAAAATTCAAAGGCGCCAAAATAAGATTTTACGTATTATTACATCTGCTCCCTGGTATATAAAAAATTCGAACATCCACAAAGACCTAAACATGCCATCAGTTAAATCAGAAATAGCGGAACATGCAGTCACATATCTAAAGAGGCTTGAATCTCATCCAAACCCTTTGGCGCGTAACATGCTGAATGAACCTGGTTACATTCGACTAAAAAGAAGAGATACTGCTTTTCTTGGCCGTACATTAGAGGGATGACCCGCAAATGATTTCGAAATCCGTGAAACAAACATTATTTTTGTCTAGCACTGGCTGGACTTAAAAAGAATATTTTATTTTAAAGTAACAAAATAAGTTTTTCTTACAATTTAATTTAAGAATATGGATAGTCATATAACCATATGTATAAGCATTGCATGAATGAAATTATTTGCTTAAATACATAAATGTATTCTTTAAATTACGGTGTACGAGTATGTTAACATTTGTGGCCTTCAATAACCTCAAAGTTTATTTTTGGGATTTTCTTGGTCGTAAAAATTATGATTATGTTTTGCTATTGCCTTCGTTAGGTTCAGGTTTAAATGAATAAAATTTAAGACAAGCATTAATACAGAATAACATTATTGACATGAAAAAAAGAAGGCTAAAGGGCTTCATTTTTATTTTTATGTGAACATTGGGTTACTATTTGAAGATATTTTTATAAAAAAGCTAAATTCTAATTAAGCTATTGAACTACTCCTATTATTGTAAAACTTTTTGGGATTTTGAATAATTAAAGTTTATAAAACAGGCTTTTTAAATTAAAATTTAGCAAATATGGATGATTGACCTTTATTTCAATTAGGATCAGTTGCAGAAAATCATTTATTGGGTTTACGAAAAGTTGCTTACGTTCCGAGACGTCTGTATGCAATGATAATACAGTGTTTTAATATAGTAATGATACTTAAGCCCCTTTCACACTATAATACTGAGTATTAAGATTTTCATTGGATTTTGTAAGATAGATATCCAATGAGAATTGTATGATTGTCAAAAAATCTAACGTAACATAAGATTTCGTTTTTACACTATTACACTTCAAATAAAATGAAAAATATCAGCAAAGGAACAAGCCGCGACGAGACATTGAACGGCGTCGGCTGAGCAATTTTATTTAGACGGCAGAGGTGCTGGATCTTAAGTTTGTTTGGCCGTTCAAGTTTTCGGTTAACAAAAAAATAAAAAACAAAACAAAAAAATAATACGTACATTTAACAATTTCTAGGCATGGCAGAAACAAAGTACATATGTAGGCTAAGACTGATGGCAATTCAAGCCAGGTGCAGGACAAAGATATATTATCATCGGCGGCGGCGAACTATCTGCTGCAACTCACTCAGCTTGGTTCTTTTCTTTAGAAAAACACACCCTGATAAAATGAAAAATGTTATCGTTTAGAAAATTTTCTAAAAATGGTTTGGTATAATGGGATGTCTAATTTCTTTCCGTATTATTTCACATGTTGATAACATACTGCTTTCACACTATTACACTTTCCCATTGGATTTAAGTATTTGACAAGTCTTAGTACTCAGTATAATAGTGTGAAAATGGCTTTAGCAACATTGCAAATTTAATGCATTTTGATTTTAAACTATGGAACACTGCACTGCTGTTTAAAAACCTCTTATTAAGGTAACAATTCGGTAGCTCTTAACTAGATTTCTTAGGTAAATTTTACAGGAACAGAGCAGATGTGTTTTAAAGTGGAGCTGAAAATGGTTACTCCCCTGGGTAGAAGAGGTGATTGTGGTTAAACACCCATGTTTTCTTCTAAGGATTTCGATATGGATTGGTCGTTGATCTAGTGTGAATTACTTTCAAAGCAAAATCGAACAAATAATTATCAGGGCGCACACAACGTGTATGGGCACAGCTAGTAAGTAATATTTGTTGGATTTGAGTATGTTTTTGATTATGTTTAAATGGTTTTTTAACTTAATGATTTTATTGCACGATTTGTGCTTCTGCATAGCTGGTAATTTGAAAAACAAATAATTGTTAAAAATGAGGGATACATTAGGTTAGGTTTGCAAGCAGTTCGAGAAGGAAAAAAATGAGGATATGCTCACAAGAGTTTTCTCATCGCTGTCCCTGTGTTATCTATAAAATAAATGTTAAAAAACCACTTAAAAATATCTTACCATACAAAAAAACTTCTACACACAACAAAATACTATATTAAAAGAAAATATTTCTTAATATTAAATGTTTGAAAGTTATGTCTATTTAAAATGCAAAAATTTCCACATAATCTATTTTCATATTTCACATGGTGTTCGTGTTGCAACACTTCATAAACAACGAACCCAAAACAACAACAAACACCATTAAAACTAACAAACAGAAAGAAATTGTTTCACCTTGGGACTATAACAAAGCGAACGGTGATAAAATAAACAAAAGCAACAACGATGAAAACGAAAAAGTTAACAACAACAATAATAAAAGTTCTGAGGATATAATAGATACAGATGATCAAGATGATGCATTCCATCGCTGGCTGACATCGACAGAGACAAATAATAAAAATAATTTCACTCTAAATGATGCAATTATTGGTAGAGATGGTGGTGGTCTGAATGTTGATGGTGCTGCTGGTGGTGGTTTTGATTTCAGCAATAATGATTACATTGTGGAAGATAGAAATTATGAAAACATTGACTTGGAAACAGACACAGAGCTTGCAACGTTAAAAACTAAAACAAAGGAAACAACAAAACCCCCAGCAATAAAGGGGTTGGCCACAATAGGAACAAATGCATTAAAAATAGTCGAAGATATAGGAGCAGGAGAAGGAGCAGCAGCAGCAGAAATTTATTCTAAAAATAGTCAAAACCCAAAATATGAAAAAAATTTAGTTACAACGATGACAACGTCAACAGCAACAGCAACAGCAACAACATGGCCAACAGTAATGGATTTATTAATAACAATGGCAAAAAGGACAACAAAAATACTTCACCATTTAGCAGCAACTCCTATGAAAATTATAACAGAAATAAGGATAGAATGGAAACCCCAACTAGCAGCAGTAGAGGAGTCAGTAGTTCGACTGCCAGTAATGAAGATAGTGGCATTGCGAGTGTTGTTAATATTGATATATTGTTAACAGCATCATCTGCAGACACCCAACAGCAAAAGCCACAGCAAACGAAAACTGAAACTAAAACCACCAACCAACATCAGCAGCTGGAACTGAATAATTTTGAGCATGAACAACAAATTGCTCCAGCACAACTAAAATTCATGCAACCGCCAGTTTTAATTTCTAATACAAATGACGCTGATAATAACAATCCTTTGTACTCAATAATAAATGACAATACCAGGAATTTAAGCTCTAACAACAATAACAACAATACATCCAACCGTTTTGGCGATAGTCTAGATATAGAAGAACGAACACAATTACAAGATGTGGGTGGTGTCAAATTGTCCAGTAGCAACAACAATTATATTAACAGCAGTACGAGCAGCCTTAATTTATCCAGTAGTAGCGATAATTTTAAGCTTAGCAATATATTGGCGGTTGTATCACAAACAAATGCAACATCAGTAGCAACACCAATTACAGAAACACCGCTTCCACTCAGCACAACATTGAGTCCGGAACGACAGTGCAATGTAATGGGTAAGTACATATGGAAAGAGTTGTTGAGATACTAATAAATAAATTTAGTCGTAACTTTTAGTTTTCCGTACCCAAAGGGTAAAAAAGTAATTCTATTGTGAAAAATGTCCGTATTGTCATTCTACAAATCTTTGTAACCGTAAAAGGTAGACTCTTCAAATGTTCACACAGTAATTCAAATTACGTTCGCTATATAAACAAGTATAAAAAATAAACATAACAACTAAAAGGTTTTCTGTAATACCTAGATTTTGAAATTTTCACAGCAGGTGTATGGCTACAATAACAAATAGTAAAAATTAAAGGGTGCTACGATAGTGACATGATTCTCAAGTATATGGCCTTATTTTTGATCCATAATAGGTAGACCCTTGATATTTTCATAGTAAGTGTACATGGCCGCTGTAACAACAATTACTGAATTTAAACGATATTAAATATTAAACATAAAGGATATTAAATATTAGATATTAAATTAATTAAATTAATTAATTAAAGCGAAAGTCACAAATTTACGTATGTAGCCTTATTTTTTAACCACCTCCCCAGCCAACGCCAGCAGAGGAACGGTATTAATATTTTCATGTTGTTGTAGGTAGCGAATACGTGCTTTTGTCATGTTCTGATTAATGATAATACATTTTTCGTCAAAGCTGTTTGAATGCTTATAGCAAAGCAGATACTAATAGTATGGATGGCGCTATTTGAAAATAATAAAACAACAACGTCATTGCCAGGTTATAAAGAGATTTCATAACAAATGTTTTAAAAATCATGTTATAATTTCTACATAAGATAAGTCTACACTTATCACTAACATGATGTTAGGGTTAATGTTTATCATTTTATATCTAATGTAGACTGGTGTGTTAATTAAAACAGCTTTAAATACCTTGTAATAGAAGGATTTTGTCATTTTCTAGTTTAATATTTAATTATTTAATGAGCTACAGACGAATCTGATTGTATAACATTTAATATTAATTTGTTTTTAATAGTCTTATTGTATTTGTACTCCACTGATCGAAAAACACAACATGAGCTATGAAGAGTTATTTAAGGAAACGGATGTTGTTTGTAAATTCCTTATTGATTTTTGCATTGTTATAAATTTAACAGCTACTTTTGTATTGAAACATCCTTTTGCATATTGCCTCCCAGCAAAAAAAGGCCACAACACAATCATTAGCAATTTACTTAAAAAATCAATCCGAGGTAGTTCTATATCTGCTAAACATTAATGAAATTAACATGTGGTATCATAGGGCGGAAGGGATCCAAAGGTATCGCAAGTCAAACTTTTAATGCCAGAAAAACGTTTCCAAATGTTTGCTAATTTCATAGAGCACTTCGCCATTTTACAATCAACATAATCGGCTAGTGAGCAAGCAATTCGTGCAGTAGCAGATTGTTTCGCATTAATTTTACTTATCTCTGTTCAAAACCTATCATCAATACAACGAAATGTGCTTTCCGAAGAGAATATTGCTGGTGTATGTGAGGTATTGAAGAAGGCGCCGCACAGTGCTTTGTTCCATAGACAAAAATACAAAAAATAACTATTGTAACGAAAGTGATACTGTTCGACAGCTAACACCATAATTTGAACCCATGTGAAAGAATTTTTAAGTTTTAGCTCCTATTGACGGTATCGGAGGGCGCAAAATTCAGATAATTATGTGCTTTAATTATTAAAAATAAAACTTCATTTTGACCAATTAATTAATTTTCCCCAACAAAAAAATTGCATTTTTATTATAAAACGTTATGGGTATTAGAATAATATTAAATAATAAATATTTAAATTCCCAAAAATTTTATTAATAACTAAATATGCAACTGCTTGTGCAAACGTTGGCAACCACTTGTATTTTTCGATTCTCTTGCGACAAAAAAACATTGCATTTCATGACACCGTACGTCTGCATTAAAAGTGCTTTTACACGGCGTATATTTGTCATATGACTTGTCACTTTTCCATGTGTAAATTCTATACACGTCGTGTAAATCCTTTCAAACATAACATGTGTATTCCATGTGTACAATACATATGACATTTTTCATTTAGAACGTGTCCTATTTTGATGTGACAAAGCATCTGACTTCCTGTAATGCCAACTTGATATTTGCTATTTTAGGTTTTTATGTGGTACCAAAAGCACTAAAAGCGTGGCAATACCAAAACTGGTGGCGGGACAAAATTATGATTAGGTGTGATCCCGTACTCACATAGGGATCCGCGGATCCAAATTATACCGAAAACTGTTCCCGTACTGAAAGATGGGGTAAAGAGAGTAATATTGAGAGAGAGTATTCTTCTCTTCATGCTCGAAAACAGCCCAAACTTTTTCTTCGGATTGAATGCGTAAATGCAAAACAATTCAGCTGTATGAAAATAAACAATAGAAAATTAAAAAAAATAGAAAATTAAAAAAAAA